>OY730174.1:1200000-1619434 GCA_963422465.1 Lichina pygmaea | reverse complement strand
ACATGTGACGGTGCTTAGGCCTTAGGGCTCCACCCCCACAACGTCCAATTCCAACGAAAAGTACCCTGACGGGACAGATGACCGGAACAAGAAAACAGCTGTCAAATACAGCGATTCCTTTTTTTTCTTTTTGGGGTGGGAATTTCGAGATTGTCTTTGTTGCTCGGCTCCCTTCACGTCCATCTCTTTATCACCGCTCCCTTGGCTCACATCTCTTTATCCGGCACTCTCTCTTGCTTCTCATGTCCTTACGTATGTAACCACTCTCCTGGTCCACCTCGATCTTCTTCATCGCCCCACCTGCTTTGTCAAGTGAGCACATTTGCAAAAAAAAAACCCCCAATTTTTCACGCTCCCTGTAACTTCATCGAGGGGCGTGAGAAGATTGACCAATGCACAGGTAGGGTCTCACCCACTACAGATCAGTCCCACTACGATCGGTAGCTCTTTGTTGACCTGATCTTGAAAACCTTGGATGATCAAAACTTGTCTACTTGCTTAATACTGGGTCGTCGTCGAACGAACGTCGAGGATGTGTTTGGATGGCGCGGATGGACACTCACTGCTCTCTGCTCTCGACTTGACGTTCGTCAAGTCCCCCATGCTGGGTATCACGAAACGGATGTCAGAGGGATGTGTCAGGTTGATGACGTTACGGTTCATTTCTTGCGTCTGGGGTTGAACTCTTACATCCCATCTGGCATGGATTGAAAAGGTGTTGTAGTAGATTTAATCTGCAAAGTCTGTTTTTACTGTTAGAAAGTACAGCTCCCGCCACTACAGAAAAACTCAAGACACCCAGTCCACGGGCTCTCGCAGGACCTTCAACAACCTCTCCTCGCGACTGCCCTCTGCCGGTTCGTGCATGTACTGCCAGCGCGCCGTGAGCGGCAGAGACACGAGGATGCTCTCGATGCGCGCGCCGGGCGTGTTCAGGCCGAAGCTCGTGCCCCGGTCGTGCACGAGGTTGAACTCGACGTAGCGCCCGCGACGGAGCTGTTGCCATTCCTTCTCCTGCTCGGTGAAGGGCGCGTCCTTGCGTCGCTGCACGATCGGCAGGTACGACGGTAGAAAGGCCCCGAGGCAGTCCTGCACGAAGGCGAACAGGTTCTCCTGGTCCTTCTCCATCGCATCCAGGTCGTCGAAGAAGATGCCGCCCACGCCACGCCGCTCGCCGCGGTGCTTCACCGAAAAGTACTCGTCGCACCAGCGCTTGAAGCGCGGATAGTACGCCTTGTCGTGCTTGTCGCACGCGTCCTTGATGGTGCGGTGGAAGTGTATCACGTCCTCGTCGACGAGATAGCTGGGCGTCAGGTCCGTGCCCCCGCCGAACCACCATGCCTGCGGCGAGCCGTCCTCGTTGGCCGTCTCGAAGTATCGGTAGTTCAGATGCACCGTCGGCGCGTGCGGATTGTGGGGATGCAAGACCATGCTCAGGCCCGCCGCGAAGAAATCCAGCTGGTCGATATCGAGGTCCAAGGCGCGGTGGTCGGCTCGCATCTTCTGTATGGCCGGCCGAGGAAGCGTGCCGTAGACGACCGAGGTGTTCACCCCAGCCTTCTCAAAGACGCCGCCGTCCTGCAGAACGCAGCTGATGCCGCCTCCACCGTGTGGCCGCGTCCAGCTGTCGCGACGGAATGTGCCTCCGTCCAGCCTCTCCAGCTCGGCCACGATCAGGCTCTGTTGCTCTTTGATGAACCGCTCCATTCGCAGCCGCATCGGCGAGTTCTCATGCACGCCATTCTCCTGTTTCTGCAGATTGTCGCGCTCGGCGATCGTGGGCGTATCGAGGCGTTCTGGCGTCGCATTGAGCTGTCGCATCAATCAGACGAGCGATGCATGGTTTCAGCTGCGGGACCTGAGCTCGTTGGCATGCACAGGCTTGCCGAGCCGACTCACCAAGAGGTAAGCGACTGGGCCAGCCAATGTAAAACCCAACGACAGGCGGAAGAAGAGCGGCCTTGCTATGGCTGTCCAGCAGCCATGGCCTTGGGATGTGGCCTCTCCATGTGATGCCCACAGCGACCTAGAGGGGGGTCGAAGTTGTCCCGGCCTCCGAATTGGACAAGGGGGTCTGGATCCGCCCGAACAGATTGATCTTGTCCTTCCGACACAACATCGGAGAGTCATGACGGACGGCGGTGTGACTCTCGAAAGCACGTCTGGGCGACGGTGCAACCAATACGTCGCGGAATATCGTATAGCCGAAGCGAACAGATCACGAGACCAAGATTGAGTAATGGAACATCTTGTGACTGTCAGAAGAGTCACCATCCCCAACCACGAGGAACTCTCCCATCGAGGAATGACGTGGTCATAATCTGGGCTGTACGGGTTTGCTCAGATTCTGATAGAATCCAGTAGACCAGTAACTTCAAACGCGACCGCTGGCAAATTCCTTCCCTCATAAGATTGGTGATCCAGCAGAGCCGCACCGGCGTGAGCAAGGCCGACTGCCGCTGCTTACTCACCGCCCCACTTTCACTTCAACCACAACTGCGTATTGCGCTTGGCAGCCTAAAAACTTCCCCTCATCTCTTCTGCTTCTTCCGTCACGCAACCCACAGTCATCCAAGTCGAACACGAACAGTACAGCAGCAGCAGCAGACCGATCTTAGTCTATCCAGAGCTGGATTCTGCCATTCCGCCTTGGTCGACACGTCTTTGAGCGATACCTGTTCGCTGTGACCACCTAATCTGCAAAACCATCTTTTGAAAGCACCAGCGATCACCGTCAAAACCCGATTGCTCGCTCCCACACAGATTCAGCCATGCGTTCCAAGTTCAAGGACGAGCATCCTTTCGAGAAGCGCAAGGCCGAGGCCGAGCGGATCCGGCAAAAGTACGCCGATCGGATTCCGGTAAGCACTCGTGTCTTGTCAGGTTCTCTGCCAGAGGGCGGTCGCCTTTGCTGACGCCGTCGCCCATTTTTTCCCCGAGGACAGGTCATATGCGAGAAGGTGGAAAAGTCGGACATCGCGACCATCGATAAGAAGAAGTACCTGGTCCCCGCCGACCTGACGGTCGGCCAGTTCGTCTACGTCATCCGAAAGCGGATCAAGCTCTCGCCCGAGAAGGCGATCTTCATCTTCGTCGACGAGGTCCTACCGCCGACAGCAGCGCTCATGAGCAGTATCTACGAAGAGCACAAGGACGAAGACGGCTTCCTCTACATCACGTACGTGTCATCCTATCCCTTTCGTGGTCGTCTCTCGGAATCCAGCTTTTGACGTCTTACGCATCTCACCTTGGGACCGGCTCATTTACAGGTACTCGGGCGAGAACACCTTTGGAGACGAATACCGAGTGTGCTGAATGAAGCCGACGGCGATCCTTTCTTCATCTTTCCGATGCGTCGAGATTCCTTCTTTTCTTCCCGTCGACGCGAGGCTGGCGACGCGGGGCTAGCGACCTCCGACACGTCTCTGGGTGGAGATGACCCCTCTGATTCGGCGTCGGTGTGGTCCTTGGTTGGAAGGCGTGCCTCTCACGATCGGCCATGCACTTCTCTTTCCCTGATGCCGTCTTTCCCTTTCCTTACCGTCGGGAATCTGCTTTTTCGGGGGCCGGGTGCTGGTACTGTAACTCTGCGATCTTGATACGATTCAATACAGCCGTCTCTTTTCACGCCATCCTAAACTATACATCTCGTACGAACCCCCCTTCTCTGTAGAGGCAGGGGATGATGTTATTGGTCAATGGAGAGAGGACACAAGCGGATTGAAATGATGACACGATTCGGGAAAAATAAGATTATGGAGAGGGGGAAAACTCTTGGCCGTACAATACGACGAAAGAAAATCGACCAGCCAACGGATTCGCAAGAGAGGTGCGGACCGACAAGCCGGCGTCATGGACTGTAAAATGATCGACCATCCTTCGCCCGAGCACCAGCCCAAGCACCAGCTCAACTCCTCACTCCGTGTTCTTCTTCTTCTTCTTTTTATTCTTCCTCTCGTCCGCTGGCGTCGACGGCCAGGGTAGTCCAACCCATCGAGAGCTTCAGCCGTCTATTTGATCAATCCAGCGTGCAATCATCATCAGCTGCGGCCGATCCCTCTGTAGAGAACTTTGGTCCTTTGAAAGAAGCAAGACATGACGGGGTGTGTTGGCGCCGAAATTATAGCTTGTTGGTGAATGGAAGAGGGAAGAAGAGGGAACTAGAATGATGGGCAAGTGGTGGAAATAGAGGTGCTGGGAAATACACACACACAGAGAGAGAGAGAGGGAGAGGGAGAGAGAGAGCATGGAATGAGGAGAATGGGACTTGATGCCCTGCAGGTGACACAAAAAAAGGGCCCTGATACACTGGTGCATGTACTGTACTGCGTGTACGTGCAGGGAAGAAGAAGAAGAAGGGAATGCCGTACCTCCATCCAATCTCCAGCACGTCTCTGATCGTGACCGAAGGAGCGGAGTCGTCGCCCGGTGAAGAACGGACGGTTCTCGGCAGCGGATCAAGGCGCTGGAGGTCCTGGTATCTTCGCTGATAGACGTCTTGTTGATCCTCGCCGGATGGAACGTCGAGTCTCTTATCCCTCTCCTCCCTCCGTATGCGTACCAAGCCGGCAGTTATGCCTATGGAGACGGCGAAGACGGGGTCCAGCCGTCTACTCCAAGATTGTACTGTGTCAGAGGAACGTCGCTGAACTTGCGCCTGTCTCTCCTTTTCTTCCTCTGTTCCTATGGCTGGGGAAAGAGAAACGCGCGACATGAGAAGGGGAGTAAGACGCTACCGGCAGGTCGTGCGCTCGACCTGGTAACACGACCCAGGTATCCTTCTCCTCAGAGCACGAGGACCTCCATTGGCTGAAAGAAGCCGACGTTCTCCACCTCACACGACTCGAACGCCCTTCATCTGACAGAAATCGACCCAGCTTGACTTGACTCTGCCGTCGTGACGATGCCCAGCCAGCCAGCCAGCCAGCCAGCCAACACGGCCGTACCGGAAAACCAGTACAACAATCGGCCTCATAGGTAGATGTGACTTTGGGTAAGATCGCTGACCAGACCAAGAAGAGTTGAGATAGCGGACAAGAGCCAGGAAACAAATACAGTCCAAGATGTCTCAATAGCTGAGAGCAGAAACGCGGGAAAAGCACAAGCCTAGCACAACGCAAGCATGGGTTTCTGATGTAGGGGTTCTCTCGCAGCAACTCCAAAAGGCCAAGGAAGGTCTTTTGTAGGTACGAGAAGAATATTTAAAAAAAAGGGACAACTCTATGAAAAGTCCCAGCTCTCCTCTCCTTTCCCCTCTTCCCCTCTCCGCTGCTATTCTCACCCCCCAACACCATGAAAACTAGAAAAGAATAAACTGACCTCGAAATGATCCATTGATATCTGGGCAGGGACGCCATGTTCTTGAAGGGGAGGAGACGGGAGAGGGAGATGTCTACGGTAGCATCTAGCGTCGAGCGTCGAGATTCAAATGCTGAGGATGATCCCTTTTGAGCCTCGATCTTCAAGCGTTGAGTTTCAACTGTCGAGGATGACGATCCCTTTGACCTCCTTTGACCTTGAGCTCTGGTACAGTAGGTAGAAAGCTACGCGCCGCCACGATGCCCGTATCTTACTGTACGGTACGGTACCGTACCGTACAGCAGCTCTTGGTACGGAGTACAGTCTGTACGTGCTGGTAACGCACCGTACCGTCCTGTACCGTAGCTCCTGTGCCCGTAAAGTTCTAGTATCCGTAGCTCTGGCGTGTTGTAATCTCGCTGTGCCGGCTACCAGTAAAATACCGGTACGTACAGTACATACGTACGGGTGCTGATATGTACTCGTAATACAAGGTACGAGTAGAGCTTCCTTGGTGGGGCTTTGGTTGCGTTGGAGGTCCTACGCTGGCGCGTGAGAGCAGCATCACGTGACCATGCCTATGGTATCGCGATACCCGTACTCTTACGAGCTGCTTGCCAGTAATCCTGAGCCACATACGGAGGCAGGTATGGCATAATTACCAATAAGGAAGTACAGTTCTGTCAGTCTTCTCTTTCGATCCTATAGCAGCACTTTGATAGGTATGCATTTTGGGTACGGTGCAGTACAGTACCGGTGACATGATAAAAATCTAGTATGTACGGAAGTAGAGTTCTGGTATATACAGCCAAGCCGCCAAGGCTCTGTAAAACATCATCACACAGAGACGGCGCAAAGGAGAGAAAGGATGAAAGGAGAGGAGAAGAGAGGAGAGGAGAGGAGAGGAGAGGAAGAAATATGGCGGGGAGCCTCGGGAATTTGCTTCCGCCGTCTATCAAGCCCAGTAGATCTATACAGTCATCACAGGTTCACAGAACCTTGTTGAAGGCCGGAATCAGTGTCTGAGCGAGCCAGAAGGAAAAGACGAGTTTCGGGCCGGTCATGAGTAACTGTTCGGATCATGTCACGTCACGTCAGCAGTGCCCAGCGCCTCAAGAAGAAAAACATTGTAGAGAATAGGCGCGACGAATCTTGGGGAGGTGACGGAGGGGAGAGACCTGGATAGCTGAACAAAAGTCCATGAGTGGGAGTCTCCTTTGCGTCTTTCTCGCTCACCTTTGGAGTCAGACCCTTGAAGAAACTCGAGAGACCCTCGTTTCGCAGCATGCTGCTGATGATGCGGAAGCCGCTCTCGGGATTTTCGAAGTTGCGGTTCTGGACCCGGGTCTTGATCACGTCGAGCGGTGCCGATACGACCAACGACGCGCTGGCGCCGGCGACCGACGCCACAAAGTTCTGCGTCCAGCTTGCCTTGTTGTAGTCCGTGAGCTTGAACAGGTATTCCTTGGCGAAGGCGGATCCACCGAAGAGCTATTGTTTCATCGAAATGGAGGCAAGGGGGTGTTTCAGTCAGCCTCTGTCTGCATCGAAACGAATATGCGTGTGTGCACGGAACGGAACGATATGAAAGGAAAGGTGCAGGCGTACTGCAAACGACCCAGGCGCGTTTCGTGCTGCAGTCCAGCCCCATCCTCGGTAGAGCCCAAATCCTTCATCCGCCACGATCCGGAACACTCCTCGTCCTCGAAAGGCGTCCGGGTTCGTCTGTCGCTTGATCTTGAGAACGTCGAGAGGCAGGAGGACGATCTCGCCGATGCCAATTATGCTGGGACGACACCATCGTCAGCCGATCTTTTGACAAGAACGTTTGCTTCCTCCGGCTCCGACGGCCTCACTCTTACCTCCCCGCTGTCGCATGCATGATCGCCTTTCCCGAGCCCTTTCCAAATGCGCCGTCGAAACTGCTGCCGTAATTTACGGCGAGATAGTCGCGAGCAAACGGCTGGCCTCCATATTTGTACACTCGTTGCAAGATCTTCCGTCACGCGTCAGCCCGTGGCCTCCAGAGCAGTGCTTCCGCCCGCCCGACATGCCTTGTATCCCGCTGCGTAACCAAGCCCCGGAAAGAGCGAGAAGAACTTGCGACGGGCAGGAGCCGCCGAGTAGTCTTTGAAGATGACGGTATTCAGGGTCGTTATTGACGATACCTGTGCATACCGTCAGCGATCTGCTTTCAAGCTGTCCCTTGGAGACCGACCTTCCCCTGGTTGCTCATTAAGCGCTTCGCTATTGTGTCGACCTGCTCTCATCTCAGCGACGCAGTCCACGAAATCCCGGACCGCGACACGAAACTGACGGGATGGAAGATGGCGAGCTCGGCAATGCCGGCAGATCCTGCGCACGAGTTCAGAGAGCCGTCGTTCGGATTGTTCCCGACGCAGAGCATACGCACCGGACCCGAGCAGGCGTGCTACCGAGGACTCCCTCTCGACATGCTTCGCCGTCGATCCAGGAGCGGCCTCGATCAGCGCCGGCGCCATTGGGTGCGGTGAAACCGTCGACTCGATCGATCCGTCCGCGGGAAAGATGCGGTGACGACAATACGAGACGAAGGAAGTTGCTCCGTGGGTATGAGATTTATATGATTCGGCTGTGATCGAGTTGATCGATGCTGCAAAGATTTTTGATCTTATCTTTAGATTAGATTAGATTTCGGCTGCGTACTGGCGAGCGTCGATGCCGGCGGAGGCTGTGGCGGCTCTGATCTCTTGTACTCGTACCTCGTAATTACGACGGAATACGAGACGTATAGTACGTATGTACGGAGTACAGCACGATGTACGAATAATGCAGACGAAACATTACCCCGGGTCCTATTAACAATCTTCAAGTGCCTGGAACCCTCACGGACGCTACAGGAACGCGATCACCTAGCGATGAGTAAAGAAGTACATGTGGCCAACGCCATGACAGCGACGGTCGAGGCAATGTGTATGGTCTGCGTTCAATGCCCGCGCCAGTACCGCCGGTAGCAGCCCGAACACCATCAGCACAAAAAAGGCCCGTAGTAATGTCACCCCTGTTCATCTGCAAAGAGCCACCTCCCACCAGGTCTCATCGCCTCGCGGTACCGCTCCTCCACCTTCGCTCTCTCCATGCGGTCCGCCTCCTGGCGGTCTGCTTCAACCTCTTGCGTCGTCGGCATGTCCGTTCGCCAGAACCCCGGAGGAGTCTTCCGCCGCTCGTGCGCATTTCGGTGTCTTCCGTGCTTGTCCGCAAACTGCTTGGTCCGCGCCTGGAGAAGCATCTCTTGCCTGTCGTCTGCCGTCATCGTCACGAGCTGGTCTTTGTCGTCCCCGAGATGTTCCTCCAAGAGTCGCTCGTCCTCATCGTCCGACGATGTAGCACCCCACCGGAGCTCGGACCGCCGAGCCGTCGGTAGGCCTCCAATCTGTATGGTCCTTCGAAAGACATCCCCACAGCATTCGGGCCGGGTGCAACCTGGCAGACATCTACGACGCTCTTGGCCTCGCACCGTCTCCGTAAACGCGTAGCCAAGGCCTTGGTTGCACCGTGAATTGACTTTGAAGTCTTCCGGCCGAAGATGCTGCAGCGATCTTTCGCGAAGAGGCAACCCGTCCACGTTCCGTGAGCTTGGTCTTTTCGACGGACCTGACCGCTGCGGTGTATCTTTGGGCATTTGCTTTTCGCGACTGGGGCGTCCACGAGAAGATGCGCCCTCACCCTGGTCAGCTGGCTGATGCTTGAGCGGCGTAAGAACTGACTTGTTAAGGGAACGCCGTTCGAGTAGGGCATCGAGAGGGCCGACACGCCCGGCTTTTGTCCCGACCGGCTTCGGTGGTTGCTTGCCCGTTTTGTCGTCACAGTCTGAAGGTGATAGAGGGCCGGTTTGGCCCGTTCGTGAAGGAACCGGAGTGGTATCGCCGTCCTCTGCTACCATCGAGATCTTGGAAGCGCCATTATCCGACCTCGTCTTCTTTCTCAGGGGGCGTCCCTTGTACAAGTCTTTGGTGGTAGATAATAGCTTCATGTTGTTGCTGGTAGGCTGCAAAACGGTCTTTGTCTGACGAGAGCTTCCCTTGTGCAGGCCCTCCATCGCGAGCCTGACCCTTAGCTTGTCCCCTGGAGCGACTGCTTCGGCCGAGGTCGGGCCATCTTTGCATACAGAAACCTTTGCCTGCTCTCTCGCGCCAGACATGATATCCCGCCCGGTCTTGCGTGCAGTTTCTTGTAACGTCATGAAGGAGCGATAACCAGACAATGGTGTCTCGAAGGGGTGCAGGGTCGGGATGGTCGAGGCGGCCTGTTCCGGGTCGACATGCGAGTTACTCCGGAGCCGACTCTCTGCGAACTTGACCTTAGGGTGATCCTCATCGTCTTCGGCCTCATCCTGTTGGTCGCAGGAAACCAATCGTCCCCCCGGGGCCTCATCCCCCCTGCGGTCAGGAGGCATCTCTAGCGAGCGGATTGTCTGGTCCACGATTCTTTCGTCTCCCCAATCAGTATCCGAGAGGTCGTCGTCCGAGACAGCTCGCCAATCCGGAATGCCATGATCATGCGGTCTTGGCCCTTTTCTTGGAGTCTGTATCCGTCGGCCAACCTCGTCCAAGTCGAGACTCTCAATGACTGGCTCGGAAGCGAAAGCGGCGACGGTGGGACTGCTGGAATCATGCTCGCTCTTGACCTTTATCGGGTCGTCAGTCGTTCCTTGATGGTGTTTGACGGATTTTCCAACGCCGGGTGACGGAGGAGGTTGCCTTTTCCGTTTCAGGCTGCGTGCAGAGACAACGATCGGAAGATCAGCCTCCGTTTCCGCTCCATCTTCTTCGAAGTGCGCTCGCCGAGAGTCGGACCGCAATTCATCAGGCCGAACTGTGCCGACTGGAGCATGCTCGAACTCTTGTGTACTGTCTGTTGATTGCGTCCCCAAAGTCCGCTCCTGCTCGCCCTCGAACTTCTTAGCTTTCCCAGAGGTATAAGATCTCGGACTAGATCTGGCTTTTAGAGCAGAATCAGATGCGCTATGGTCACCGAGGTCGTTTTTGCCAAGACCCCGCAGCGGATTGATGATCACGGTAGATTCAATCGCAGACGTCGTCGGCTTTTTGAAAGGCGTAGCATCCTCCGGGCCTTCCATCCTCCTCAGCAATGGATGGTCCCGCTTCCATTCTGGGTTCTGTTTCTCGAGGTACCTCATCCACGCGTCTATCGTGACCTGGTCATTGTGGCACTTTGCGATCAACCTGTCATGAGCGTCCTTGAGCTCTCGATAATTCTTGCTCAAGGTGCCCAGCTTCGACGACAACGCGTCGTACTGCTGCTGGGACACAAGCTTCACATCTTCGTCGCGAATAAAGCATTCCGGATCTGTCCGTCGACCGTCGTCTGCAGGCACCCCGACCTGAGAACCCGCCGCTCTTGATGGGCCCAAGCTGGGACAGATACCGAAGATGTCTTCGCCAAGAAAGAGCCGCAGAAGCTCGTTTTCCTTCTTGGACTCCTCGAAAAGGAGCGCCCGCGCCCGGTGTCTCTCGACTTCCTCCTCGAGGAGTCTCTTTTCTGCTGCCGACGCCTCATTGCCTACGCGCGTGAGCAGTTAGAAGCGGATGAGTGTGTAGCCAAGGATAGTGGAAACCGACGTTTGGCTAATTCTGCATCAAGTTCCTGATCGAGTTCAGCGAGCTGCTTTTCAATGGTGTCAGATAGTGAAGTACGATGCTTCTTCAGGATATCCATATATGCCGCTAGAGGCCGAATGATGATGGGAGACGCGACGATGTAGAATTGCCCGTACGAGTACGGAGCGTACGGAGTACTGTAAGTACTCGTACCGTACCGTACCGTACCAGAACGGACTATGACACGGGATCACATGATCCAGCCTTACCGGTATCGGACGCCATGTCTCCGACTAATCCGGCCTTCCGGAGTACTGTACGTGCGATCAAGTACGTAACGTACATACGTACAGTACGTAACTTAACGCCACTTGAAAGCCGTGGATGCGACCACGGCCTTGTCTTCCCACCTCTACGCTCAATACCCGACCAGATGCCAATGGCCAAACGTGGTAGGGACGACGACAGCGTCGAGGCTAGGTCTTCCATCAAACGATCCCGCTACGATGAGCCAGACCGGCTATCGCGCCTTAGTTCGGAGCTCCTCCTCCGCATCTTCTCTCACCTCTCGCCGGCGACACTGGCACGATGTCAGAGGTTCGTCTCCATCACTGGCAGAGGAGGTGCAATTGCCTGGCTGAGCACGGGTGTAGAATCTCGCGCCGCCTTCGGTGCATTGCATCCGACTCGCAGATATGGAAATCGCTATATTACGAGCGCTTCGTGCGCCCAAGGGCGTCCAAGCTTCCAGGCAGCAGAGATCCGGATACGCCCCACGACAGTCTGATGTTCTCGTCCAGGCTGTCAAAATGGCTCGACGAGGACTTCCTCGTGGCGCGAGAGAGAAGGACCAACTGGAAACGGCAGTATAAGCTTAGGCACAACTGGTCGAGGGGCAGCTGTGACATCAGTGAGATCGACATGGTCGAGAAGACATTACTACCGCCACTCCTGGTGCAGCTCCACGAAGGAATCGTCGTAAGCGCAGATTCGACCCTCGGGCTCCGAGCCTGGAGCATCAGGGACAAGAAATTGCTGGCCACCGCGGAATTCCATGCAGACCCCGCGTCTTCGTCGGCCGAGCGGGTCCCAGAGTCCCTGGCGGTCAATGCGTGCCAGGGCGATGGCAAGACCATCCTCGATGTCGTCGTCGGTCTCTCCGACGGAAGCTTCAGTATCTATATCCTAGACGAAGGGCTCTCGCGGCTCTCGCTCTGCTACAGCCACCCCGCCCCGACAAAGAGTCCCATCACGGCCATAGCGATCTCTGACGCATATATCGTCACCCTCACCGAACTCGGCCTGCTGAGTCTCTATCAACGGGAGAGTACGAGACCAGGCGCAGAGGGCCAGCCGAAACCGTCGGCACCGCGGCTGTTGTCGTTGCTCAGGTCTCATACGACGTGGCCTCCTTCCTCGCTGTCGCTGCGGCCAAGATCGCAGGAGGTCGTGGTGTCCATCGCCTACGCGTTGCCGACTCATCTTTCCGGCTGGTCCGTCGGCGTCCAGGAGCTCCACCTCAGTCACGGGGGGGAGATCAGAGAGTCAAGGCTAGCGTCTGCCTTAGAACACGGATTCAAGCCCTTGTCGTCGCCCCCGTCACCACCGGAATCCACATCGCCCTCGCCATCAGCCGCCCAAAGCGAAGATCCGCCGCCGTTGTCGAAGCCGACGTCGCTCTCCTACAACCATCCTTACCTCTTAGCATCTCACCCGGATAACACGCTGACGCTCTACATGGTCCACTCGACCGCGACGGAGTTGTCGGTCAGCGCCGGAAACCGCCTGTGGGGCCACACCTCGGCCGTCTCAGGAGCACATGTGGGCAGCCGGGGAAGAGCGGTCTCGGTAAGCTCACGCGGCGACGAACTTCGGATCTGGGAGCTCGAGGGCGGCATGAGAGCGGCCGAGGCACGGCGAAAGGCCGCCGGTGGGGACCTCAGCGTTCAAGTTCGACCGGAGCGAAGGCCGGGCCGTGGTCCGGACCCGGGCGAGACCGCCTACAGCGGCATCTCAGCGCTCGGGCCGACCTCATGGACGCTGCGGGCAAGAACGCCGGAGCCAGCACCGTCAAGCAGGTGGATTGGCTTCGACGACGAGCGGGTGGTGCTGCTCCGCCAGCAGGGGCTCGGACGTGGCGCACTCGTCATATATGATTTCACTTGAGCACGAGATGCTGACGCAGTCATCCACCAGACCGCAGACGTCTCCAACGAATATTCACATCATCTCCAGACCATCTAGAGCGGTCTTCCGAGCACATTCAGCGAACCCAAGGCTGGCTGCCCTATGTATCACGTGGCCAGTCCAAGTAATTAGTTGATCTCCAGATGCGGACTCAGGAGCGATGCGAGATCACGTGGCGCGCTGGGGGACCCGCACACGTGCGGGGCTCGGACCTCGGCTCCACTTAAATCCGAGGCCGACCTGAGTATGTCGCAAATATCCTTCGTGCCTCAATTCAACAGTGAACTTTCCTCTTCTCCCCATCCACTTACTCTCAACTGTCAAGTTTCACTTTTCTCATCAACTTCTGTTTCGTCAGAAAGCTCTACGGATCGTAAGCGTTATAAGTCCCGCATCCACGGCCCATCAACCGGCGCAGTATACGAGAACGGTCAAGTGGGTACGGTAGGGCTACGGTAGTACTACACGGTGAGTAGTAGCCCGGTGGCTCGGTCTCCTTCCTATCGCGGTAACCTCACTTTCTCACCACCCGGCTGGCAGAACAAGTTAGTTCCGCTTCGCACAGCCGCACACGCGACCCTACACGATGGATTTCGGCGCCGGCGGCGGCGGTGGTGGAGGGCGTGGCTGCTATAACTGTAAGCACAGGCGCTGAATTTTCATTTTTTTTTTCCAGGACGGGCGCGTGTCCCACAGACACCCATGCAGGGGGACCCCACATCCAGCAAGCTTGGACATGCTGCATAGATTCTATCCCGCTTTCGGAGGAGGGGCAAGGGGTGAAGAAGCCCAGGATGTTCGGAGGGGCTTGGCCTTGGTGGCCTTCCCTTGGTAGCTACCATTGCGCCTACCACCATCAAGTGACCAATGGACCATGTTCCGCTTGTCTCGTACCTGTGGCTGTGTGCGCTTTGCTGAGATACTCGGGCTTCTAGGCGGAGACACGTCGCATCAGGTATGGTCCACGGTCCATCTTATGCGGCCGTCCTCCTGTACTCAGAAACATGACAGGCCCGGGATTGTCCCACTCGAGGCAATCCAAAGTGGTAAGGCTCCGAGTCATGGAAGATGGACCGTGCGAAAGTCGCTGACAGCCGTTTAGCTACAACTGTGGCCGTATGTCTACCCCCTCGAGAGCATCTGACAGACGCCCCGCGAGACCGGAAATCACGCTGTAGCTAACGTTCTGTCCGCTTCTACAGAGGAGGGCCACGTCAGTAAGTGGCTTGTCCGATGGGAACGACGGTCATGATCTGGCTTGTTCCCTTCTCGTTTCTGACGCGGCGAGTGCGAACGAACCAGGCCGCGACTGCGCGCAGCCGCAGAAAGAGAAGTCCTGCTACCGGTGCGGCGAGACGGGGCACATCTCGAGGGAATGCACCAACGAGGCCACGACCAACGGCGGCGGCGGGAGCTTTGGTTCCACCGGGGCGGAGTGCTACAAGTGCGGCAAGGTCGGCCATATCGCGCGCAATTGCACCCAGGCCGGAGGCGGCTACAACCCGTTCGCCGGCTACAACTCGTTCGCCGGCTCGGGCTACGGCGGCGGACGAGGGGGGCAGACGTGCTACACTTGCGGCGGATTCGGGCACATGTCCCGGGATTGTACGCAAGAGGCCAAGTGCTACAACTGTACGTGCAGCGTCGCTCCCTTCGCCCGTCTCATCGATCGGCTTGGACCCAAGGAGACTGTCTTGCTCTGTTCGCCTTGCTGACTCGCGTGCCTCCACCAGGCGGCGAGCCGGGCCACCTGAGCCGTGACTGCAAGGCGGATTCGTCGAACCAGCGCCTGTGCTACAAGTGCAAGAATCCTGGCCACATCCAGATTGAATGCCCGAACTGAGTCGGAGCCGAGGAGGTCAAACCCCGGCTGGATCATCCTCTACCTCCTTCCCCGTCCTCCTACCGTCGTCACGAACCCTCTTCTACCCCGACCGTGGATCGCGTCCTACGACCCGTCGCGACCACCTTTCTCGCCTTGATCATGCACGCATCACCCTGTGCTTCTCCTCTGGATTATGTGCTCCTTCGATCATGCATTGGCCTTTCTCTCTCAATTCAGCATCATCACCACCTCCTACTTCTATCTTTCTCTTCGGATCCACTGCTCTCCTCTGCCTCGATCTTGCATTCTCTTCCATCCTCTTCGTCGAGATCAAGCTAGTACGGGGTACGGGGGCCGTCACGACCGGCCGTCCATCCCCCCCAAAAAGAAACACCAAGCCAGCATTGTTTCGGAGGCGGCGCAAAAAGTATGGACGGGGACCTGGCTAGATAAAAAGTGCGTTTTCCGAGGGGTGACAGGTTCGAGTACTCAGCCGTGAGACGATTCATCTCTCATACCTGGGCATGAGGCTAGCGACGGTCCCTCGTCATCTCCCCCTCACATTCATCTCTTCTTTCTCTATCTCACGCTGTGTGTCTCTGGGGCCTCAAGCATTGTGCATCAGCATGAGTACTCCATCCGCCGACAGTGACATCTATCCACGTCCGAATGAAATATAAGTCAGGCAGAGAGCGTCCTTCGATTCTTTCATCATTCCATCCTTTCATCCTTTCATCATCCACTCATCTCGTAGCAAGCTTCACGACAAGCCACATATCAATCCCATTTCCATGGAACCACTCACCTGCTCAGTGTCCCAGACACATTACAGTCTGCCTTCTTGCTATCAAACTCCGAGGTCATGACCTCCAAGTGTATCTCGTACCGTATAGTTTCAATCAGTGTATGAACTGTGGCTGGGAAACAGATAGGATGAGTACACAGTTGACAGGGTATGCGTTGGCAAAGAATGCGCTCACCTACCACACTGTCCTTGTCGTAGTTATAATCAATCGGTCGATGCTGAAACCCCTACCGGTACAGGATAGAAACATTGGATCTGGACAAGCAGCACGTATGTAAGGTATAGTGCATATAGTACAACGTACAGCACGGCCTACGAGAAACATCTGTCTCCACCCATCCAACCTATAATCTGCCTATACCTAGCCACGCTAATGACGTCATCTTCATCGTCGTCACCTTCATCATCGATCAAGTTGGCTCACTTGCTGTCGTATCCGTGTCTGACCATTACCGGTACACCACTTGAGACACCTCAAATGTTCACGGTCATCTCGTGAGGCCTTGTGCGTGACGTGCAGCCGGTGGTGTTGCTGGTAGTTGGTCAGTAGCGCATCTTAGCTGAGGGAGGGAGAGGAGGGGAGGGCGGGGGCGTGGTAAGGGCTCGGGGGGGGGGGGGGGGGGGGGGGGGGGGGAGCTCAGAGGGTTCAGGGAGCGCAGGGGGCTCAGGGAGCTCAGTGAGCTCATAGGACTCGGGTCGTGTCTACCCGAGTGACACACCATTCTACGTGGCCCGTGAAGGAAAAAAGAATAAGTGGGTCGGCGACGTCTCAGAGACTACCAGTACCGTACAGTACATCCGTACACCCTTACATCGCCTTGCGGAGCCTAAGATACGTATCACATCGTACCGCATGGTCTTGCTATGCGATGCTGTGATTGCAGTACTCATGATGATCGTCGAGTCCTAGTTCTGTCTGCGCGCTTGATCGACGTTGTGGGATCGACGATGGCAATATCCTTCCTTTGACCTTCGCAGTGTCTGGTGGGATAGGGCGAGATGTGGTGGGATGGGTCCATCACGCTCGGTCAGCTCTTTGTGGGATCTTGTCGAGACTTTGACAGAAGATCTGTTTCGAGGAGGTGTACCGGTTGTCGAATTGACTTTTGGTCGGTAGTGTTTTGTTGTCTGGTTTCGGTCAAGGTCGGGGGTCGGAGAAGGCTGCGTCGGTGCGAGAGTATTTAGATGTTCAGATGTGTACTATCATGCCTTCCGATGTTTAAACACGCTTGGCGGGTAATACTGCTGAACATCTGACCGTCTTGATGTCTGAGGCCTCTGATGCCCGAGTCGATGACTTGACGTACATGGTGGTACGCGATAACGACCATAGGGCGGCTTGATCAAGAGGCTGCGTGGGATGGAGCTTGTAGTAGATCATGTAATATTTGTAGACGACGGAAGAGAGCTCTGTCGAGGTGTCCTTCATGTTCATGGCAAAGAGCTATCGTTGCCGAACAATGACGATACGTCCAAGTTTAAACAGCTTCACGGTGGCCTTCACAACAGGGAATGTTCACGTCTTAAAGGACTTTCATCACCATTCTTCTGAACAGCTTCGTTGTATATTCGACAAAGAATCTTAGATCTCAGCTTACTGTTAAAGGCAGCTGTCACTTTATCGAGCAATCGAATCCTTGCGGATGAACTTGATTGGAGACTGCTTGTTGAGGATAGTAGGTTCTGACTTCCTCGTTGCTCCTGTGAGCAACTTCATTGTCGTGATTTCAGAAAATACTGCTGAGCTTACTGTTTAGGTTGGCTATCCATATTGATTGATTGGTTGAATTCCTACACCATTCTAAAGCTAGCTAGGCTAGATTATGCTGGGGAGTCGATGTAGTTGGTAAGGAAAACCTCAAGAGCATGGTAGTCATGTGTCCCAAGGGCGAAAAACCTTCCCTGCGGCCCCTAGGCGGGGGCCATCCGGTCGAGGATCTGTGAACTAGGTAAGTGACTGTAGCAGTCAAGCAGGAGAAGAAGAGAAGGAGAAGGAGGAAGGAGAGAGGAGTTGCTCCCTAGCCCAGGAGAACTGGGCAAGAAGATCCAGGCGGAGGAACCACGTCGTGACCACGGCGGCTGTCCGGGGGCTGGAGGTTAGTCGCTGGAAGTCAGTGGACGAGACCCGCTGCCTCAGCTGCCAGCGTTCTCGTGTGAAGCGTGGGCAGTTGAGGATCACATGCTTGGCAGTTTCCCACTGCCACCCACAGGGACACGCCGGTGATTCGAAGCCGGGGACCCGGCGTTGGTGTAGGAAGGCTACCAGCCCGATCTTTTCTGCACGGATCCGAGTCAGCAGGCTGCTGTGGGGCTTGGGGAGGTCGGCGAGTAGCCGGAGAGTCGCCGCTTTGTAGGGCATTTTGTCTGGCTTCCAGCCTCCTCCGGGGTCGGGGTCGGTGTCGCGGTGTGGGGGGGGGGGGGGGGGGGGTGGGCCGCCTTCGAGTTCTTTCCAGCGATCCCAGCACCATTGCTCAGCCAGCTGGTAGGCTTGCCAAAGTGTCTGTGGGGCTGGGGTTGTTCGACGAAGGATCGCAGAGAAGGAGAGGCTGAGAAGCTGAGTGCGAGAGACGATGATTCTTCATTGGAGCGAGCTATGCTAACTATATAGATAAGTGATCTAGATAGGAAGCTGAGCACGTGCCAGCTGCACATGCCAGCTGGAGAATCTGACCGAGGACCGAGGGCCGAGGACAGGCTGGTCAATCTCCGCAAAGGACTGGGGCTTGGGGCGCCACAGGGGAACTAGCCCCAGGACGCGACGAAGGGCTTGATCTAGGCGCCGCCTAGGTGCCGCCACCACAGGACGGCGCCACAGGGGAACTAGCCCCAGGACGCGATGAAGGGCTTGATCCAGGCACCGCCTAGGTGCCGCCACCACAGGACGGATCATCTCCTTCGAACAGGGGTTGGGGTGGGGCCTAGGCGGGGGTTGTCCGACCACGGGGGGAGGCCGAGGTTGCTGGAGATATCTTCCATGTGTCGTTGTTGGCGCCATAGGTTTAGCTATCCATATGTCGGATGCTAAGGTCATAGTACAATGGTCTGATTGGAGTTTGCTTCCCCAGGACATCATATTCTGGGTATAAAAATTTTTTGGCTCGACCTGCGGTGTATATACCGAGAAAGATGATGTTGGCAGAAGTTCTTACTGTCCAAACTGCCGGTCCGACGTCCTCATGAGTACTTAGATCTGAACAAGCTGTGAGAGATCAATGGAAGGAACGTATGAGCGGGCTGTTCTTCTCGGTAACATTAGTCAAATGAAAGTCTGCGCGTACGCGACAGTGACACGCTCCCTGAGGGGTTGGTTGACAACGGACCGTACACTACAATTATAGCTCACGGACTGGGAGGTGTAGGGTGTGGCTGCTCCAAGGGTGAGTTGGGAGATATGAAATAGTCAATCTCCGACTTGCTGAGAACATCTGGAGCAGATGTGTTGCGGCCGCAGGCTGGGGGGCCCCGGAAGCGACGGGGTTGAAGCTCTGGGGAGATCTGGGGCTAGCTCCTGACATTGCCGATAGTCATCAGGTAGTAGCTGAGCGCGATTTCGCGAGTGGTTTGTCCGTCCACTCTGACCCATCTGTTTGGGGATGGTATGCTGTGCTCGCGAGGATGGTGATATGCTGGTCCTCGGATTTTCTCCTCCAGAAAGCCGAGAGGAATTCCCGATCCCTATCTGAGATGATCGCCTGTGGGAATCCCAGTCTGCGACATCCAGATATGCCAGTCAGTGTTCCGCTCAGCCCTGGGTCGCAAATATAGCCCTGCCGGCTATCAAGCCAACCCTTTTGCCGAGTCTATTCGTGATTGTCGTTACGTTGTCAGATCCATCTCTAGATTCCACTAACGCCAGAAAAAAAGTTCCATGAGAATCGGATGGAACGGCGCGGGTCGTGGGAGCACTGGTTGCATTGATGCGTAGGGCGTATGCCTCTTTGTGGGTTAGCTGGCACTGGGGACAGTGCCGCAAGTACTCCTTGAGCATCGTCTTTAAGTGCCATCCGCATATTTGCTGGCTGATCCTCGGATTTAAATCCCTCGGTATAATGACGGTTGTGCCAAATGGTTGAGTTAGCCCGAGACCGGAGGAATCCCGGCCTGCGGCCGCAGCAAGGTGTCAAAGCAGTGTCTGCTTCTTCAGTGCGTCTCTTGTTGGAATACACGGTCGGGACAGGTGTATATGTGAAAGATGGAAGGAGTGTCATCGGGCGGTGCTCGAAGACTTGCTCATATGACATGGCCTGACTATGATATTTTGTATGGGGTTGTGATGGGAGTCTCCCGCCTTTCTTGGCACGCACGGCACGCTTGGGCACTTGCCGATGCCCTAACAGGTCACCCTCAGCGGGTACCCATGACGAAGAGGGTTTATAACGGACTGGACAAGAGGAAGAGGCACCGTGACAACGGACGATGGAGATGACTTACCACAACTAAATTACGGACTACTCGCTCGGAGGCGGAGAGACAGGTCCGAGCTCACTACTGGAGTGTGAGTCACGTGACGGTATCCGCATCTGCAAATCGACGTGGTGGATCGAGCACCAAAGCCGTGAAGGTTGCGGGCCGAGATCTCGCTGATGAGAGCCGGCCCCGGCTACGGATACCCGTGCCATGGGGGGGTAATACCGCCCCATGGCATGGGTATGTCGCATTTCGCATTCCGCCTGACGAGTACTCCGTACGTAAGCTAACACCTCACTCATACCGCAAGTGACACTACGGCGACGGCGGTAAGAGCTATCCGAAGCGTATCCCCGGGGCCTAAAGCCCTACTACAATAGGCGTGCTGGGGTAGCAGCACCCTCGTACTGCCCGGCGGCGTTGAAAACCCCCCCATGGCGCGGGTAAGCCCAGCAACCAAGTGGCTGTTCGCCCAAAAGAAAACCTGCTGCCCCGTGCAGCTCCCGCCAAAGGCCAATGGTTGCCACTGAAGTCTTGGACCATCTCATTGCATTACCGTGACTACGGTACTCCGTAATTTGAGATGCTGTAAGTACGGAGAACGCGGAGGTACGGAGCCGCGGGAGCGTAAGTTAGTGAGATTGCCAGTTGGGGCTAAGCACAAGCCTAGCGAGGCCTACTCCAGGCGCCACAGCACTGCACCAGAGGTTCGTGACTTGTCTCACTCGTCTCTCGACTTGTGGCCAGCTCATCCTCACTTACTCGTAGAGCACTGACGCCCACGCAAATCTCGAGACTTTGTACGGAGGTTACGTACGTACGTACGTATGTACTGTACCTGCTCGCACACCCGTACGTACCTCGGTACGAGGTGTAGAGCCGCAGCTTTAAAACTCTCGAGACATCCAATACTCGTCCAATTGAGAATTCTGCGGGACCCCCTGTTAGCCTCAATGACTGCCTGGCAGCATGCCTGCACCAATTTGTCCAATCGCTCTTGGGTGATACTGTAGAGTTCCATGCCTCGTGAAAAGCTGGTGATGCCTGGCGTGCCTGTTGAGCGATCTGACCAAAGTACGGAGTACTTTGATAAGGCTTTCAGCTTACTAAGCATGTCTACTTCCGCAATACACCTCGTATAATTGGGCTGCCGGGTGGCCTCATGAGAGATCATGAATATCCTTTTCATCTGTCTACCACACGGTGGTAGAAGCGACGGGACCCAACTGATGTCATACTACAGCGATAGTATGCGCAGCGACGGTCGTCGTGTGGGAAAAGCACTGTCGTTGGGCTGATCGATACCTGAACCTTACGCACGACGCGATCTTTGTATCATGCGCTACCGAAACGGCCCCAGCGGAGACTTGACTGGATCTGCGATGGCACGACGGGCACGACGGGCACGAACGGCTGGTCGTTGCTCGCGCCGATGAGAGATCCAAGCCGAACGATCGGCCGATGCATCTGAGAAGTCCTGCCGGCTGGGGACATGTTCCGTTTGCTCGAGCCCCGTCGCCGCACCTGCTGCCGGCAAGATCTTGCCCCAGGATTTCCACCACTCCGTTTTCGACAAAGGTGCGACAAGGAACGGCGGGTCCCCACACGCCGGGGCCTCGCAAGCTCCCGTCTCCGCCGCCGTCCATGGTCTCCTGTCGTGCCTGCGGCCGGCCCCATGTTCTCGGTCCGTCGAGGGGACGGGTGCCTTGGCCGTACCACGGCGTCCGTGCCGAATCGGGCTTTCCTGCCCTTCCGCGACCGATATGTCTTCGCTCGACGCCGGGCCCTATAATTCTCCAGAGAGCCCTCGGCCATTTCTCCGTTCGATCCGCTCTTGCTCCCTCGTGAGGAGCCTGCTGCTCGATACCTGCTCGTTCTGCAGCCAGGAGGACAGGTCGAGACCTACCCACAGGACCCCATCATGGCCAACGAGTACCTGGTTCGATATCTCACGGTCGGCTACTGCTTCTTCATCTTCGCAGCCTGTACAACTCTGCTCAGGTGCGTGTCGAACGAGATCTTGGTTCGCCGTTGGCCGATGCAGACCTCAGCGACCCTATCACTGACTCCTCCGGCCACGATGCATCGTACTGTGCAGAACATACTCGAGAGCATGCCAGTACCGTCGATTCGGCCTCGATGACAACTTGATTGTGGTGGCGACGGTGACTATCCCGCCGACTCTGGCGGAGTGGGTGCGCGCGCCAACGCTGATCTGACGAAGATGCTCGGTGCAGCCGTGCTGGCGCTGCAACACAGCATGACATTTGCCTTTCGAGACTTTCTCAACGGCAACGGCGATTCTCCCGGCATCTTGCCCACCAACCCGGCCCTGGACCGGCTTGGGAAGTTCCACGTTCATCAGTACGCTGGCGGCATCATCTACATGCCAACGATTGGGTGCGTACGTCGCATCAGCGTCGACGGGGCTCTACCCGTCCCCGGTAGGCTGGGCGCTGACTTCGTGACGGCGACAGGGTGATCAAGCTCTCCCTGCTCGCCTTCTACTCGCGCTTCTTGCCTCGAAGGCCGTACCGTCCGATCTTGATTGCGCTGGCTGCGGTGGTGGTCTGTTTTGTGACGGCTACGACGTTGGTGAGTGTCTGGGTCCGTGAGCGCGGGTAAAGGCGGTGGCCCCTGATCGAGTTTCTGCAGGCCGGTATCTTTGGGTGCAAACCTATCGCGGCCGCGTGGGACAAAACGATACCGGGTGCAGTATGCAGCGTCGGAGTGCCCCAAATCCATCTCGGGAACGCCATCTTCAACATCATCACGGACTTGGTCATACTCGCCGCGCCGGTCACAACGGTCTTGCGACTGCACGCGGACCTGAAGAAACGGAGTAAGCCAACCCCGGGGGGTCGCAACTGTCGCCCCGACAGCCGACCCCGCGGACAATGCTGACGGTCGCTGACGGCGCTGTTTTGTTTCGCATCTTCAGTCGGTCTCTGCATCATCTTCTCCATGGGTCTGGTCGCCACGTCGATCACCATCGTCCGCACCGTGAATATGTTCGTGATCGTAAAGAGCAACCCGATGCTCCCCGCCACCTTCTTCCCCAAAGTGATCAACAACATCATGTGGAGTGCCGTCGAGATCGGGCTCCTGATCCTGTGCGCCAACCTGCCCTCGATGTACGCGCTCGTGCTACGACCGACTCTCAACTCCTCGGCCAGCCAGTCGCACGCAACGTACAGCAACTCGAAGGGACCACGGGCCGGCCTGCAGTACGATCCACACGGCGTCCGCAGGAAGGACGCGAGCGTGTCGGCCTCGGCCTTTGGACAGCGGGCCACGACGACGACGTCGAGCGAGGAGCACATTGTGTCGCCCGAGGAGGGCATTCACATGTCGACCCGCGTCGTCATCAACCGCGAATAAGCAGATGTGAAGATACGAGGGTGTACGGGAGATGTGTTTCTTGGCGGCGCCGCGTGTCATGGTGGTGCTGTGTTGCTCGGGGGGTGTTTCAATCCGGGGCAGCGCCACGACATGATACCTACTCGTCTTTTTTTTCTGTACTCTCGAATTTTTCTTGGTTCACACGGAACAGTGACCCTTGAGAGTGCGTGAAGCCTCTCTTCTTCTTTCATCATCATCATCATGTTTTGCCATGGACCTACTCATGCACTGCAAGTACTCTGTAACCACCTTATCCCAGTTGATAACTCAACAAACAAAAATGGCAGCAATTGATCATTGTGGACTATAGCTCACAAGGGCTGTGCCAGGCACGCCAGGGTCTCCGCTTAGGCGGGACCTGACATTGAGAGAACACTGAACACCTGCCACAGGTAATCGAGAGGTGTTCAGAGTTGCAAGTTGACTGATTGATTGATCCTCGAGTCTCTGACAAGCGATCTAACTAACTGCTAGCGACAGGATCCCTTCCTAGCCCGGCGTGCCCAGAACGGCAGGCATCCTTCTCAAATCTCTGCATGCGGTTTACCGCCGGTATGAGGCTCTGCTGCTGGGGCTCCGCGGAGCACGGCCTGTGGCAGACTGTGGCAGGAACATGGCATGTCGTGATTCATACATGGGTATGTACACGTACTCTTCATCCATGCTGTAACTACATGTTGTATGTACTGTACATGAGTAGACAATAGTTGAAAGATCTGGCAAGCAAGCTATAGATTGTACGGAGTACGGAAGTGTACAAGATGTGTGAGTGATACTGTATGGAAGTAAATGTATAGACAAATATAGAGTTTTGAAGAATATAGACACCTATATAGGATACGGATGTTCGTCGATGAACTGCCATGCTGGTTAAACTCAGATATGCCCAGAACTGTCGCAGCAATCATTCCAGAGGGTTCATCTACACTACCTGGTACAGAGGTACCACCACAGAAGTACTACGTAGTATAGACAGTACTGTACCAGACAGTACCAGTACAGACACCACCAGTACTGACAGTACTCTTGTCTACTCACATGATGATTTTTATGTTCCCAGGATGAATTACCCACTTTGTTGTCTTCTTCTTGCTTGCTTTGTCATCTTGCCTACCTTGCTCATCTTGTTGCCTACTCAAGTACTTTGTTGCCCTGTTGTACAGAAGTACTTGTACCACTTTATTGCTTTTACCAATTGCACTTTGGGGGGGGGGAGGGGCGAGGGGGGAGAGGAAAGTCGACACTTGCCAACTTGAATATACAGTATCTCTGTACATTGACTCAAAATTCAAGAACTGTTCGCAATGTTCTCAAATGTTGCCAGTAAGGAGAAGAAGAAGAGCAGGAACACCAACTGGACAGCAACAGCACAAGTGGGAAGAAGAAGACGGAGAAGAGGAAGAACATGGAAGGAATGAGTGAATGATTCTTTATGATGATTGTTTTGGTCCTTTCTATGGTAGTTTCTTCGATGATTCTATCTGATGATGGTTAAGAGGAAATGGAGAGAAGGAGGAGAAAGATGGAGAAGAGAAAGAGAGGGGAAAGAAAGAGGAAGAGATGATACATGAGTGGGTTAGGGAATGAGAAGGGATGAACAGTGGAGCTTTTCCCTTGAAGAGAAACCCCCCCCCCCCCCCCCCCCCCAACCAAATCAGGTGGTCAATCAGTCACCACCTAGTCGTCGTTCGTCGTCATAACCGTCATCGTGAGATCAATGCGTCCCTATCACGAGCTGACGCGACACAACCCCTCGTCGTCCCACCCCTCGCTGCCGACGCAGCGACGGCAGATGAAGAGGGTGTCGCGGTCGTACATCCGCTTGACCTGGCGCAGACGCTCGTAGTTGTCACCGAAGAAGGCGCGGGGCCAGTCCGGTTCGTTCGGATCGGCCTCGTTGAAGTAGACGCCCATGCTGTCGGCGCCCTCGAGCGAGCGCAGCAGCGCCGCCTCGACGTCGGTCAAGTTCTTCTGGATGGCGGCCTGCTGCGCGAACGGCGTGTCGACGGTCCAGCCGCGCAGCAGCTGCAGATGCAGCAGCGTGCGCCGCCACGCCGGGTTCAGCGCGCTGTCGACGACCCCGTCGCCGTTGCGAGCCAGCTGCCCGCCCGCCACGACGAGCCCGATCACCGACAGCCCCGGCGGGTGCCGCAGCGACGAGAGCACGTCGCTGACATTCTTTGGCCCGTCCACCGTCGTCAGGAAGTCGCGCGAGATGAGCCGGGACCCGAAGATCGTGATCGGCACCGTCTGCTCCGTGGCCCTGAGCAAGGGGAACAGCGCGTCGCTGAACTTGGGCACAGCCTTGACTTGCACCGACACGTTGCTGCCGGCCATGCCCGTGACCTTGGTCTCGAAGGGCGCCCAGAGCCGATTGATCGCGCCGACGTCCGTCTCGTTGGGGAAGAACATGCCGGCGATGAAGTTGGCCCCGGCCTCGGGCACGCCCAGGTTCGGGAAGAGATAGTAGAAGCCAGAGCCGCCGCCATCGTCGATCGCGGGCAGCAGGTTGTTGAGCTCCTGAACTGCGGCCCAGTACGCCGGCCCCAACCGCGGGAAGCGGACGCTAAGGTCGACCGTGACCGCTGTTGGGTCCGGAAAGGTGCGGAGCGTGACGCTGGTGACGATAGCGTACGTGCCACCCCCTCCGCCACGAAGAGCCCAGAAGAGGTTTGGGTTGACGTTCTGGTTCGCCGTCTCGAGTTTTCCCTGCGGAAACGGCAACGTTAAACAAGGTCTGTACGTACGTTGTCGAGGGCAGGTCCTCCAACGATTGCAAAAAAAAGTCCATCGAGCATCTCCAAGGACAGGATTTCTTACAGAAGCCGTGACCACCTCGAACTGGAGCACATTGTCCGTACTTGCTCCCAGTAGGTTCCCGAGGAGCGAGTGACCCCCTCCTTGCAGGTAGCCGCCGGCGGCTCCAACGGTGCCACCGCCGCCTGCAGCGGCAACCGTGAGGCCTCTGTCCTTTGCCGCTTGGTAGAGCTCGAGCATCTGAACGCCGGCACCTATTGTCACAGCCGGACCACGATTGCAAGCTCCCCGCTTCCGGCAGGGAACCGTGCGGCAGCCCTTGGGCGAAAAGTCATTGGAGAAAGCGACGTCCTTGAACTTGTGGGTCCAGATCTGCAGCGACGACCGGGCGCTGGATCGACCGACCCAGTCATGCCCGGTGTTCTTGATCACCAGACGTAGATTGTTCTTGGAGGCGAACTTGACGGCCCGCCGGATGTGCGACGGCGTCGAGGCGACGACCGAGTACAGCGACACCCGGCCTTGCTGGCACGGCGTGTTTCTCGGGAACTCGAGGTAGCACGATTCATTGGCAGGAGGGTACGTTTCCCACTGCACCTGTTGTAACGCCGCTGCTCGGACGAACCGCGTTAGTCTGGTCTGTTGTCTGCCTGCAAAAGCGCTCTTCAAGTAACGCCCAATTGCACGTACCGGGCTGGTCTGCTCTCCATGCGGCGCTGGTGTAGGACGCCGACACATTCTCGCACACAGCTTCGTCGAAAGTCGGATCGTGACAGACGGACGCGACGGGCCTCAATGCCAGGAGGTTGCCATTGACCAAGGCGTTCAAGGCAGTCCACTCGCGTGGCGACGGCCAGCAGCGGTCGGTGGACTGACAGCGGCAACGGGACTCAGTCTTGTACTGCAATTCTTCTTCACGTGTCCAGGCGCGTCCTCCAAGGTTGACACAGCAGATCAGAAGGAGCCCGAGGCCGATGCTGGAGAGCATCTTTGCTGAACGACCGTTTGGAGAGGCCTATGATGAGCGAAGGAGGCAGTGGACCTTACATGACGGGGCCATGTCGGCACATATGCTCTCTTAACCTCGACCATGGACTGCCCCGCTGCTACCCCAGCCTCTCCCGCGACGGAGGAGCATCGACACCAACGGTGTAGGCGGCACGGGCGGCACGCTGCCAATGCCCGAGCACTTCCGTCCCTTTTGACGAGGCCCCGCTAGCGTACGAGATCCGAGAGATCTGAATGCCGTTCGAAGCTTGTGCTCGGGCGGGTGGATGTGGCGAAGAGCAATGCGACGCCAGGTATCTCAAAGACATCACGTCACCACATCCTCTGTGGGACTCTGTCCGTGCATGTGACTGGAGCGCATCCCGAAGACCTCAATTTTCTAACAGCAACGTCGAAAAACCGGTTCGCTTTTCAAGCTGTGACTTATCGGACAACGGCCATCATATGCTGCTTGAGCCGTCAGCAGAAGTCATCTCCACTTGCGAGTAGCAATCTCATTACGATCATACCGTAGTTAGCACTATAGTAATGTTGACCGGAGACTCTACGGAGACTCACCCGAGGATTTGCAGGGGTGCAGGGAGCAGCCTCCCCCTGAGCGATGGCTAAATTGTTGTATGCAGGCACGTGACTAGCCTGCAGAGTTTTCCTCGTCACTCCTAGATTTTAGTAAGACAAGAGAGACGAATCTACACACAGTTGACCGGTTGTCAGCCATCAGCACCTCTCCACATAGTCGACCGGTTGTCGGCTCTCAAATAAGTACCTCCGCCTGTCCTACGGAACCGCATCCCGTCCAAAGCTTTGCTCTTTGAAGTAAAGTGCAGCTCTAACCTTTCGCGTGCCCGGCTAATGGCTTGCTCGTGCATCGCAGAACAACTCTAATGGAACAGTAAAGGTTGGTGGCGGCGCTTGTGCCACTGTAGAACCGTCACAGCGGCATGACTGAGGCCGTACACGTGATCGTGCAGGCGCGTGAAGAGAGTCCAATCTTCTCAGCAACTCTGAAAACATCCAGAGACTCGGCTTTGTCCAGAACTCATGTCTTCAAATCGGATCTAGTCGCGGCGACAATATCTTGGCCTTTGGGGACTCGATTCAACGCCTGCAGAGGTTGTAGCAGATGATGGATAAGCAAAATACTGTGGCACCACTGGGGGATGTGGACGCTCTATCCAAGGAGTTTTCAGCAAAACGGCGAAAGACGTCCTGTCCCCAAACACAATCGAGCTGTCTGCCGACCCGGACGTCAGTCTTCTCAAGAGAGGAGGGTTTTCATAATTTCAAGGAGTATGCTACAGGCCCTAATATCGGTGTGATTGCTTTCATTGGGAGAAGTAGGGGGTTCGGAGGATCTGCCCCCCTCCCTGGGAGTGCGGTACCGGTACACATTCTGCTCTGGTTCCCATAGTCGAACAACTAGCTCAATTGTTAGAGCTCCATCGGCGGGCAGCGTCACACGATTGATCCGCGGGCACAACCTGCCCAGCTGGGTGGTTGATATGCTCACTGACAGATGACGGCGCGAATTTGATTCCTGTGTTGGCTTCCCTCCCTTGTGACTCAACTGATCCAAAGCGCACACTATTGCGATGTTATCACACAACTCCTGTATGTTCATAGAAAGATCGCAACAGAGAACGACAGTCTGGAAATAACAAGCAGAACATCATGACGTAGCATCAACAGAAATCTATCAATCAGACGTTGCGATTGAATTTGCAGGGATGTCTACCTTTGTCCACATTGTGGGCGATGTGGACAGGAAAAATTTTCTCCATCTTCTCGTGATCGTTGATTTACATCGAATGATCCTAAGAACACTGTGCAGAGAGAGCTGAAGATGTGTGACTATTCTGGTCATGTTGTTCAACTGGTTGGCCAGCTGAGATCATGTTGTCCATGTCATGAATACGCAGTCTTTTCAGGAGTTGAGTTACGTACTTCGGGGGCACGCGTGCAAAGCGACAAATTTACTGACAGCATTCTTTGATGGGACCACCGGGCTGCAGCTATCCTGGCCCCGTGATTCCTACGTCTGGGCCTTCTCCCCCAGTCCTTCTGGGCCCGGGATCAGCTCCCCCCTGCTTGACTGCCAAGCAGCCACTTTCTTTGTTCTATAGTCTCTTGATAGGATGGTGCCCGCCCGGGGGCCGCAGGGGAGGTTTTTATCCTATGGGCAGGTGGCTAGCCACCTGGGCCAAAAGGGTTCCTTACCACCGACTTTCATAGTTTTCCCAGCATAATCTAGCTTGGCTAGTTTTAGAATGGTGTAGGATCTCAATACAATACAATACAATTCTTTGATAGGTGTTGTTACACTCGCACCTATTCTTTTGAGACGCACACCCCCCTTAGTCTTGTTGTACACACACCCACCTTGATATGTCGGTCACTTTATGTTGCGGTCCGTACCGTACCGTCCTATCCGAGTATAGGATTAGGGCGAGAGGCGGAAGGCGGGTTGGTTCTCACAGGAGAGGAGTGTCAAGGAGCGCGAAGGGGTTTGGTGGAACGTGGTGGTGGTGACACCTGATCAACGGCTTCGTACAAAAGGATTGTATTGGAGTAGATCTAGTTGTCTGGATCACAACATGAGTTGAAGACGATCGTTCCATAAGGGAACTATCGCCAGACTATATAGTGCTGGCCTGTCAAGACGATCGAGATTGTCTTGACAGTCTCGACGTCAAGACGGGTGAGATTGTCTTGACGGTCCCACCATGTTATGCACCCTACGTCGAGACTGGTAAGATTGTCTCGACGGTCCCACCATGTTATGCACCCTGCGTCAAGACTGGTAAGATTGTCTCGATACTTCATGCATCCTGCGTCGAGACTGGTGAGATTGTCTTGATGCTTCATGCATCCTGCGTCGAGACTGGTGAGATTGTCTTGATACTTCATGCATGCTGCGTCGAGACTCCCGTGTGTGTCTCGACAGTCATGTGACCCCTTGTTGGTTGGTCACTTGACTTCCATGGTGTCCTCTTGCCTGGCCCGCGGCCTGATTGCCTATAAATAAGTGGCTCCTATCCCCTGGGTCGTAACACTACCCTCCTCTCCTTCATTCATCGTCCTGATGAATTCTTGAGTATGTCTGCAAAATCACGTGCCTCTGCTTACCGAAACCAACTGGCAGCCCAGATCTGTGATCATAACTTTGTGTCGCTTGCTCCGTGTGACTTCTGTGTTTTGAACCACAAGCCCTGCTTCCGAATGTCTGACGACAACAATAAATTAAAGTGCGCTGAATGCACTCATCGTGGGAAGTCCTGTGTGTCACTTTCTTGGGAGTTGCTGAACATGACTCGGGATAACCTTCGCGAGGATTTGGCTGTTGATGAGGCCAAGCAGGATGCTCTTGTTGAGCAGCTTGCCAAGCTGCAGGCTTGTGTATCCCGAAAGCGAAAGGTTCTTGAAGGTGCTGAAGGCTGAGCAAAGAAGAAGCTCCAGTGTCTTGTTGCCAAAATGGAGGCGGATGGTGAAGACTTGTCGGCGACAGTCATTGACGTGTCCGCGCTGCAGGCCGAGCTGTTCAGTCCTGCCTCTGCCAGAACTGCTGCAGGAGGAGCTGGCAGTTCGCAAGGTTCCTGAGTGGTTCCCAGGTATTTTCCGAGTCTGGGTAGTTTTTCTACTTGACAAGGTATCGCTGACCTTTTCTCTTCAAGATCTGTTCAACCTCGAATTCCTGTTCTTCCTCTGGTTGGTAATGAAATGTTTCCTGCAAGGGTGTGCTCTGGTCGGCTAATTCGATCATTGAGATGTGAAAGTTTAGGTGTACCCGAGCGTCTCTCGGTAGTCGCAGTCTGACGTTGACTGGTCCAGTTTTTTCTTCGACTGAAAATAGTCTGACCTTGACATGGTCCAGTTTCTTTGTTCTTGGTTTCTTTGTTTTCCAATTTCTTGTGAGGAGGTAGACTTTATCCCCCTTCTTTAGCTGAGGTACTATTTTGGATTTCTTGTCCATTTGACGTTGCATTCTTTCTGAGGTCTCTTGAAGGTAGTGCCTCATCATCGTGTGCGTTTGTCGTAGGAGCTTGTCATGTTGGAGTGCTTTCTCCACGTTTGGTGAAGCTCTGCTTGGCATCCTGATGTTCGCATGTTGTCCAAAATTGGCAAAAAATAGTGATTCCTTTGTTGAGTCTGATCTGTGCTGGTTGATTGCCAGCTGTGCCACCGGTAATAACTGTACCCAATTGCTGTGGGTCTTGTTGATGTAATGCTGTAAGTAAGTCTCCAGGACTTGGTTTGCTCGCTCTGTCTGGCTGTCAGTTCATGGGTGATAGGCTGTAGACATTTTGGGTTTTGTTCCCATGGCTGCACTGATTGTCTTCCAGTAGTTGGATGTGAAGAGTTTGTCTCTGTCTGTAATGATCGTGATCAGAACTCCGTGGTCTCTGACCAATCTGTCTAGTAATAGGTGTCCCAACTATTCTGCTGTGTGGGTCTCCTTGAATGGTACCACTATTAGATATTTTGTGAATCTGTCCACTATCACCATAATCAAGTTGTAGGTGATTCCTGTGACTGGGTCTTTGGACTTGGGTAGCTTCGTGATGAAGTCCATTGACATGTCTTCCCACAGGCCTCTTGGTATCGTGTTCGGATGTCCTTCTCCATATAGCTTATGTCTTCCATGTTTGTTTTTCTGGCATAGTAGACACTTGCTGATGTAGTTTGTGACATGTTGTCAGAGGTTAATGACATTGTTCCCTGCCTGTTGGATAAGGTCTGTGGTCTTGGAGATTCCTGGGTGACCATGTGCTGGATTATCGTGGTAGTTCCTTATTAGTTCTTCAGTGTCTTCTGCTGTGAGCTTGTTGATCTGTGGTTGAGGTACCAGGTTTCCTTGCTGGTCCTGCTGTAAGATTGTTCCTTGGTGTTCATCATCTTCCATGTGGTCTTTTCATCAGCTTAGTGCATCTGCTCTCCTATTGTCTTGTCCAGGGGTGTACAAGATCTTGAACTTGTGTTGCCCTAGGAGTTCAGCCCATCTGACTTACTGTCTGTTCAGCTTCTTGGTTGTCGTGAACGTTGTCAGATTCTTGTGGTCTGTGAGAACAGTGAGTTCAGAACTACTTTCCGCGTACACTCTCCAGTGTTCAAGTGCGTTGACGACTGCCAGTAGCTCTTTGTCGTGGATATCATAGTTTTGTTCTGCTTGTGTTATTTTTCGTGAGTAGTAGGCAACTGGGTGCCACTTGCCGTCTGCCTGTTGGCATAGACATGCTCCCACTACCTGATCTGAAGCGTCCATCTTGATTTATGTCAGTTGGCCTGTCTTGAAGTTGAGGAGAACTGGTTCCTTGGCGCAAGTGTCCTTGAGCTGTTGGAATGCTTTTTGTTGTCTCTCCGTCCACCGGTACTCCACGTCCTTCTTCGTGAGTTCTGTCAGTGGTATTGCCATCTGTGAGTAGTTCTTTATGAACTGTCAGTTGAAGTTGGCAAATCCTAGGAAGGCTTGTACTTCCTTAACTGATGTCAGTGTTGGCTATTGCTGAATCACTTTGATTTTCTCAGAGTCAATCTTGATCCCTTCAATCTCTATGATGTATCCGAGGAATTCAACTTCCAGTTTGTTGAACTTGTATTTCTTTGGGTTAAGCTTGAGCCCTGCCTGTTGTAGACATCATAGAACATCCTTCACATGTTTGGTATGTTCCTGTTACGTGTTCAAGTAGACAAGAATATTGTCCAGGTAGGCGATAGCTGTTTGGTCCAGGTGTGCTCTGATGACGTTGTTGATCAATGCTTGACATGTTGCTGGTGTGTTCGTGAGTCTGAATAGCATAACCAGATACTTGTAGTGTCTGTATCAGGTTCTGAAGACTGTCTTCTATTCTTCTCCTTCTTTCATGCGTATCAGGTTGTATGCTTCTTTCAAGTCCAGCTTGGTAAAGATTGTAGCTTGGCTGATCCTGTCTCGCAATTCATTCACATTTGGCAACGGATATCAGTTCTTGATGGTAATGTTGTTGAGTTTCCTGTAATCCACACAAAGTCGAAGACTTCTGTCTTTCTTTAGTGCAAATAGTATCAGGTATCCTGCTGGTAATTGAGATTCTCGAATGAAACTCTTTTTCAGGTTTTCCTCCAGGTACTCACGAAGTACTTGGAGCTCTTTCTCTGATAACTGGTAAATTGGTCCAAATCCTGGCTCCATCCCTGGTTGTAACTTGATCTCATGATCCCAAGGTTTTTTTTTTATTTTTTTTTATTTGATTCTTACACTGGTAGTAGCTTTACAGCCATGCAGATCTTCTAGCTAATAGTGAAGTCCTTCAGAAAACCTTTGAAGAGATAAAAACTGAAGGCAGGGTGTGACTAGGGAATGTAACAAAAGGAATCTTGAAGTTTCTGGTAAGAGAAGAGAATCTAGGTATTGGATTGGGAATAGTGGAGTTTGAAAGCTAGATTAAACTGGTTTAGTCTTTTCAAAGACATAAACCAGTACAAGAACTTCTGTAGTAGCTCTGGGTTTGAAATAATAGTGGTGAAGTCTTGGGGATTAAAAGAGACTTGTTGTCTTTGTCTTGAATAAAGAGAGCATGAAGAGGTGATATGTTTTGCAGTTTCTTCTGCTTGGCCACACACACATAGTGGGGTAGGGAAGTCAGAAGCTCCAGCTCTGAAAAGAAAACTTGCCAGACCAATTCTTCCAGTCCTGATTTGCAGTAGCAGACTTGCCTCAGCTTTCTGTAACTCTTTGTAGAGCTTCAGATTGTTTTTGTGTGGCTTTTGACAGAAAGTCTGCCAGCCTGGATAGCTTCTTCTTTTCTTCTCTTCCCATTGGTCTTCCCACTCTTTAGTAAAGAGCTTTTGTAGTTCTTTCTTTGAACTAGCCTGGTTAGTAGTTATTTGACTTAACCAAGTGAATTTCCACTTAGGAGAGATAGTTTTTTTTTTTGATTTGATTTGATTCTTACACTGTTTGTAGCTTTACAGCCATGCAGATCTTCCAGCTAATAGTGAACTTCTTCAGAAAACCTTTAAAGGAATAAAAACTGAAGACAGGGAGGTGACTAGAAAGTGTAGCAAAAGGAAATCTTGTAGTGTCTGGTAGGAAAAGCTTCTAGATGTTGGAGTGTGAATAGTGAAGTTTGAAAGCCAGATTAAATTGGTTTAGTCTTTTCAAAGACATAAACCAGTACAGAAACTTCTGTAGAAGCTCTGGGTTTGAAATAATAGTAGTGAAATCTTGGGGGTTAAAGAGAGCATGTTGTCTTTGACTTGAGTAGAGAGAGCATGAAGAGGTGATATGTTTTACTGTCTCTTCTGCTTGACCACACATGCATAGGGGGGTAGGAAAGTCAGGGACTCCAGCTCTGAAAAGAAAACTTGCTAGACCAATTCTCCCAGTTCTGGTTTGCAGTAGTAGACTTGCCTCAGCTTTCTGTAGCTCTTTGTAGAGCTTTAGGTTGTTGTAGTGAGGTTTTTGGCAAAACACCTGCCATCCAGCATAGCCTTTTCTTTTCTTCTCCTCCCATTGGTTTTCCCACTCTTTAGTAAAGAGTATTTGTAGTTCTTTCTTTGAACTAGCCTGGTTAGTAGTTATTTGACTTAACCAAGTGAACTTCCAATTAGGAGAGATAGTTGAGCATTTCTTTAAAGGTTTCCTCAGTGAAGAAGCATAGGAAGAAATAGTAGAAAAGGTACTGTCAAGAAAGTCTTTCAGAGAGGAGGTTTGGATAGAAGATAGAAAACAAGCTGTGCGAAATTTAAAATAGAGATCTAGAGGTAAAAGAAAAAGCTCACTCTCTAATAGAAAAGAAGGAGTGGCTTTGAAAGCACCCCCAATAAGTCTCAGACATTTGTTTTGGAATATGATAAGAGAGGAAATATTAGAGGATTTTCTGAGTGGGTTGAACCAAATTCCCACTGCATAGCTCAGTACAGATCTGAGTATTGCAGTGTACACAAGGCGTGCTGTGAGAACTGGAAAGCCCCAGGTGGAGTAAGAGGTTCTAGAAAGAGAAGATAGTGCTTTTTGTGCTTTTTGAAGAATAATTCTCTGGTGTTTGTGCCAGTGGAGTTTGGCATCCAGGTACACTCCCAATACTCGCACTTCTTCTTTTGGTTTTAGAATCACATTCCCAAGTCTAAGCTTGAGCTGCAGATTGTCTGATCTTCTTCTGGAAAAATGAAGTATTTCATATTTCTCAGGAGAGAAGACTATTCCATGTCTTGCAGCCCAAGATAGACATTTAAGATGTGTATTCTTCAACTTCAGAAGGTTGCTTTTAAGAGAGTGTCCAAATGCAAGCAGATTTGTATCATCTGCAAATCCCAGAGCAGAAACACCAGTAGTAGGAGAATGTACAGTCTCATGAAGTTCAGAAATATAGAATAGAAAAAGAATAGGAGACAAAGGGGAACCTTGGGGAACTCCACAGTGAATAGGAATAGAAGAGGACTCAGAGTCATCAAAAACTAGGGTGGTGGTACGTCTGGTACAGAAAGAGAAGATCCAAGAAGTTAGCCAGAGAGGGATTCCTTTTCTCTCCAGAATCTTTTGAAGAATCTCTGGAAGAACTCTGTCATATGCTCCTGAGATGTCCAGAGAAAGTAGAGATGCAACCATGCCTTCTTTCCAGACTTTTTCCACTTGGGAAGTTAGAAGGAAAAGTGCTGATTCAGTTGATCTGCCTTTCCTGAACCCCATCTGGATTTCTGGCAAGAGTTTAGCCTCTTCTGCTACCTTGCTTAGTCTGGCTGCTGTAATAGCTTCCATCAGCTTGCCAGTTGTGTTTAGCAGAGCTATAGGGCGCCAGGCTTTAGCTTGGTTATAGATTCCCTTGCCAGGTTTTCTTAGACAGACTGTTTTTGCATTCTTGAATTTCTCTGGAAAGTATTCCAGTGGGAGGAGAGATAGTTGAGGATTCCTTTAAAGGTTTCTTCAAGAGAGAGGCATAGCTGGAAATAATGGAAAAGATACTGTCAAGAAAGTATTTGAGAGGGGAGTTTTGAATAGAAGAAAGAAAACAGGCAGTGCGAAATTTAAAGTATAGGTCTAGAGGTAGAAGAAAAAGCTCACTCTCTAATAGAAAAGAAGGAGTGGCTTTGAAGGCACCCCCAATAAGTCTTAGGCATCTGTTTTGAAATGAAACAAGAGAAGAGATATTGGAGGATTTTCTTAGAGGGTTAAACCAGATCCCCACTGCATAGCTCAGTAGAGATCTCAGTATAGCAGTGTACACCAGACGTGATGTGTGAACTGGAAAGCCCCAAGTAGAATAGGAAGTTCTAGAAAGAGAAGAGAGTGCTTTCTGTGCTTTTTGAAGAATAATCCTCTGGTGTTTGTGCCAGTGGAGCTTTGCATCTAGGTACACTCCAAGTACTCACACTTCTTCTTTTGGTTTAAGAATCACATTCCCCAGTCTGAGCTTGAGCTGAAGATTGTCTGATCTTCTTCTGGAAAAATGAAGTATTTCATATTTCTCAGGTGAGAAGACCATTCCATGTCTTGCAGCCCAGGATAGACATTTGTGGTGTGTGTTCTTTAACTTCAGAAGGTTACTTTTCAAGGAGTGACCAAAAGCAAGCAGATTTGTATCATCTGCAAACCCCAGGGCAGATACACCAGAAGAGGGAGTATGCACAGTCTCATGCAATTCAGAAATGTAGAATAGAAAAAGAATAGGGGATAATGGAGAACCTTGAGGAACTCCACAATGAATAGGAATAGAATAAGACTCAGAATCATCAAAGACAAGAGTGGTAGAGCACTTATCACAGAAGGAGTAGATCCAGGAAGCTAGCCAGGCAGGTATTCCTTTTCTTTTCAGAATTTGCTGTAGTATCTTGGGGAGAACTCTGTCATAGGCTCCTGAGATATCCAGTGAGAGTAGGGATGCAACCATGCCTTCCTTCCAGACTTTTTCCACTTGGGAGGTTAGAAGGAAAAGTGCTGCTTCTGTGGATCTTCCTTTCCTAAAGTCCATCTGGATATCTGGCAATAGTCCAGCTTCTTCTGCTATCTTGCTTAGTCTGGCTGCAGCAATAGCTTCCATCAGCTTGCCTGTTGTGTTTAGCAGAGCTATAGGGCGCCAGGCTTTAGCTTGATTGTAGGTTCCCTTGCCAGGTTTCCTCAAGCAGACTGTTTTTGCACTCTTAAATCTTTCAGGGAAGTACTCCAGTTTCCAGCATGTTGAAGTCAGAATAGCTAGAGCTTGGCAGAACCTAGGCCCCAGAGCTCTCAGAAATCCATTTGGCAGCTTATCTCTCCCTCCTGCTGTGAAAGGTTTCTTCTTGGCTAGAATTTGCTCCACTTCTTCACATGTTACCTCCTGGGAGAGCTGTATCTCAGAGATAGTCTGGGAGCTTTCTGAGCCTGGTTCTGGAACTAGAGCTTTTGGAAAGAACTGTTGTGAGAAGGCTTTAGTCTTTTCCTCAAAGGTTTTGGCTATTCCTTCTTGTGTTTCCAGGTCAGGAACCAGAGGAAGATCAGGAGTCTTGTTGGCTTTGGACTTTCCCCACTTTGCAAGCTTCCAGAACTTTGAAGAGCTGGCCAGCTCATGGATTTGGTGTCTGAAAGTGTTCTGTTTTCCATCTCTGACTGCCTTTTTCTTGAGCTTAGTTGCTTGCTCAAGTTCCTCTTGACTTGCTTGCCTTTTTTGCACTTTTCTTCTTACTCTTCTTTCCTCTTTAACCTTGTTTTGGATCTCTTGATTCCACCAGGGAACTGAGTGGCCAGATTGCTTCTGGAGCTGTGTGGATTTGCTTGCTATTTCTTGGAGAAAGTTGTCAAGATACTCCAAGTACTCATCCACTTCATATTTGTCTTGGAAGTGGAAGGGCAGGTGTAGCTTCTCACACTCTACTCTTGCAAGGTTTGAGTCCAGTGTTCTCCAGTTTCTTTCTGGTTTCCAGATTTTCCTTGGAGGATCCAGGTCCAGGCAGGTTAGTACAGGTCTGTGGTCAGACCCATGAAAGAACTGAAGAGCCACTTTAGAGAAAATCAGAGAGTTAGAAAGAGAAGAAGAAATAAAAAACAGATCAATAGAAGAACATGGTTTTTCAGAAAGAGATCTTGCTCTGGTAGGGGTGAAAGGTGCAATAGCTAAATCCAGATTTAAGTCTTTCATTAGGTCTTGAAACTTGTTTGCAGTCTCAGAGTACAGTCTTCTTTTCTTTGACCAGTCTGGGTGGTGAAGATTTGAGTCTGTGAGAAGAATATGTTGTCCTTGTTCTTGTAAAGCATTTTGGAGTAAACAGAGAAGAGCTTCTGATGCCTCTGTGTAGTTTTCTTGACTTGATGGGGTGAAGTAGAGATTATGTACCCAAAGAGAAGTAGAAGAGTTTTCCAAGTAGATTTCAAGAGAAACAAAGTCTTTATTCCAGAAGGTAGAATGAAGAGAAGAGAGTTTCAGATTTTTATTAATAAGAAAAAGTGTTCTGCCAATCTCTGAACAGTAGAGAGGAAGAAAGGAAGAGAAAACAGTTGAAGTGCTTGTTTCTAGGTGAGGGTTTTTCCAGAGCTCTTGAAGTGCAATAATGTCCACCTCTTGGAGAGCTGAGGTTGCTAGCAGTAGCTCTTGGACTGATTGGCTTTTTTGCACATTATACTGGAGAAGTGTCAGCTTTGTGTCTTTCATGCAGACATCTCAGCATCAAAGATCTTGAAGAAGTTAGCTGGTAGCTTTCCTCCAGAGTTGGCTGATCTTGAAGAAAGAATTTGCACTTCTGGGAGTGCACCTCTGAGTCTCTCTGAGCTTCTGCTTGGCTCAGCTGTTTTACGTTTTTTCCCCCCTGGTAGAGACTGAGAGAGAGGGAAAGACATAACTGGGGGGGGTTGTAGAGCTGGAACAGAGGTAGCTGTTGGGATCTCATATTTTCCTGGGCATGTGTTCCATGCTTCTCTTGCCTTCTTGGCTGCTTCCTGGCGTACTGGACAGACACTGGCCCAGGCTGGGTGAGCTCCTCTGCAGTTGCAGCATTTTGGCTTGAGAAGCTGTTCAGGAACTTGGCAGGCTCTCCTTTCATGCTGGCCTCCACAGGCACCACACACAGCTTTGTTCCTGCAGAAGCGTGCTTGGTGCCTATAGCCAAAGCACTTGAAACATTGTGCAATAACTGTGTCTGCCAGAAAAGGTTCTGCTTCATGCATCCTGTGCCCCAGCACTAGCCCACTCTCAATCAAAAGATTGGCTTGTTCAGGGGTAGCCAGATCCAGGGGGAGAGAGGTAACTGGCTTCTTTTGAGCTATAGTCTTCTTAGACCAGTAGGCTCTCAGGATGGTGATTTGCTTGCTCAGAGATGGGTTGCTGTTCTGGATTATCTGGCGAGTTTTCTCCAGGTCTTCAGGTTGGATATCTTCTGTTCTGACTCCATGGATCAGAACTGGAAATCTCTTGGGCTGGATGGTTGCTTCCTTTGTGAAGATAGCTGATACCCAGGCAGGGTTTTTCTCTAGGAAGACTTTAGTCTCTTGGCTTTCTGTGTTAATAAGGATATCCCCTGAAGGAAGTTTCCTTACTGCTCTGACCTGCTTGTTGTAGGGGCTGGGTAGTCTGTCTTGAAGAGTCTGGAAAAGCTGGATGTGAGTTCTATTAGCCATGTCAGGTGGCTGGATACCAGGATGTACAAGAACTTCTTTGAGAATTCTTGCAGGTAGAGGGATTTGTGCTGGAATAGATTTTTGGACAGCCTGGGCATATGATGGCTTGGCTTCTTGTTTGTCCAGCCGCTTGTTGATATTCTCCAGCTCCTGGAAGATTCTGTTGGTGAGGCCAGTGGAGCTAGACTGGGCTTCTGTAGGGAAGGAGTTTTTTTTGATATTTTCCCAGCTTTTCAGAATGGATTCTGGGACTGGTTGAGTTTTGATCCAGGAGTCTACTAGTTTGTAGTCACTCTGGGGAGCTGGTTGGGGGGTAGGAGAGCTGGACTGGGTGCTAGCCAGACTGGGAGCTGGTTGGGAGAGTATAGCTGGTGTAGCTCTGGTGTTACTTTCTGAAAAGGTGGGTTTTTTCTTCTTGGGAGCCATGTTAGAGATTGTTTGGCACTGGTTGGGTGTTTCCTGTCTGCAGAGTACTGCCAGAAAGAAGAGTCACCTGGTTTCCCAGCAGTAATAATCTAGTCCTGGGACCAATCCCCAAGACTAGACTTTCCTGGGCAGCTTTTTCCAACTAAGCTCTGGGCAAAGCTAGAAGTATTAACCTAGACTAGGGACCAGACCCCCTATCTAGACTTTCCTTGAGCCAAAGACTCTGCTAGCTCCAGAGTCAGTCAGACTCTAACCATTCCTCTTATCCTGAGACTCTCTCTCTGGTTGTGGGTAGATTGCTGGTTGTTGAAGAAGAAGATCGTGGATTCAAGATCACAACTTTTGACAAACACGTGTGATTCTCAAAGGTGATGGGTTTTCACCTTAAGGTTTGGGTGGTTTCAGAGAGGAACTCGGCTGTTTTCCAGAACATATGACAAATTGTGGTGTTTGTCAAAATTGATGGTCCTTGAAGAACGTGGTTCTGGGAAGAGTTTTTTGATCCCAAGGTTAGTGCTTAGGCAACACTGCTGTTGTTGTCTCTTCCTGAAAGAGGTTATCATACCCAGGTCAGTACTCTTCAGGGATCTCCAGAGGGTTAACAACTTTCTCTCTCTTCATCTCTGACTGTTTGGCCACCTGGTTCCGGAGTGTGCCTGTCGAGGCAGACCTCTTCTTTTGAGAGTTGTCCTTTCTGTCAGTGAGGTTCCACTGAGGACTTCTTCCCTCATCTGTCCACGCCTTCTGCGGCTGGTAACAGGTCTGAGCTGTGTTGTTAGTGCAGTTTCTAAACATGAGTACTTCTGTCTTCCAGTTAATAACTGGGTTGTGCTTCTTTAGCCAAGGCATCCCCAAATAGATATCCTGAGTGGCCAACTCGACAATATCAAGGTGGATCCTTTCAGCATAGTGTCCGGTAACTATTTCCATTGGCTGCATCTTATGGCAGACTAGCTCTGTCTGTCTATTTGCCATTGTGAGCTGATAGAGCTGCTGCTTGCGTCTCCTTCCAGTGCTGAGGGTATCGTAAAGTTGTCTTGAGATGTAGTTTCCGCTGGCTCCAGAGTCAACAAGTGTGTATGTCTGTACTGGCATGTTGGTGTGTAGTGACACAGGCAATCGCAGGTGCTTTGCGTTGCTAGGGGTCATGTTGTTGAGCTCCTGATATTGCCCCTTGACAAGGGAGTTCAGTCTTTTCCTGATTGAAGTGTCTTTCCACTGACTGGGCAATAGGTCCAGCTATTCCCATCAGTTCTGAGGAATCTGTTCATGAATTTGTCTTGCTGATGCTTGTCACATCCAGGCTTGAGGCAGTACTGCCAATTGTTGACATAGCAGTTGTGGTTGTTGCCTTGCTGTAGGAACATGAGGTGTTTGTGCCAATCATGTGTGTGCCCAGGGAATGTGGTGTGTTGGTGTTTGTCCCAAAGATAGATCTCACATGTATCCTTCTCGCAATTGACCCAATGCTTGTGGCAGGTGGTGTGGTAGGGTGAATGTCCTCTGTACCTTCGTAGTTGTTTGTGGTAGGTGTAGTAGTGCTTTGTGCAAAACCTCCACTGTAGTTCGCTGTGCTGTAGATTTTGTGGGTCCATGCTGTAAGCATAGCTTCCTTGTAGTATTTCTTCTTTGATAGATGCGGGTTTGTCTCAGTCCCCATCAGAGGTGGTTAAGGGCTTCTGTCCCTTGTCCTGACCTGTCTGTTCTGGTAGGTCCTTGCCTCCTGATGTTGCTAGTTGGTGGGCTACTTCCAATGTCTGATTGTAGTTGTCCTATTGTTCAAGGGATAGCTGAGCCTCTCCTGGTGAGTCCTCTGGCTTGATAACATTCCAGTCTCTGTCAAGTGTATTAAGTTGCTATCAGTGCACCTTGTTCTTTGAACAACAGTCTTTCACCATGTGGCCTAGCTTGCCACAGGCATAGCACTTCAGTGCTTTCCCTTTTTTGTTATTCCTTCCCTTCGTGAACCTTCCCTTGTGGTGGACTGCATCCAGTTCCATGGGTGCATAGCCATATGGGTCATGTGGTGGTGCCTTGTTAGGCAGCTTGTAGTGGTTGCTCACATGCTATGCAGGGCAGCTGTATCCTCTGTCGTGGTGTTTCTCCATCACTCACTTGAATAGTTTGTCATCGATGTTGATTGCTTGTGCGATGAGTTTGTCCAGTGTGTCGACCACTTGTCTGTCGAAGGTGATTTCATCCTTCATGTTTTCCTTGAGTCTATGTCAGTACATGACCATCAGGGCATTGTTGTCCCAGTCAGTCAGTACTGAGTATTGTTTGAACTGCGTGGTGTACTCTGCGCCTGAGTGTTGTTGCTTGATGTGCTGGATTATTTGTATAGCCACTTTGTCTTCGTTAGATAGTCCAAGGATCCTTTTAATCTTGTCCTTGAATCATGTCCATTTTGTCATCCATTCTGTTGTGCTGTTGTGGTCTCTGTTTCCTGAGAGATGTTTGTTGACGTAGGGCTTGATCTATTGATAAGTATTGCCTCTCATGTAAGTGGTTGCGAAGAGGGGCCACTTTTCCTTAGGCAGCTTTGTCTCTGGTTAGAATTGAAAGTAGACTTGGAGTTGCATGAGCCAGTTGTTGACCTTGTTTCTTTTGCTGTAGAACAGGTCTGGCTTAGCGATGCTAATCTTTCTATCTGGGAAGTTGGGGTTGGTTGCTCCTGAGGTACTCATCCTTGAGGGTCTTCAAAGTGTTGCAGTCTGTACTGTACTGTCCTATCTGAGTATAGGATTAGGGCGAGAGGTGGAAGGCAGGTTGGTTCTCGCAGGAGAGAAGTGTCAAGGAGTGTGAAGGGGTTTGGTGGAACGTGGTGGTGGTGACACCTGATCAATGTTACGACCCAGGGATGGGAGCCACTCATTTATAGGCAATCAGGCCGCGGGCCAGGCAAGAGGACACTATGGAAGTCAAGTGACCAACCAACAAGGGGTCACGTGACTGTCGAGACACACACGGGAGTCTCGACACATAATGCATGAAGCATCAAGACAATCTCACCAGTCTTGACACAGGGTGTATGAAGTATTGAGACAATCTCACCTGTCTTGATGCAGGATGCATGAAGCATCAAGACAATCTCACCTGTCTTGACGCAGGGTGCATAACATGGTGGGACTGTCGAGACAATCTCACCCGTCTTGATGTCGAGACTGTCGAGACAATCTTGATTGTCTTGACAGGCCAGCACTATATAGTCTGGCGATAGTTCTCTTATGGAACAATTGTCTTCAACTCATGTTGTGATCCAGACAACTAGATCTACTTCAATACAATCCTTTGTACAAAGCTGTTGATCAGGTGTCACCACCACTATGTTCCACCAAACCCCTTCGCACTCCTTGACACTCCTCTCCTGCGAGAACCAACCCGCCTTCCGCCTCTCGCCCTAATCCTATACTCGGATAGGACAGTACAGTACAGACTGCAACACTTTGAAGACCCTCAAGGATGAGTACCTCAGGAGCAACCAACCCCAACTTCCCAGATGGAAAGATTAGCATCGCCAAGCCAGACCTGTTCTACAGCGAAAGGAACAAGGTTGACGATTGGCTCATGCAACTCCAAGTCTACTTTCAATTCCAACCAGAGACGAAGCTGCCTAAAGAAAAGTGGCCACTCTTTGCAACTACTTACATGAGAGGCAATGCTTATTGATGGATCAAACCCTACGTCAACAAATATCTCTCAGGAAACGGAGACCACGACAGCACATCAGAATGGATGACGAAATGGACGTAATTCAAGGACAAGATCAAAAGGATCCTTGGACCATCTAACAAAGACAAAGTGGCTATACGAATGATCCAGCACATCAAGCAACAACACTCAGCCGCAGAGTACACCACGCAGTTCAAACAATACTCAGTACTGACTGATTAGGACGACAACGCCCTGATGGTCATGTACTGACGTGGACTCAAGGAAAACATGAAGGATGAAATTACCTTCGACGGACAAGTGGTCGACACACTGGATAAGCTCATCGCACAAGCAATCAACATCGATAACAAACTATTCGAGCGAGTGATGGAGAAACACCACGACGGAGGATACAGCTGCCCCGCATGGCATGTGAGCAACCACTACAAGCTGCCTAACAAGACACCGCCACATGATCCATATGGCTATGCACCTATAGAACTGGATGCAGTCCACCACAAGGGAAGGTTCACGAAGGGAAGGAACAACAAAAAGGGGAAAGCACTGAAGTGCTATGCCTGTGGCAAGCTAGGCCACATGGTGAAAGACTGTCGTTCAAAGAACAAGGTGCACTGACAGCAACTTAATACACTTGACGGAGACTGGAATGTCATCAAGCTAGAGGACCCACCAGGAGAGGCTCAGCTATCCCTTGAACAATAGAACAACTACGATCAGACATTGGAAGCAGCCCACCAACTGGCAACATCAGGAGGCAAGGACCTACCAGAACTAACAGGTCAGGACAAGGGACAGGAGCCCTTAACCACCTCTGATGGGGACTGAGACAAACCCGAGTCTATCAAAGAAGAAATACCACGAGGAAGCTATGCTTACAGCATGGACCCATGAAATCTACGGCACAGCGAACTACAGTGGAGGTTTTGCACAAAGCACTACTGCACCTACCACGAACAACTACAAAGGTACAGAGGACATTCACCCTACCACGCCACCTGCCACAAACATTGGGTCAATTGTGAGAAGGATGCGTGTGAGATCCACCTTTGGGACAAACGCCAACACACTGCATTCCCCAGGCACACACATGATTGGCACGAACACCTCATGTTCCTACAGCAAGGTAACAACCACAACTGCTACATCAACAATTGGCAGTACTGCCTCAAGCCTGGATGTGACAAGCATCAGCAAGACAAATTTATGAACAGATTCCTCAGAACTGATGGGAATGGCTGGACCCATTGCCCAGTCAGTGGTAAGACACTTTGATCAGGAAAAGACTGAACTCCCTTGTCAAGGGGCAACATCGGGAGCTCAACAACATGACCCCTAGCAACACAAAGCACCTGCGATTGCCTGTGTCACTACACACCAACACGCCAGTACAGACATACGCACTTGTTGACTCTGGAGCCAGTGGAAACTACATTTCAAGACAACTTTACAACACCCTCGGCACTGGAAGGAGACGCAAGCAGCAGCCCTATCAGCTCACGATGGCAAATGGACAGACAGAGCTAGTCTGCCATGAGACGCAGCCAATGGAAATAGTTACCGGACACCATGCTGAAAGGATCCACCTTGATATTGTCGAGTTGGCCACTCAGGATATCTATTTGGGGATGCCTTGGCTAAAGAAGCACAACCCAGTTGTTAACTGGAGAACAGGAGTACTCACGTTTAGGAACTGCACTAACAACACAGCTTGGACCTGTTACCAGCCGCAGAAGGCGTGGACAGATGAGGGAAGGAGTCCTCAGTGGAACCTCACTGACAGAAAGGACAACTCTCAAAAGAAGAGGTCTGCCTTGACAGGCACACCCCGGAACCAGGTGGCCAAACAGTCAGAGATGAAGAGAGAGGAAGTTGTTAACTCTCTGGAGATCCCTGAAGAGTACTGACCTGGGTATGATAACCTCTTTCAGGAAGAGACAACAACAGCAGCGTTGCCTAAGCACCAACCTTGGGATCATGAGATCAAGTTGCAACCAGGGACAGAGCCAGGATTTAGACCAATTTACCAGTTATCAGAGAAAGAGCTCCAAGTACTTCGCGAGTACCTGGAGGAAAACCTGAAAAAGAGTTTCATTCAAGAATCTCAATCGCCAGCAGGATACCCGATACTATTTGCACCAAAGAAAGACAGAAGTCTTCAACTTTGTGTGGATTACAGGAAACTCAACAACATTACCATCAAGAACTGATATCTGTTGCCAAATGCGAACAAATTGCGAGACAGGATCAGCCAAGCTACAATCTTTACCAAGCTGGACTTGAAAGGAGTATACAACCTGATACGCATGAAAGAAGGAGAAGAATGGAAGACAGCCTTCAGAACCCGATACGGACACTACGAGTATCTGGTTATGCCATTCGGACTCACAAACGCACCAGCAACATGTCAAGCATTGATCAACAACATCATCAGAGCACACCTGGACCAAACAGCTATCACCTACTTGGACGACATTCTTGTCTACTCGAACACGCAACAGGAACATACCAAACATGTGAAGGATGTTCTACGATGCCTACAAAAGGCAGGGCTTAAGCTCAACCCGAAGAAATGTGAGTTCAACAAACCGGAAGTTGAATTCCTCAGATATATCATAGGGATTGAAGGGATCAAGATTGACCCTGAGAAAATCAAAGTGATTCAGCAATGGCCAACACCGACATCAGTTAAGGAAGTACAAGCCTTCCTAGGATTTGCCAACTTCAACTGACAGTTCATCAAGAACTACTCACAGATGGCAACTCCACTGACAGAACTCACAAAGAAGGACGTGGAGTACCGGTGGACAGAGAGACAACAAAAAGTATTCCAACAGCTCAAGGACGCTTGCGCCAAGGAACCAGTTCTCCTCAACTTCAAGACAGGCCAACCGACGTGAATCAAGACAGACGCTTCAGATCAGGCAGTGGGAGCATGTCTATGCCAACAGGCAGACGGCAAGTGGCACCCAGTTGCCTACTACTCACGCAAAATGTCACAAGCGGAACGAAACTATGATATCCATGACAAAGAGCTACTGGCAGTCGTCAACGCACTCGAACACTGGAGAGTGTACGCGGAAAGCAGTTCCGAACTCACCATTCTCACAGACCACAAGAATCTGACAACGTTCACAACAACCAAGAAGCTGAACAGACAGCAAGTCAGATGGGCTGAACTCCTAGGGCAACACAAGTTCAAGATCTTGTACACCCCTGGACAAGACAATGGGAGAGCAGACGCACTAAGCCGACAAAAAGACCACATGGAAGATGATGAACGCCAAGGAACGATCTTACAGCAGGACCAGCAAGGAAACCTGCACATGGTCACCCAGGAATCACCAAAACCACAGACCTGATCCAACGGGCAGGGAACAATGTTGTCAATCTCCGACAACACATCACAAGCTACATCAACAAATGTCTACTATGCCAGAAAAACAAGCATGGAAGACACAAGCCATATGGAGAAGGACACCCGAACACGATACCGAGAGGCCCGTGGGAAGATGTGTCAATGGACTTCATCACAAAGCTACCCAAGTCCAAAGACCCAGTCACAGGAATCACCTACAACTCAATTATGGTGATTGTGGACAGATTCACAAAATACCTAATAGTGGTACCATTCAAGGAAACCCACACAGCAGAGCAGTTGGGACACCTCCTACTGGACAGATTGGTCAGGGACCACGGAGTTCCAATCACGGTTATTACTGACAGAGACAAACTCTTCACATCCAACTACTGGAAAACAATCAGTGCAGCCATGGGAACAAAACCCAAGATGTCTACAGCCTACCACCCACGAACTGACAGCCAGACAGAGCAAGCAAACCAAGTCCTGGAGACTTATTTGCGGCATTACATCAACCAGACCCACAGCAATTAGGTACAATTATTACCAGTGGCACAGCTGGCAATCAACCAGCACAGATCAGACTCAACAAAGGAATCGCCATTCTTTGCCAATTTTGGACAACACGCAAACATCGGAATGCCAAGCAGAGCTTCACCAAACACGGAGAAAGCACTCCAACATGACAAGCTCCTACGACAAACACACACGATGATGAGGCATTACCTTCAAGAGACCTCAGAAAAGATGCAACGCCAAATGGACAAAAAATCGAAAATGGCACCTCAGCTGAAGAAGGGGGATAAAGTCTACCTCCTCACAAAAAATTGGAAAGTCAAGAAACCAAGAACAAAGAAACTGGACCATGTTAAGGTCAGACCATTTTCAGTCGAAGAAAGAACCGGACCAGTCAACGTCAGACTGCGACTACTGAGAGACGCTTGGGTACACCCAAACTTTCACATCTCAATGATCAAATTAGCTGACCAGAGCACACCCTTGCAGGAAACATTTTATTACCAACCAGAGGAAGAACAGGAATTCGAGGCCAAACAGATCCTGAAGAGAAAAGGTCAGTGATACCTTGTCAAGTGGAAAGACTACCCAGACTCGGAAAATACCTGGGAGCCACTCAGGAACCTCGCGAACTGCCAGCTCCTCCTGCAGCAGTTCCGGCAGGAGTAGGACTGAACAGCTCGGCCTGCAGCGCGGACGCATCAATGACTGTCGCCGACAAGTCTTCACCATCCACCTCCATTTCAGCAACAAGGCACTGGAGCTTCTTCTTTGCTTGACCCTCAGCACCCTCAAGAACCTTTCGCTTTTGGGACACACGAGCCTGCAGCTCAGCAAGCTGCTCGACAAGAGCATCCCGCTTGGCCTCATTGACAGCCAAATCCTCGTGAAGGTTATCCCGAGTCATGTTCAGCAACTCCCAAGAAAGTGACACACAGGACTTTCCCCGACGAGTGCACTCAGCGCACTTCAACTTATCATTGTCGTCAGACATTCAGAAGCAGGGCTTGTGGTTCAAAACACAGAAGTCACACGGAGCAAGCGACACAAAGTTATGATCACGGATCTGGGCTGCTAGTTGGTTTCAGTAAGCAGAGGCACGTGATTTTGCAGACATACTCAAGAATTCATCAGGACGATGAATGAAGGAGAGGAGGGTAGTGTTACGACCCAGGGATGGGAGCCACTTATTTATAGGCAATCAGGCCACGGGCCAGGCAAGAGGACACCATGGAAGTCAAGTGACCAACCAACAAGGGGTCACGTGACTGTCGAGACACACACAGGAGTCTCGACGCATAATGCATGAAGCATCAAGACAATCTCACCAGTCTCGACGCAGGGTGCATGAAGCATCGAGACAATCTCACCCGTCTTGATGCAGGATGTATGAAGCATCAAGACAATCTCACCCATCTTGACGCAGGGTGCATAACATGGTGGGACCGTCGAGACAATCTCACCTGTCTCGACGTCGAGACTGTCAAGACAATCTTGATTGTCTCGACAGGCCAGCACTATATAGTCCGGCGATAGTTCCCTTATGGAACAATCGTCTTCAACTCATGTTGTGATCCAGACAACTAGATCTACTTCAATACAATCCTTTGTACGAAGCTGTTGATCAGGTGTCACCACCACCACGTTCCACCAAACCCCTTCGCACTCTTTGACACTCCTCTCCTGCGAGAACCAACCCGCCTTCCACCTCTCACCCTAATCCTATACTCGGATAGGACGGTACGGTACAGACCGCAACAATCAACAGCTTCGTACAAAAGGATTGTATTGGAGTAGATCTAGTTGTCTGGATCACAACATAAGTTGAAGACGATCATTCCATAAGGGAACTATCACCAGACTATATAGTACTGGCCTGTCAAGACAATCAAGATTATCTTGACAGTCTTGATGTCAAGACAGGTGAGATTGTCTTGACAGTCCCACTATGTTATGCACCCTGCGTCGAGACTGGTGAGATTGTCTCGACAGTCCCACCATGTTATACACTCTGCGTCGAGACTGGTGAGATTGTCTTGATACTTCATGCATCCTGCGTCAAGACTGGTGAGATTGTCTTGATACTTCATGCATCCTGCGTCGAGACTGGTGAGATTGTCTCGATGCTTCATGCATACTGCGTCGAGACTCCCGTGTGTGTCTTGACAGTCACGTGACTCCTTGTTGGTTGGTCACTTGACTTCCATGGTGTCCTCTTGCCTGGCCCGCGGCCTGATTGCCTATAAATGAGTGGCTCCCATCCCCTGGGTCGTAACACTTTACTTGTTTGTATATTCTCAATAGGACAGCGACTACCTCTGCACTGAGGAAGCATATAGCGCTGCAACCTCTCCCCTCTGATGCCTGGCTCCGTAATATCAAATCTCCCCCCCCCCCCCCCCCCCCCAGGCACTGCCAGGATACCTAGTTTCATGATGTCGCCTCTTAGGGCCCCAATACTTCTAGCACTTACTACCCTTCCCTGAGTGTTCTTACAAGAGAGAAAGAGCGCTCAATTCTCCAAGAACAAATGTTGCAGACTTGGCCAGAGTGGGATCTAAGTACTCATGATACTTCTCCCTGGTCACAGCCAAGACAGACCTTGTGTAGGTCACCACCATTCTTGCTGTGTTGCTTGATAATTGTGTACCCCTGACTTCTGGCATGTATTATGTGGGTTGGCAGTTTCAATAAGAGCTGAGATATCCCTGCAGACCCCAGGGGGTGGTGGCTCACACATGGTGAGTGAGTGGGTTGTCTAGTGACAGTGACAGCAATTACTAGCAACCAACCAACATATCCGGGGGTGTGTGTGTACAACAAGACTAAGGGGGATGTGTGTCTAACAAAGTTGAGGGGTGTCTAAAAAGAATAGGTGTGCATGTAACAACACCCTTCTTTGATTCTTTATAACTGAGGCACCTTTCGTAATTGGACACAGGCTGTTCAAAATAAATTGTGGGAGTAAGGTGAAGGTAAGAATTTAGGGCCTGGTAGGGCAGCCATGGACACTCGCGGCGCTCACTGCATCGTACATGCTCTATGGGTGTGGAAGCACAACAACAAGCGAAGATCTAGCGCTGCAGGCCTCAGGCCTGGTGATAAAACACTGTTTTCGCGCACGTGCCCTCATCCGCCACCGCGCAAGACCGCGTTGTGAGTGGTGCGTCTACGTACGTACACATGTGCTAAGGCCTGCATTGCAGGAGTCGTTGCGGCAAATGAATACGTCCTCGGGTATCCGAAACTCCCTTGCCGGCGGTAACGCGCTTCGAATCGAAGGCGTCCATCAACCCTTAGTAGAGCGGCGAAAAGCCGACAAGAGGCTGATGCATCGCCTCAGGAGGCAGTCACCTCCCATACCCAAAACACATGGCCGGTTCGAGCATGCGTTCCGTCAACGGAAACTCCGCTTCGCCCCTTGACGCAAACAAACCCGCGAAACAGAGGAGACAGCAGAAAGACTCATGATGCAGCGTGACGACGCGACTGGCGTCAAATAGATCGATGCGTAGGTGCCTAGACGCTCACCGTGGGTCCGGCTCCTGTCGCAAACGATGGAGAGGTTAATGCCGGATTGATCATGACGAGGGCAGGAACTGGCACGTCGCTCACCTCCGGCTGGTTTGCTGGTGCTTCCCCTCGACCGAAAGAACCCCAGGGCGGTCAACGCCGTTGTCGCGGTCCAAAGGAGCCTAAATATGAGTATGTGAGCAGGAATTACACATCATATGGAAAAGGATCATCTGCATCGTCCAGCAAGTATGCTCCCGCTCACCATTCAAAGGCGCCAAAGGCGACGGCCGCCCGTACGACCCGACATGAGTTATCGCAGAATACGTCTTGCACATCTGAAATCCAGACGGCCAAGGCAATGAAGGCAGCAAACCAGAAGATCATCGTGACAGCCTCGATAGCCAGAAGGACGATCGGATGGGCTGCCCGCGGCAGAAATCGCGGAAGGGCGACGAGGACAGCCAGCGCGAAGAGGGTCCATATCGCCTAAGGATGCGAGACCAGGATTAGCTTTGGACTGAGCGACGTGGAGCGATGACCATCTGGTGCACCTACAACGAAGAGGAAGAAGCCGACGCGACTGTGCGAGTAAATGGAGATATCGACAACTGATTGTACACGGTCAGCACCAGGATCCCATGGATGACCGTGAGTCCGGGTACGACAAACCGTATCCGATCAAGCCGAGCGCGATGATGTCAAACAGAAGCTGGACGCCGCGCAGCGGCAGCATCAAGGCGTCGAGCATCATCTTTCTCGTATGTGTCGGGTCGCGACGATGGAGGTGGCAAGAATTTCTTGTCGGATAGGTACGGCTGAAAGGACGACAGAAGGAGTCGACTGAGTGAGTGAGTGGGTGAGTGATAGAGTAGGCTGAGCGTGCGAAAGAGGGGAGCGGGAGCTCTGGGGCCTTTAAAGCATTCCAGGGTTGCCCCTCTCGCAGCAGGGGATCCCCGGCAAGAGCCTGTCTGACGAGGACCGGTGATCGAATTACACCGCGCTGACTCAGCGGCTGGTCGGTACGTATCGCAGGCGTGGGACGGGGCCGGCCGTTAACGCAACCGACGCCGCCGGGCCACATGACGACGCTGGCGGACTCGGTCCGACGCCAGGTCGGATTTGCTCTAGTATCAGCTCTTCAGAAGCGGTTCGCCAATACTATCCCTAGGGCTACTGTATGAGGTACTCGGCACATGCGTTCCGTAGCCTACTGTACGTATGAGTACGTAGCCTGTACTCCGTCCGTACGTACGTACTGTACGTAAGTACCTTGCCCTCGATTACTAAGCAGTGGGTCCCCTTGATCTAAGTCACCTCGTACCTATACGTACGAAGTAGATGATTTCTCACGGTCTTTTTTTCTCCGTGGGATACGAAGTAAGATTACCATGGCTACCACTAGAGCTGATCCAAAAGCAACACAGGCGAGCCCTACCAGTCGTAATCTTGTTCAAACTGATCTAGAATCGACCTACATGGTGGACGGGGGCGCCACTGAGCGCTTGTCAGGTTTCAGTCTTTGAAAGCCGCCACCAATGGAAAGGTCGTCGATGGCACCTTCACAGGAGTACGAGTTATATCCATACGGTAATTCCAAACATTTGTTGAGCGGCCAGGCGACTGGTCAGCGTGCGGCGTTGGCGTCGTACGGAAGAGGCTCCCAGCGCGTAAGTCTCTCTTGATTCTCTCAGCGTCGCTACGTATGTATCTAGATGTCTAATATACGGTACAGGAAAATTCTCTTCTTCTCACGTGACCTCGGCTCTAGCAGCGAGGTCGACAACATTCAAGTGGAGCTCGCCTGCCCTTGTCTGCTAATCCTCGGTGGTGGTGATCTTGTACGTACGCGATGAAATTCTCTGGTCTTATCCTACGACTATCACCAACCAACGCAAAGGATCATCGTTCCTACCAAAACCTCGAAGACTTGATCCACTATCAACCTTTAAATGACGAGCTCACAAACAGGGCTTAAGTGGGAATCGTCCCTTTGGGGCTTCGAACCGGCATGGACGATCGAACCCCGAGTCAACATCATAGAGCGTACGGTATCCCACCCCAGGAGCTCGGACATCCTACAAGTTGTCGCGCCGAATTCCTCAGCCAGGGTGCTTTCAATAAGCTATACACGGTTCGATGCGACAGCGGATTTCGCTGCCAGTCGATCCGCGGTACAAGACCCTGAGCGAGGTGGCGACTCTTGATTTCGTACGGCAGAACACCGAAACCCCAGTGCCGATGGTGAGCGCCTTTGACGCCTCAAACGACAACGATCTCGGTTTTGAATGGATGTTGATGGAGATGATGCCAGGAGTTCCTCTCGCAGATGTCTGGTGGACAACGTCGCGGTCAGCAAAGCAGAAGCTCGTCAAGGACGTAGCACTCTTCACAGCGCAGCCATTCCGCAAGAAGTTCAATTTCCTGGGCAACCTCTACCACGCTCACGAGCGCAGTGACGGACTATTTGATGGCAACGCGTCAGTCAAAGAAAGCCTTTGCACCGGATTTTTCGTTGGCAGGATTGTCTTGATGACGTTCTTCTGGGCCGACCATGTGAACCAGGTTGTGCAACGCGGACCCTTTCGGTCAAGTCAAGAGTGGCTGTCAGCACGTCTGCTCTTCAATCGCAATGATGTCGAGAACACTCTCGAAGGCTTGGACTCCGAAAGCGACCTCGAGGATGCAAATGAGACTTCGCAGAACATTCAGAAACTGTCTTCCCTCCTCCCGTCATTCTTCCCGACCGATCCAGGCCAAGTCCTAGAAGTGTCAGCGCTTAGACACGATGATCTCTCAGACCGCAATATCTTGGTCGACCAGGATGGAAACCTTACCGCAGTCCTTGATTGGGAATGCGTCTCTGCGCTACCGTTGTGGAAGGTGTGCTAGGTACCTGCGTTTCTCGCGAGCAAAGAGCGTCACGACATGCCTCTGAGGGGCGGCTATACGGTTGACGACAACGGGGAGGTCAACCAGCTCTACTGCGAACACTTGGAGGAATACGAGCGCACCCAACTTCGTGCGCTCTTCCTGCAGGAGATGAGACGCATTGAGCCAGAATGGGTCAAGACGTCTTCAATGGCTTCTACTGAAAGCAAAATGGACTTCGAACTAGCTGGAAACCCGCCCACAAGTGGTTGGAGGACGCTACGAAGATGGACGTTAGTCAGCTCTGGAGCCTGCAAAAGTGCATGCATCTACCATAAGATGCTGTTGTGACTACTCGTCTACAACAAATGTCTGTCTGTCTGGGGGTGTGTACGGAGTATGGAGGGTGTATGAGGTACTTCGCACAGATCTGCCTGAATGATAGTCTCTTTGCTAGCTTCCAAAATAGCATGGAGAAAGTGATCAAGACGAGACTAATCATCCTTGTACGTGACATTCTGTACGTTGTGTAATACGTACAAGTTCCATACTTGGAGTTTCTTATGACTTTTAGTACGAACAGCCTTCAATGCCGCGTTTGCTACAAAAGATCTCCGGTACCCTACGGTACCGGTATGCTTTCAGACTTTGATCCTCCGACCCTCGTACGAGCAGCACCCCACCATGCCTACGACACCCATTACCTGTACGGTAACATTCCTGAACGTACTTAAAGTCAAGTCAAGTCATTAGGGCTAGCCACTCCAATCGTAGAGCTGTGCAACCGCAGCAACGATGCGTCTCTCGTGCTGCATACCGAGCTGTCAGGCCCCACGGCTGGGAGCCGGGCAGTCGGGCTTCAGGCGGGACTACCCGCGCCAAGGGGGGCCCCCCCCCTTGGCGTGGCGCGGGTAGCCTCGATCGGTTCTCATCGGCTACAATCGGCCAAAGATGGCGTGATCACCACGAGCCCAGGCCAAATCTGCAGGTGGTATAAGAGCCAGCTGTCCCTGCGAGCCATGTCGTGGCATCTGGACAGGAAGTCGCAGAACGATCGAAGTTCCGGCTGCCCGACGACGTTGACTGAAGATGGCCGACCAAGAACGACAGCTCAAATTTGAGACGCTCCAGCTCCATGCGGGGTAAGGCTCGGCCCGGATCCCTGTCTCCCATCATCGTTCCAGGTCGGATCGTGACTGAATTCGGGACGGTGCAGCCAAGAACCTGATCCGACGACCAAGGCCCGAGCTGTCCCCATCTATGCCACGACGGTGAGACCTGGGTCCAGGGTGGCAAAGCTCTGGCATGGCCACGTCCGTTGACGAGGTTAGTCGTACGTCTTTGACGATTCGGCCCATGGCGCCCGCTTGTTCGGTCTCCAGGAGTTCGGCAACATATACACCAGGATCATGAATGTGAGACGGGACCGATACTTCGAGCAGCGCCGCCGGACCTAACGCGCCATCCCTCGCCGTAGCCGACAGTGGACGTCTTCGAGAAGCGGCTGGCGGCTCTGGAGGGCGGCGTCGCCTGCGTCGCCGCGGCATCTGGACACTCGGCGCAGTTCATGGCCATCGCCGCCCTGGCCCACGCCGGCGACAATATCGTGTCGACGACGAACCTCTACGGCGGCACCTTCAACCAGTTCAAGGTCTTCTTCGCGCGTCTCGGCATCCAGGTCAAGTTCGTCGCCGTCGACGGTCCGGACGAGTTCGAGAAGGCCATAGACGACCGCACCAAGGCCATCTACGTCGAGAGCATCGGCAACCCCAAGTACAACGTTCCGGACCTCGAGCGCCTTGCGAAGGTGGCGCACGACGCCGGCCTGCCGCTCGTGGTGAGGCTAGCCCACCCATGAGTAGCCTGCCCGAGCACGACGCGCGGACATGGGGGGGCTGAGCGTGATTCCGTCAGGTCGACAACACCTTCGGTGCCGGAGGCTACTTTGTCCGGCCCATCGATCACGGCGCCGACATCGTCGTGCACTCGGCCACCAAGTGGATCGGAGGCCACGGAACGACCCTCGCCGGGGCCATTGTCGATTCGGGCAAGTTCGACTGGGGGAAGAACGCCAAGCGCTTCCCGCACTTCACCGAGCCTTCGAAGGGCTATCACGGCATGAACGTCTACGAGACCTTTGGGCCCATCTCCTACGCCATGCTGGTCCGCCTCGAGATCCTCCGAGATCTCGGCGCCGCGCTGAACCCGTTCGGCGCCTTTCTGTTGATCCAGGGTCTCGAGACGCTCTCGTTGCGAGCGGAACGACACGCCGAGAACGCCATCAAGCTCGCCAGATGGCTGGAGAGCAATCCCAACGTCGCCTGGGTTTCGTATCCAGGTTCGTCGCGTCCCCACGAATGATGCCAAGGCCTGGAATTCGTCACGCTCACGGCGAGCCGGGGATCCGTTACAGGTCTTGAGCACCACCCGTCCCATGAGCTCGCCAAGAAATACCTTCCCAGGGGTTTTGGTGGGGTGCTATCCTTCGGCGTCAAGGGCGCCGAGGCAGCCGGTAGCCAGGTCGTCGATAATCTGAAACTCATCTCCAACCTCGCCAAGTGAGTGACTGGGTCGTTCAACATGGCCGGATCCGGTTCTGGCTGACCTTATTTCGGGGGAAAACAGCGTCGGCGATGCCAAGTAGGTATTCGATCATGCTGCGGCTGTCGATGGAGCCACGTCTCTGAACGCGCTCTCCCAGGACACTCGCGATCCACCCGTGGAGCACCACGCATTCACAGCTGTCCGAGGACGAGAAGCGAAACAGCGGTTGCACAGAAGTTCGTCCCAACGCATGTTTCGGTTTCCGTCGCAATGCTCTCCGTGATGCTGGCTCGACCCTAACGTCGTTGCAGGACACGATCCGGATCTCGGTCGGTCTCGAGCACATTGACGACATCGTTCACGATTTCGAACAGTCGTTCAAGTCCAGCTCCGCGACCAAGCCTGACGGTCCAGCCCACCCGGAAAACGCAACGGCGAGCTCCACGAGCGTCGCCGTTGCCGAACCACGACTGTAGGGATCCGGCCTTGGCTTCGACGAGCTATGGCCACGGAGCCACGGAGCCTAGTTGCTGTCGGAGCCGGGGTCCGTTGCAGGACACGGGATCCAGCTGCTACGACGGCACTAGCCTGCTGTCAGATTCCTACACTGCAGATATGGGGGCAATTTCCCCGCAATGATTCTAGGAGCCGCTGTCAAAGCTATCGTCAGAGCTACCGTGTACCGTACCTGTGATTTTTCACGGGGCTCCTCGCATGCCTAGGGCTACGAGTATGCCCCGTGGGCAGTGCAGTCGCTCGGTCATCCCACTGTAGTAGACGGATACGACCCCGGAAAGCTCTGCGATACCTAGCGATAGGGTCTTCGCGGTATGAGTGACGGAACAACAGGGCAACGACAGCCTATTCGCTAGGGTATCACAGCAAAAATGCTGTACGAGTACTGTAGCTCTACGTACTGTACGTACTTCTAGGTACGTACGTACATACAGTACGTACGGACCTCGTACCTAAACTTACGGGTGGAGCACATGCCGAGGTCCTCGGCAAAAAAAAAAAAAGGAGATCGTGCCGTTTGCGCTACCCCACCACTGCCCACGTACAGTACAGTGCAGTAAGCTCCATCGTCGTGCTGGCAGCGGTGTACGTATGTACGGAGTAAACCGCAGCCGTTATCATCTACCACTATCTCTAGCCAGCCGGTTTTGCTCCTTGTAACAAGAACTGGTAGACAGCAGCTGTTTCAAACTCCGGTTGGACTCAGTTCTTCATCAGAGCTGCTGCGAGGCAAGCAATCCAGGATCGGCGTCTCCTTCGTCAAGGCCTTGAGCTAATCCGCGATAGAAGCGGACGTATCCCCTGAAGACCGTTGAAGAAGTTACCGGTACACCATATACTCTCCTTGTCGTCGCGGCCTGGTCGAGCACTGTACGACCTCGATTGCGTTCTCCTGAAGCCCGAACATGGCCGCTTCCGGATTCGACGTCGCTGAGCGAGTGAAGGAACTCGTCGGGCCTCCACCTCCCGGCACGCCCTATAGCGTGGCCATCCCCGGCTCTCAGAAAGATGCGCGGACGGCTGTCTATAGGCATTGGAGGTATCAAGACGCACTACTGAAGACCGTCGATCCAGCTGTAAGCTATCGCATCTTCTCTGGTCGAACGAGGCGCTAACCTGCCCGTTCCAGGTCACCAGTGCTCTCGAACTGTTCGAATCTGCAGGTACTGCACTCAGTGACTCGGCGCATTGGCCACGCTAACTCCGTTCACCAGCTCAGCGGCTGCCTACACATCACTGCTTAGGACATCGTCCGTACGACACGTCCACCAAGACCTTTGGGCCATATCAATGGATCGACTACGGCACCGTGCAGCGACGGAAGAATGACTTTGGTGCTGGCTTGGTCGAGCTGCATCGGCGAGTCGGCGTCACCGGAACGCAGTATGGTGTGGGGCTATGGTGTCAGAACAGACCAGACTGGCAGGTTACGGGTGCGTGCTTGCGGAACTCGGGTCTGCGAGACTTGGTGACAAGCTGACGAAGAAAGACCTCGCCTGCATGTCCCAGTCGCTGTTTTCGGTCTCCATCTACGACACGCTCGGGCCGGACGTCGCCGAGTACATCGTCAACCACGCCACCTTGACCTGCGTCGTCACGAGTCTGAACCACGTTCCCAGCCTTCTCCGGCTGAGGTCGAGATGCCCGACCCTCAAGCTCATCGTGTCGTTGGACCCCCTCGACGACGGCGGCATCCCCGAGCACAGCAGAGCGACCATACTCGGCGCGTGGGCCGCGGAAGTCGGAGTGCAGATCTACCATATCGGCGACGTCGAAGAGCTGGGCAGGAGCCACCCGCATCCGCAGCTTCCTCCGCGGCCTGAAGACATTGTGACCGTCAACTACACTTCTGGGACCACGGGCAACCCCAAGGGTGTGGTCCTAACGCACGCAAACGCCGTTGCTGCCGCCTCCAGCGGTCGGGTCACGATCCCTCTGGGCCCCTCGGACGTCTTCTGCTCGTACCTCCCACTCGCCCACATCTACGAACGTGTCGCCCAGCACAACGCTCTGTGGGCCGGCTCGCAGATTGGCTTCTTCCACGGCAACATCCTCGAGCTGGTTGACGACATCAAGCTGCTCAGACCGACCAAGTTTCTCTCCGTGCCTCGGCTCTACAACCGCTTCGGCAGCGGCGTCCGAGCGGCGACCGTTGAGCAAACGGGGCTCAAGGGCGCTCTGTCGCGGCATATCGTCTCGACGAAGCTTGCGAATCTGGAGTCCTCGGGCAGGAACACGCATGCCGTCTACGACCGGATCTGGGGTCGCAAGGTGACCGCGGCCCTTGGCATGGATCGGGTCGACCTGATGGTGTCCGGGTCCGCGCCGCTCGATCCCGGTCTGCAGCAGTTCCTTCGAGTCGTCTTTGGCAACCACTTCCTCCAAGGCTACGGCCTGACGGAGACGTACGCCGTCGGACTCGCGCAGCAGCCGGGCGATATGTCCGCCGGCACCTGCGGCGCCGTGGCGCCTTGCATGGAAGCCTGTCTCATGGACGTGCCCGAGATGGAGTACCTGCACACGGATACGCCTCGTCCGCGCGGCGAGTTGCTCCTTCGCGGGAACGCCCTGTTCCGGGAGTACTTCCGGGACGAGGCCGAGACGCGGAAGGCCATCCTCCCCGACGGTTGGTTCCGCACGGGCGACATCTGCTCCGTCGACGAGCTCGGCCGCTTCGCCGTCGTCGACCGGGTCAAGAACGTGATGAAGCTGGCCCACGGCGAGTACATCAGCCCCGAGCGCATCGAGAACGTCTACCTCGCGAACTGCTCCTGGCTTGCGCAGGCGTACGTGCACGGCGAGAGTAGCAAGGACCACCTCGTCGCGATCTTCGGCGTCGACCCCGACACGTTCGCGCCGTTCGCGCAGAGGGTCTTGGGCGGCGGAGCCCAGCTCTCGGCGGCGGACAAGCCCGGCTTGCTCGCCGTCGCACAGGACGTCGGGGTGCGGAAGGCGGTTCTGCAGGAGCTCGACCGCGTCGCCAAGAAGAGCCGGTTCAACGGCTACGAGCGGGTCCGGAACTGCTACCTCTACCTCGAGCCTTTTACCATCGAGAACGAGCTCCTCACTCCTACGTATGTCAGGGGTCTTTCGATGTCTTCTACGATCCGCGTCCGAGACCCTTTACACCCTTCTTGTCCCATTATTCATATCTCAAATCGTCCCAACAGCGTTGAAGACCGAAGCTGATCTCTTGTCGACCACCAGTCTCAAACTCAAACGGCCGCAATCGGCCAAGAGATACCGAGCCGACCTCGAACGACTGTACGAGGAGTTGAACGGTGCTTCCACGTCGTCTCGGGTGTGGGACGGAGCAGCCGAGAAGCAGGCGATCAAATCAAAGCTCTAGGGGATGTACCGCACATCTCGTTTGCCTCATCTCATCTCTTTTTTCGATTTTGAACGCACCTTTCATCAACAAACCGGGCTCTGAGAAGGAGACGATTTCCTTCAACAAAATAGAGCAGTGTATGCCTCGTACCGCATCTACTTCTCTCTTCTCTTGGTCCGATGCTGCTTCAAACGACGTTGATGTATAATCTTATTCGGATATCATATTCTTCATCTGTCTCAAGGCATCTCAACTTGAAGAACAAAGTCACTGTTGATGCATACCTGCTAGGGAGGATAATCTTGACATGATATGGGTGTTTCTGAAAGACATTTCTCATCCTTGAACATTCAACACTCATCATCAACCCTCATCAACAACCCCCTTGCCCAGCATCGTGAATCTCCTCGAACAAGCGCACAAAGACGTCCGAGTCGACCGCGCCGGACAGACGGTATCTGCCCTGGACGGTAAAGTGCGGGACGGCGGAGATGCCGCGCGCGACGGCGGCCTGGACGTCGCGATCGACCTCGTCGGCCCCGCCGTCGCCTTCCAGCCAGTCGCGCACGGCGCCCTCGTCGAGATCGAGGCCGGCCTCGACGCCGAGCCGCGCCAGCACGTCGCGGTCCGTGATGTCGAGCTCTTGCTCGAAGTAAGCGCGGAAGAGAGCGTCGACGACGGCGTTCTCGACTTTGTTCTCCTTCTCGCGGCTACCGCTGCTACCGCCGCCGCCCTTTGCGCTGTCGCCCCCCTCGCTGTGCCGGGCGCCGCGCTCCGCGCCGCGTCCCGACCGCTTCGCGAGCGCGATCAACCGATGCGAATCCCTCGAGCTGCCCGTGCGGCCGCCGAACCGGAACGCCACCCCGACCTCGTCGCCGGCGGCCCGCATCATCTGCTCCATCTGCCCCAGCCGCGCGGCCCCGTACTTGGCCGCGAAGTACTCGCGCTTGTCGACGCTTCTTCTCGCCGTCGTAGTTCCCGTCGCAGTTCCCGTCCCAGTGCCCGTGCCCGTGCCCGTGCCCGTGCCCGTGCCCGTGCCCGTGCCCGTCCCCGCCCCCGCTGCCGCTGCCGCTGCAAACTGCTCCAGCCCCGCCTGCGTCTGCAGCTCGTACGCGTGCCAGCTCACGTCAAAGGTATCGTCGTGTCGGTCCTCCACCGACGCCGATGCCGACGCCGCCATCGCGCGCCGCGCCCCGTACTGCGCTATCGCGGCCGACAGCTTGCGCGACCCGATCAGGCACCACGGGCACATTGTATCCGAGACGATGTCGATTCGAAAGACGGTCATTTTCGATCGTCCGGAAGTTCCTATTCTCTCTTTCTTTCTTCCTTTCCTTTCTTCTTGGACCGGGTTGTCCTTCTTGTTCTTTCAGGCTCCAGTCGTGTTGTCCTTGAAGTCTTGTTCTCCAGTCTCCTTCCCTCAGTCTCGCCTGACGGTGTTGATCAGAACACGCACGCGACTTGTTCTCTCGGAGCTGTACTCGTACAGTACGAGAATACTTCTGTACCGTAGCTCTTGAAACCGTTGCTTCTGCGCGAGCTGGGTTCTCATTGAGCCTAATTGAAACAGCAAACAGCGGACATCGAACCTCGAACAGCGAACATTGAACAGCAAGCATCGAGCTGTGCTCGTAGGTACGAGCGGTACGTACCGTACCGTACGTACGAGAGAACACATGCAACAACTTCGACCACCACAACGACCCCCCCCCCTCGATCTCGACCCTTTGCTCGACGACCTCGACCCTTTGTTCCTCGACGATGACACCGCCGCCGCCGCCGCCGCCTGCCAAAACATCCTTCTAACAAAATCTCTTTCGTGCCGTCGCGATTTCCGCTGTGCGGCATGGCCTAGGATGACGACTACCAGTTCTGTAGCCCCAATCTAGTTACTGTGATTAGGTAGCCCATCGGGGGTCGGGGGTCGGAGGTCGAAGAGGGGGCTCCCTCTCGTTCCTTACCGTAGGGCTTTTCGGACCTACAGTACAGTACCGTACAGTATATACGGTGACTTACGTCGACGATCTACCATATACAGATGCTGTATGAGAGGGGGTGGGGGTTCGCAGGCTTCAGTTCTCTTGCGATCAAGTATAAAATAGCTAGTTAGCTAGCTAGATATGGTGTTGAGATAGCACGATGGTGATATGGTACTACTTCTTGATATGTTGACCGCCTATCCCAAGGTCAAGATACTTATGTTCGGCGGAAGACAGGTCGAGTTGGGAAGGGGTGGGTGGGGGAGCAAATTTTATGAGAACAAGAGAAGACGGGTTTGTGTAAAGAGTAGAGTACGCGCGTCAAGTCTCGGCGAGACGGGTCACGCATGGAATGATCCACCAGTCGTGATATACCTTCTCGCCCGCTTCCCTTGCCGCGCTATTTCCCTTGACGTTCACCTTCAGCCTGACGCGATCTTGCAGTTCCTGCACGACCCTCTTCGTGCTGTTGTTGTCGACGCCGTTGACACCGTCAGCGCCATCGGGCACGACCTCTACTCCACGCCTCCTTTGCTCCCTAGGACGGTCGCCTTCTGTGGCACCGTCATCTTTGTCTACGCCAGCATCGCCGTCGTCGTCGAGGGAGAGGGCGAAGAACAGGTTGAGAACGTCTGGCGTCAGGGCCTTTTCGAGCGTGCTGAGCACGAGACTGGTGGCGATGCATGCTCGCAGCGCGTTCTTGACGTCGTCTTTCCATTCGTCGGCGCATAGTCGGACATGGCTCTTCTCCATGGCGGCGCCGTCGAGCTTGCTGAGCCGCTCGAGGCCTTTGCGCGCTGAAGATATCGAGGAGACGCTGCACAAGAGTACCGCCGAGGTCTAGAGGGCTTTGTTAGCGTGGTATCGAGGAACCTGATGAGCAACGTCTGGTTTGTCTTCACTTCCGCAAGAGCAGCTGCAGCAGTCCTAGGAGGAAGGAGAATGAAGACGTATGCCCGGATGACAAAAGTAACCAGAGTAGCAACGCACCGGCTCATCGCTCATCTCAACGTAGGATCTGTACTGCTCAAACGGAATACGATCCGGAAGATCGACGGCTAGCAAGGGTCGAAAACGGACTTCGTAGCGTAAGGCATCGCTGCTATAAGGCCGTGGCGGAGCCGTTATCAGACGAAGACGCAGAAGCACGGTGTACAGCTTTCAATCCAGAGAACAGCACCGTTAGTAAAGCCATCAAGAGTAGATAGTATAGCACGAGTGGTGAACCCAGCTGCGAGGCACCGTAGAGAGACTCTATTTCCTCACACAAAACATGCCGTAAGCAAAGTCCTGATATGCAGCTGCTTCGCCCATCAAGAAATCGATGTATGCAGCCGCCTTCCCGACTTCTACAGGGGCGTCCTCGCCGACGAGACCGACATTACCGGGCAGTTTCCGTATGAGGAACCACCGAATCCGCTCCAGATGGGTGATTCGTGTCTGTAGGAGGTGATGCAGATACCTACCCTTCACGTCAACATGCCGCCCAGGTGAAAATGCCATGTTCAGTGGACAATGCGACGAGTACACCCACCAGTACATCTGGGCCAACTCGTCGGGCTGGTACACGTCAAGCTCGAAGCCCAGCTGGACAATCCACTCCATCTGGCGCAGCTTGTGGTAGTATACCCACGACGACAACGGAAACGCGAACGTTTGTCCTTCCGCGCCCTGGAGCTGGCCAGGGAGCGAGGTTGGCTCTTCCCTCGTGTGCCGGCGAAGCTCGGCATCCATATCTTCAGCCTGAACGTGTTAGTCTCGGCGGTGCTGGACTTGGGCCGAAAGAAGCAGGCAATACGCACATCAAACTGAAGATTGTCCCAGCAGACAATGCCGTGGGTGAGCAGCCTACGGGCTCTGGATCGATTCTGACACATGAGGCGGAAGAAGTCGTCGTAGGGCTAGGAATCTTAGTGTTACGGGCTCATAGCCAACCAAGCTAGACGGAGCATACCTGGCAAGCTCTCGATGCAAAGTCATCCATTCCCTTGACCATTTCGAATCGTGGGTCTCCCGGTAGCTCGACATCTGCGTTTCGTTCGTCGAGCAAGACATCCGCCGGAAGGACTATCTCGGCAAGGTCGTCGAACAGCAGCTGCTTCATGATGGCTTGTCGGACTTTGTGGTCGACAGGCTCGGCTACCCGAGACTGCAACAGCGCTCGTACGTACACGGTAGGCTGCGGCTTTCGTAACTGTACGATCCAGATGAACGCCTGCAGTCAAGGATTCGAGTGAGAGCAGGTTGTGGAAGCTCGAGGGGGGTGCTTCACCTTAAGTTCATTGCTACCGTACGGTTTCTGCAGCGCATGGACATCGTAGCTATCTTGGCAGAGCCTTTGGAAGAATGCCAGCGCAGATGGCAGATCCAGTGTGACCATTGGTCGGGGCGGAACCGTGCTCGCAAGCTTACGCTGCAACTTGGCAGAGAACGCAGCGGGGACCCAGCTCCCAAGTCGAGCTGTAGACCTGACGCTCTCCAAGAGCTCGTTGCATTTTGCCCATTCAGCAGAGACTGTAGGTCGAAGTGCATGCGCGAGTGACTCAAGAAATGCTTTCCGAAGACTGAGCCTGTGGGTCAGAGCAGTCTTCATTTCTTGAGGCTGAGCTACATCCACCTTAGCGAGCCATTTGGTAGCCTCTTCAAGCAGCTGTAGAATCTCCTCTTCTGAAATGCTCGTGAGAAGATTCCGATTGTAAAGGTGGGTCACAAAGTCCTCATCCTGAACACCTCCGTCGATCAGCATCGGACGCTCCTGCAACAGGCTTCAGAACAGACCTCGTAACAGCTTTGCATGCCAATCATCCTGTGAACCAGGTCACAGCACTTGATTAGTCCCACGCAGTACGCGCGCAGCACAAGACATATCATGGAGCCGCCCGGTTCCTGGCCATCTCCCGGTCCCTCAAAGCGAATGTCCTCTAATGAGTTCTGAGCCCGGTCAAGCAGCCTGTGCAGGTACAGCGACGTGAACAGTGTTTGAGATAATGGGCTACCCATGTGCCACGCCGCCTGCAATCGTGATAAGAGTCAATCCAGGTCCAGCGAGGGCATGGTGATCAATGTCCCGTGCGACCCACTTCTTGACATGTCAGCTGGTCCATAATACCGACGATCTGGCTTGGTGACAGCTGCCGAAGGGGATCGAATTCATCGTCCAGCGTCTCTCCAGGGGCCACATAGCCGCTATCGAGCTTGGGGTCCATCATCTACTCGTGCCATCAGCCGCATGTCGGTGTAAAGTTCTAGTTGGGAATGCATCAACCGATCCCCTACCTCGAGGGCCCCGACGGACTCGTACAGCGTAAAGTATTCATCTTTGACCAGGACACCAACGGGCAGCGCTATGCACTGGGTCAGCCCAGCTCAGGCCGTATCAGAGCCGGCCCTCCTACACTCACCGTTCGCTGCATCCGTGAACTCCCGAGTTACGTCTCTTGTTGTCAACCCGCCGCTGCGGACTCGTGTTGTCTTGGCCACGGCCGACGCTGCTGGCCGGGAGAACCGAGGGGGAGACCTTTGACGTGCATTGTCGTCTGCAGTATCTGTAGATGCTCTGTTGTGTTGGCTATTGCGGCTCGCAGGGGATGACTAGTACATGGCTTACCGGTAACCGCAACATCACACATATCGAAGCGATTCTAGATTGTAGGTCTCAATATCTCACGCTTTGAGATGATATGAGGCGAACTTTATCAATGTCAACAGTGAGCCTCGATTGAGCCTCTTCAATTGCAAGTCTGTGCGCTTAGTCGCCGCTGCCTACTGTCCTGCACGATGCTGCCACCGTTGGATGTGGACGAGCCACGTCGGAGTTACTGATGGAAGCAGTCAATGACAGGCTAGTAATGTACATCTAAAGCCACTTCGTGAATGCCGTCGGCGCTTCTTGAATCGAGCCATCACGACTGCCCTTATGCGCCAGCACTAGCTTGTGTTCCGCTCGCGACGGTACTCGCGACTGGCCTCACTTCGCCCTGCTTGCCCTGCTTGCCATTCTGTCGTCGAGATCGCTTTCAGAATCCCCCATTTACACGACCGAAGGCAGGATAACGCTCACCTCCCATCTCGCGAACTTCAGGTCCATGTCGCCTCTTCGCTCTGCTTGCAATCGAGCCTCTTCCTTCAGACTTCGCCGGACGACTCGGGCACAGGCCGACAGGTACCGGTTGTAGCTAGACGTCGTTCAGCGAAGCGCAACGAGAGCAAGCGGAGATACCTACGTCAATCCGGCCTCCTTCCACGCAAAAGACATCTCGAGGGAAGCTCTTAGCTGAGCCTTTTGAACGGATGACGATGCTTCGGCAACGGGTGCGGCACAGGGGTTTGGACGATGGTAGATGAGCACGATCGTCCGGAGCTACTGGTGAGGTACGTACGTACAGTACATACGGAGCAGTGCGGAATAGGTACGGTAGAGCTGTGATTACATAAGCCGGTCTCCACGTCCCAGCACTCGTCTTGCAGGCTTCTTAGCATACTATCCCTTTAGCTACGTCAACTTGCAACTGCAGCGCCTCGATTGAACACGAAGATACTACCATTGCTGGCCAAATTGTAGCAGGCACAGGACATCATCCGCCACTAGCTTCTTCTGCCGCTAATATACACTGAAATCGGTGCCCACAAGTCTACAAGAAATCAAGGGTTCATACGTTGAGCTCAATCTCCTCCGCGAATGGTAAGACGAACAAATCCCCCACGGCCGAGACTGTGGCCTTGCCCTTGAGCATTGCTGCGGCAGCCTGTATGACGACCTGTCAGCAGAAGACATCGACCTACAGGAAGATGTCGCTTCCTCACCTGCTTGACGTGCTCGGAGCTGACACCGCCGATCCGCTTCGCGACCTCGTCCATCTGGAACGCACCACCACCGTGGATGAGGCCGGCACCCGTCAGCTCGAGACCCGCCTCCAGGTTCTCTCCCGCCTCCAGCGCATCGAACTTGGCCCTTGCAATTGCTTTGGCGACGTCGTCCTTGCTGAAGTCTCCCGCGGCGACCTTCTTCATCGTCTTGACCGTGTCCTTTGCGGCTTCCCGGACAGCCTTTGCTGATCCATCGATGGTGACGTATAATAGCCCAGCGTCAGAATAGACGGCGTGTGAGGTGCGGACCGTAGCTCCCGGGTGCGCCGAAGCCGCATTGGCCAACAAGGAAAAACTCGCCGACCATTTGATGGTTGATCGGCCTCCCAGCAGCGCAGCAAGGACCGAGATTTCTGGCTTGTATGTGCTGCCGGCCGTGAAGGAGGACGACCCAGGGAAGCCGATGACCATCGTATTCCCGGACGCATGTGCTATACGCTCCTCTCCGCCGTAGTACTTGCTCGGCGGGCTCTCGAGCGACGGCAGGTCCGACGGATAGTCGTTGGCCGCGTCGCCGAAGAACTCGTCGGTCCACTTCGTGAGATCAGATTGCACCACGCCGTTGGCGACCAGCGCGATGTTTGGTTTGCAATAGGCCGACGAAGCGTAGGCGCTAATCCGTTCGGCGCTGAGGTACTTTGACAGAGGCGTCGACGACGTCGGATGAAGCGGCTCGCCGAGTCCGCGGTGAAAAGCCGTCCCGTGGGCCGAGTTAATCGACATTTCTTGGGTGTTGGCAAGGAGCGACTTCTGGGACAGCTTGATGATCGGTAGGATCTGCTCGTCGAACTCATGAGCTGCCGCGGTGTCAGCAGGTTCGGGCCAGGAGATCTGCTACACGGGAGGCGGTTACTGGTGTATTTGGTCTTCGTCGCAATATCGCCCAAGAGCTCAACGAAGTAGGGAAGATCTTCTCTCATGAACTTGAACCCCAAAACGAGATTCTCGCGCGTGTGGTGGGTGAACGGCTTAGCCCCGAGCAGCTCTGTCTCGCGCGTTATGCGCAATGCCGATCTCTTGGTGGTGTTCTTTCCAAGTCGTCAGCTCATATCCGGGCAGAGCGGGTTGAGATGACGCTTGAACGGACTTTGAAAGCGAACTTCTCCAAGCCTTCCGCGAACCCAGGAAACATCTGGTAACGGGTGCCAGCTCGTGCCACCAGTCCAAGCATCGCCGTAGGTCCCGGGAGATCCCTGCTTGCGACCTTGATGCCTCCCACATCGCTGGTTTCGTACTGGAATGTCCCCGACGCTGGAGTCGCTAGTCCTCTTCGGAGTGGTCGATGTGCGCAGCATCTTGGTTCGAACGCGGACCGGGCGCCGCGAGTTATTACTCGTCGCCAGGCCATCCTGTCGAGTACGCAGAGCTATAAGTCGACTGCGAGAAAGAAGCCCAATTGGTATGGGACGATACTGATGCGGCCGTCACGATGGCGTGGTTGCTGGGATGGAGCTGATCACGGAGTCGCCAGAATCAATACAATGCATTCATAAGTCTGGCCCAAGCATAACCTCCTTACTGTACCGTACGGTATGCTAATACGTACCTACCGTTCATAAATTCGGCATAAATATAGGATGAGCAACACAACACACTTGGGACTTCTGAAATCACATCAACGCTCCAAGCAAGAAGATCGTCAGCGCCAGCAAGGCCCTTCATGTCTCAGGTATTTGTTGCTCCATCCTTTGGCGTCATTGAGCGGGTTGCTGATGTTGCTAAACAGTACGTTGCTGAGCTGTGTACACTCCTAGTGGATGAAGTATATGGCGAGCTCTCTTCCGTATGTGAGCCCTACTTCAAGGCTACTCCTCCTCCACCTTCCTCTTGCTTTTGGAATACAATATTGCAGGGCTTTGTTAGCGCTACAATAATTTGCTTGCTTCAGCGCCTTTCATATGCCCTCGTATGGCTGTCTTGGTACTCATGACCGACGTCTTTAGCAAGTCTTTGCCACACTTCTACGTCTAGGCCGAGTTTCACTCCTTCACCTTCAGCGTCAGGCTCGGCTCCCACTGCGTGCTCTTAGACATGGCCTGGTGGTTCTCATCCAGCAGCATCTCGTTCTCCATTACACGTCGCTGGAAGATGGTTTGGCCTACTATGAGGCCGACTGGGAAGCAGCATACGATATCGTTCGCTCTGGGAAGATTGTCACAATTGCGGAAATGAGATTTGGCCAGACATCAGGGGAGCTTGCTTCTAATCTACTGCTACAAGGCCATACCAGGGTTGGAGACCTCGCGGAAGCCTATGCCGGCACTTTCGTTGCAGGCAGATCCCAGAAGAAAGATGGCAACGACAAGACAGGCAACACCGCCGTGACAGGAACCGATGCCGCTGATCTATGCTCTGCGGACCCTTCTTCTGAACAATCTGCCAGCAGAGAGGCCTCCCTGACCCAACTCCGCAACACCCTTGAGAGGTTTGATGAGCATCGTTTCATCTATACCGTCCGGCAACATCAGTTCCATCCACACTCGGACATTGTGAATGAGCTCTCGCGCGATCTGAGAAGAGAGGGCTTTCAAGAGGGGATCAAGGGCTCGAAGAGAAGTCTCGAGTTTGAAGGCCATCTGAGACGCCGTTTAAGGAAGCTACGAGACGCAGACGGCCATGCAGGGAGCGTGCCCGGGCAAGTTCGAACCCTGAAGCGCTCTCTCGATGAGCATGACGGGGGACCGCGAGCCAAGAGAGCTAAGGTTATAAGTCCGGAAGATGATCCTTTGAATGAAACGTCTCCAGATGGAACCCACGTCCAGGATGTGTGTGGAACTGATGATCATTTATCCCCCTGTCGGCCCCCGCTGACTTGATGATAAGGTTGATCGTGCAATACGCATCAACATCGAAAAGTATCTCGTCTTCTCCCGTAATCGGCGACTGGCAGAAGATGCTGCCCTGACATTCGGTACTACAACGGCACTGGTCTACGCCGGGCTTCTAACAGGACTCAGCGACAGCATCCCTCGCTGTGTAGATGAGCTTGCAGAAGATGACGCCGATTCGGTCGAAGAAGGGCCGTCTATCAGCGTGGAGGAGTTTGCACCCTTGATTCGATCTGACATTGACCTATTGTCTGCGTTTGGCACGACTACCAGAACGCATCTTGCGAAAATGACGCAGAGCCAGCGTGTGAACGGAACGGCGAGAAGAAAAGGGCCAGATCTAGGCTCTCCGGACGTCAGGCGAGAAGCCAAGGGCTCGAAGGGGATCGCCAAAGATCAGGAGAGAAACGATCGTCTTACGAACGGTGAGAAATCCGACATCGAGGAAGGAATTGCGGACGATGCATTTTGGGAACACGCCTATCACGACATGGATGGGGGCTTCTGGGACGAAGTCTTCCGTAACGCGGACCGAGAGTCTTCCACTCAAGTGTCATCCCACCATATACGACACATCGAGCAACATCTACAGCTCCTCGCGCAGTCGCCTCATTCATACGTTCGTCGGATCGACAGGAACAACCGCGTCGAGTGGACGGTCGACTTCCGCGAGCTCGTCTCCCAGATCCGACAATCCGAGCTCGAGAGCATCGTCAGCGACCGGTTCGGCGCTGTCGCGTTGCGGCTCGTGCGGATCCTGCAGGAGAAGGGCCGACTGGACGAGAAGCAGATCGCCAACGCGGCGCTCATCCGGCAGAAGGACATCCGGGCCACGCTGACGGCGATGCACGAGGCCGGCTTCCTCGAACTGCAGGAGGTGCCGCGGGACCACTCGTACCACGCGAGCCGGACCGTCTTCCTGTGGTTCTTCGACCCGGCCCGCTGCGCCTGTTCCGTGCTCGAGGGCGCGTACAAGTCCATGGCGCGCTTCCTGCAGCGCCTCGCGGCCGAGCGCAAGAAGCGCCGGTCCGTGCTCGAAAAATCACAGCGCACCGACGTTGTCGGCAACGAGGAGAAGTACCTCTCGCCGCGCGAGCGAGACGTGCTCAGGGACTGGAAGGCCAAGGAGGAGAAACTGCTTGGGCAGATTATGAGATTGGATCGGATGGTGGAGCTTTTCAGAGACTTTTGATTTTTTCTTCTTTCATTCTCTCTCTCTCTCTCTCTCTCTCTCTCTCTCTCTCTCTCTCTCTCTCTCTCTCTCTCTCTCTTTCCCTCTTCTTCTCCCTTGATCCCTTTCTTCCAATCTGTTTCTCTCTTTCTCTTTTTTTCGGTGTATGTCTGTCCATGAAGCTGAGAGGTCACGTATGGCCGCTTCTTGGGTCGTGCCGTAGATGAGAACAGCTGAGAACAGTCGCAGGTCGATGCGCACGTACTTTAAAGCGCCTTCCGTTTCACTGAACACGTACAACACTGTGATCACCTTCCTTGTTCGCCAGCGACATTCATTATTAAACCAAGAAAGAAGAGACCACAGAGAGCCTTCTTCGTTCAACGCTAGAGTCATAGGTACAGTACAGTACCTACCCACGCTCACGTACTGTACTGTACTGTACTGTACGTACCACACGTACCTAACAAGAACGAGATGCACGGACTGGGCGAAAAAGAACGACACGCGCGTGACGCGCTATTGCACATTTTTTGATTTTTTTTTGATTTGATTCTTACACTGATTCGGCTGTTAAGCCATGCAGAACTTCTTGAAGGATTTTTGTCTCTGGTAGACTTGACTCGGGGACCTCACGCATTGACCGTACACCCCGTGGTTTGTAGTGTACGTACTGTGGGAAACCCCCAAACCCCGTAGGGGAAATAGGTTGGTTGGTTGGTTGGTTGGATTCCTACACTATTTTAGCACTAGTGTAACTAGGGCTATGCTGGGTCATCTATAAAGCCAGGCTAGGAAAACTTTAAACAAGTAAAAAGCCTCTTCCTGCAGCGCCTCACCAGCGCTATCCTGTTGAGTACCTGTAGAACATGGGGGGGTGGCTACCTAGTAGCCAGCATCCAGCTGCTCCTGAGCCCAGGAGAACTGGGGAAGGACACCGTGGCGGAGGATCCACGCTGTGAGGGCGACAGTGGGCCGCGGGCGTGAGGTCATCACCTGGTAGTCAGTGGTGGCTGCCACTGCATACAGGCTGTGGCAAGCTTGCAGCAGGTGAGGGCAGGCAACAACTACGTGCTTAGCTGTTTCCCACTGTGCGCCACAGCTGCAGGCCGGTGTCGGGAAGCCGGGGACCCACCTCTTGCAGAGAAAAGCAGCCAGCCCAATCTTACCTGTGCGGACCTGTGTCAGGATGCTGCTCTGCGCCTTCAACAAGCCAGCGTGGAGCCGGAGGGATGGCAGGTACAGCATCTTGCCCGGCTTCCAGTTGTCCCCTCCTCCAGGGTCTGGGTCCAGCAGTTGAACTCTTGGTGGGGGGCCTCTGTGCAGCCTGTTCCATCACTCCCAGCACCATTGTTCTGCCAACTGGCACACCTGCCAGAGTGAGCGGGGGGAGGTGCCCGGAGGGGTGGTGTTGGGGGGGCTGTCAGCCCACAGGGGGGTGCCCAGTTGCCTTGTTGTGGGTTCCAATCCTTGTTGGGGCCAGAGTATTGATTTGGCCCACTGGTGTTGTGTTTGGCCCAGCGTGGTGCCGGGGCAGTGTTGTCGGCCTCGCCTTGTGGCTAGCTGGTGCCTGAGTCAGTCGCAGGCATCTTGGACCTCTGTCTGGACCCCTGAGGCCTCCATGCGGGCGTGCGCTTGTAGCTGTAGTCATGCTATGTGCACCCGTAGTGGTGGAACTGCTGCTTCGCCCTCCAGTTGTCGCCGGCTGGTTGCCTTGAAGCCGCTGGTGACTGTACAGAGGCAGCGTTGCTGTTGGTGTTCCAGGGTGTCACCTATCCAGTGCTGGTGTGCTGGCCGAAGGAGACTGTCTAGTGGGGTCCATATTGTCACGCCGTAGGTGATCACTGGGCGTACCACTGTGTTGTAGATCAGTCTTGCCTTCTCAAACGTCGCACCCCAGGTGGACCCTGTAATAGCGGTGAGAGCCCGGCTTTGCTGCGCTGCCTTCTCTGCTGTGGATTTCACGTGCGGGCCCCAGCGGAGCTTTGAGTCCAGGAGTACGCCGAGTATGTGGAGGGTTGGCTGCGGAGATTTGGCGACACCCCCCAGGTTCACTCCCGCTGTCATGTTGAATTTTTTCAAGGACCGGGTGAGGTGCATAAGCTCGTATTTCTGCGGGCCGAAGGCGGCCCCATGGCGGTGCGCCCATTCCATGCAGCCGCGGTGGACGTGTTCGAGGGCCCGGCAGTTGTTTTCCGTGCTGCTGCCCACTACCAGTATATTAATATCGTCAACAAATCCGATGCCCGACACCACTAGTTCCGGGTCATGGGTGCCACGTAGTGGGCAGAGAACCAAGAAAGAAAGAAAAAAAACCGGGGGGGGGGGGGGGGGGTACTACACGCAAGAGTGAAACCCAAAAAATCACACACAAGTCGGTATCGCCACAATCATCGTCACGATCGTCGATTCAGCCGTCATCACCATCACCGTCGTCGCCAGCACCATCATCGTCATCACCAAACCATCAAATAATCATCAAATTGTTGTTCGTGGTTCTGTATCATCATCGTCACGACTTGCCCGTGTTTCCAACCCAAAGGCGACTTTTTTTCTTTTCTTAGATAAATATTTCGTGGGGAGAGTGGGCGGAGAGGCTTCTCAACGCTCAAAGGAACGTCTCACTCGGGACATTTACTGTCGACGCTTTGTACAAATACAAATCGTTGAGGAGATGCAGATGAAAATAGGAATGGAAACGAAGATAGAAAAGGAGAATGACAATGGAAAATGGAAAGCAAGGGGTATCAAAACATAGCCTGAACGATGGCCCTTCTGATTCGAGCGCGCTCCTCGGCGTGTTCCCTTTGCAGGGCGACGTACTTCTCCTTCCAACGCATGACTTCGTTGCCGCTATTACTGTTGTTTCTGCTGTTACTAGTATTGCTGACGACGACGTGGTGGTTCTTTGCCAATTGGTCTTGCTCCTCACTTTGCCGCTTGTTGTTCGCTTCCGAGATGGTGGTGGACATATCCACGTTGTCGCCGTTGCTGAGGCTGCTGTTGAGGTTGTTGGTCGTGGTGCGATTCGTGGTAGGATTGGGTCCGTGTAGAGAAGCAACTCCTTCTACTTCTTCTTCTCCTCCATCGGCTGAACCATCTTGTTGTTTGGCGGCCAGAGCATAGAGACGCATAGATACTGGCAGGAAGAACTGCGCTGACAACGGTCCGATATGCAGTCTCCAAGATATCTCCATTTTCTGGAGAGTCGGTAGTGCTGCCCCTGCTGCCGATGGGTTGGATGGGCCCGTTTCGATGGGACTCGAAGAGGGTGCCTCAGCAGTTTCAGTTGCTGTTGTCGCAGCCGTCATGCTTGGTACAGTGTTGATCAGAAGATCCAAGTCGTTGTTACAAGTGGCGGCCTGACCGTCCTGTTGATTGTCAGGGTGATGATGGTAGTTCTCGTTTGATGTGTGACGCCCATCTCGACCATCCATAAGCCGTCGGACTTGAAGGTCCGCGATGCTACTCCTGGGCCCCGTCGAGCCCATCTGCAAATCCGGCTGCAGAGCAAACCACGATGCACAATCGGCGAGGAAGCGCTCATCGTCCACCGGCTCAGCGTAGGCGTAGCGAATGTTCTCGAGAGCCTTCTCGGCGAGCTGCTTGGCTTCTTTCGAGCCCAACCCCACGTCCGACAACAGGGTGGCCTGCGCTAGCCGTCTGGCGATCCCGTCGACCACCTCCTGCCGGCGGTTGCTCACGAACAGTTCCGGTTGGGCATGACGCGAGAGGAACATCTCACTATCGCTCCCGCCGTCGTCAGAGTGGTTCATGAGCGCGGCCGCGCCGTCCTTGCCCGCGCCGTTGACGGACCCAATGGGAGTGGCAAGCCGGACGGGTCCCCCTTTCCGTTCTGGTACGTGGAGCTGTAGGCTTGTCCGTTTGAGCGGCTTTGCCGGAAGACCGGCCTTGGCCTGTTGGGAAGCAGGCTGCGCGAGAGGAGAACTCCAAGACCCGTTGCCGACAGCCGTGACCGGGGTCGACACCTGGTTCCGCTGCACGTCGATGACGGGACCTTCGCGGGTCCTTGGGTTGGCCGGAAAAGTCGAGAACGGCCCGTCGCGGATGGATCGGTTGCTTGGTGGTCGTCCCCTGAACTTTCCCGTCATGGTGCTTCCGCCAGTTGGCCAGGCGGACGACACGGCCGGCCCGTGACGGCGGCGACCTCTGCCCCTCAAGCCGCCTGATACTGGAGTGATGGCCGAGAGTGGCTCGAACATCGAGTCGGGGAGGTGTGAGGTTGCTGGCGTCACGGCCGACTGGGGGTAAGGACTGCCCGGAGCCGCATGGTCTACGACGTTGAGCCGCCATCGGAACTGTTGCCCCCCAAAGCTTCCGGAGTTCGCCCGGTTTGTGGGCGATTGCGCGAACAAAGCTGGATTGATGGGCCCGGTCGTCATCGTAGGTGTCTCCGTCCACGAATCCAGCTGCTTCGTGTAGCGGTCCAGATCCTCATCCTGACCAGCTCCCGGGACTGCGCTGCTCGGAAACAGGGTTGACGAATCACCACCGAAGTTGTCAAAGTCGGGCGTGTCGGAAGGAGTGCCAATCTGCGGTCGTTTCGACGGCGATACATTCAAATCACCGTTACCGTCCTTGTCGTCCGCCTTTCTGCGGCCCCGCTTGGGACGAGACTCGGGCTGCAGGGCCCGCAACGCCAAGTCTTCCTCCCGAGGGACGCCATCGCGGCTCGGTTCCTGATTCGGATCGTCTGGACTAGGGATGATAGTGTAGTAGCTATGCGGCTTGCTCATGCAGTACGCAAAGAAGGCATCCAGATGCATGGCGTGCATCCAACGCTACGAGAAAGGCGCCGTCAGCATCGGCTGGGGATCACCAAAGGTAGTAGCCTACCACAGGCTGGACGAAATAAGGCCCAAGCAGAACCCACCTTCAGCCGTACGGCATATTGCTGCACTTTTTGGGCGCTTTGTTTCTTCTCCGCAATGGGCCGCTCGACGCCGAGGGTCAACGCGAGCTGCGACCAACTCTTGATTTCCTTATTCTCGAGCTTTCGAATCAACTCGAAGAGAGCCCAAGTGCTAAAGCTCTTGCCGTCGCTTTTGGGAGGATTCTGGAACCCTTTCTTCAGGTCTCCAAAGTCATCAGGAGCCGGTATCTGCGGGTTGCAATAGAGAATGAACGATACGTAGGCATCCTCGACTGTGCCCTCGTTGACATCCCGGGATGGTAAGCTTTGCCTTGCCGTCGCTGGCTGCGGTGTACCATCGTCGACGTTACCGGAGCCTGTCTGGGAGAGCTGCGGCGGCTCAGCTGAGCCGAACGGAAGAGCGTTCGTAGGCCAATGCGCCGACGCCGGGCTCTCGGTGAAGAGCCGAGCGGTGAGATGCTGTTGCTCTGCTTGGTCCTGGCCTGGCTGGTGCAGCTCGGAGGTCCCATCCAGCATCACGTGCGAGTGATCCTTGTTGGTCTCTGCTAGGTCGTCGGCTTCCAGAGAGTGGCCAATGGGCGGGCCATTGGGCGAGCGGTAAGCGGGACGCGAGAGTGCCGATATGCTGGACGGTTGTGATCCGCCGTCACCAAGCGGTGTCGGGCTACGAAGCTGTCTCGAGGAAGCATCATTGTCTGATCCATCCAGAGTCGCCGTGAAGGTGTCATCCATTATGCGGAGAGCCGTTCGAGGCTTGGCCAGCCGAAGCCTGCGTTCCTGAGCGCTTGCGCGACCTTCAAATGGATCCAATCCTCAAAGAAAACCCGCTCTTTGAGGTTGCAGCATGACTGATGGAGAGGACAGCTGACGCCGAAACTGGTGCGCCGAGCACGTCAATTGAGCGCACATCTCACGCTTGTAGTCAAATACAGGCCAGGTGAACCTACATAACAGTACAGCACTATCGGACGGACAAAGACTCGTTGACATGGACGAGTGAAGCAACAGATACGCCGCGGAGACCACGGTGTCGCTGGAGCTGAGGATGGGTAAGCGTGATAGCTTAAGCTAGTGCTATGAAGCTAAAATTAGGGGTATCACGTACGTACGTAGAGCGCTAACCCTAATACGGATGCCAAATTTAGTGATCGCATCCAGCACGTTTCAAAAGTGCGGCAGATATGGATTATCCACGGGATTCCCCAAATCAGAAAATTAGAGCACCAGCGGCCAATCGGAGTCCACACCTTTCTTGAAATCAGTATCCTCAACTGTATTTAGATCTCTACTCACGTGTCAACCGAGGTCTGCGACGACGACTCAGCCTGCATCAAAAGTCGTGCCTCACGTCGTCTAACGGTGCTCGCTGCATGCGGCCTTGTCTCTTTCGGTTACTCTCGGCTTCGCGTCGGAAGTGCATGTGATAGGCACCTGGGGAGAGCTTCCGAAGGCATCACGACTACGTACGTACAATGGTCCAACATCTGGTTGACGCCATTCCTTCTGCTGTGTCCACAAGTACCACAAGAGTCCACCTTCCGACCGAGCTGCCAATAACAATCCGCTAAGAGCCTTTTCACCATGACTTCAAGCGCGCCGACTCAACAGAGCGATAATGTCGCACACGCCCTCGCTGGAGCGGGTAAGTTTTCAGGCTGCGCCTGGAGGCTGTTCATGTCCCCTGCTAAGCGGTAGTCTAGGTGGTGGCCTGGCTTCTATGGCCTTGACGTTGGTCCATCTCATTCTCAGGAGTCTCACTTCGAGTCTCACCATCGAGTGGATACCGTACTAAGCTGATGACCGCACATCAGATACCCTCTCATTACGCTTTCGACACGAGCACAAGTCGAGTCTCAGCGCGCAGAGGCGCCGCTGCTGAAGACTATTCGACGGATCATACAACGAGAAGGGCTCACGGGGATGTATTCTGGGCTGGAATCGGCGTTGTTTGGTATCGGCATCACCAACTTCGTCTACTACTACTGTGAGTAGTTTACAACAGCCGCCAAGCTGCATCAGGTGAACGTGCCTTTGAATTTTTAAGCTGACGTGCTAGTCAGGGTATGAATGGACGCGCGCGGCCTTTGAGAAAGCTGCGGCAAAGGCGGGACGTGTCAACAGGAAGCTCGCCACCTTGGAATACATCATTGCCGGAGCTATCGCCGGTAGCGCCACGGTTCTGACCACGAATCCCATCTGGGTAGTCAACACTCGCATGACCGCGCGGAAACGGGCATCAGATGAACAGTCTCTACCAGGAGCCAAGCCGAAACGGGCTCCATCCACCATTGGCACATTCATCTCGCTCGTGCGCAGCGAAGGCTTCTCTTCGCTGTTCAAGGGAGTTCTCCCAGCCCTCGTGTTGGTCATCAATCCGATACTGCAATACACCATCTTTGAGCAGCTGAAGAATTTTGTCGCCAAGAGGAGAACAGTGACGGCGACCGACGTCTTCTACCTAGGAGCACTCGGAAAACTTCTGGCTACCTCGATCACCTACCCTTACATCACCATCAAGAGCCGAATGCACATGGCCGGTAAGGGCGAGGTGAAGCAGAACACGTTCGAGGCGCTTCGGCTGGTCATCGAAAATGAAGGCTGGTCGGGATTGTACAAGGGTGACTGCACAATTGAAACCGGCTGGAAGACTCTTTGCTGATTTTTTACAGGTGTTGGGCCCAAGCTTGTTCAGAGTGTCCTGACTGCAGCGTTCTTGTTTACGTTCAAGGATGCTCTCTACGGGCTGTCCGTCAAGCTTCGTCAGCGGCTCGCATCAAAGGCATTGACGAAGCGGCTAGCTTAGTCTCGCGGGACCAGCCGTCCTTCACGGCTTCCAAGAGGATTGGATGTCTCCATTTTCTGGCAAGTCCGATGCGGGTGGCTTATACTCTTGCTCCTACACGAAGATCTGAGGTGTCTCTGTTCGCACGGCAGTACTAGTCTTCGACTTTCCAAGTCATTCGATGTCTGACACCCCTTCAATACCATTTGCTTGATCAACTACTCTCTGGATAGTTCAAGGGTACCCATGTCTAGAGCTTATAGGCAGCTTCTCCGTTGCTCCAAACACATCGTTCACACGACGGGATGTGATCCTAGTGTAGCCGCCCCGCGTTTGACGTATAGATCATATATAGTCGAGATCCTACTGTATGAGCTTCGAGTAGAGACAGCCTCTAGCAGTAGTTTGTGTTCTTCAAATCCACCGCACCGTGGCATTTTAAAACTGAGCGCAACTTCAAAAGTTGATTATTACCCGTGCCTTGGAGATACTTCGTACCTCCCCTCCCCTCGCTAGCTCGGTCGGGACACCCTTACGGTACCTTCAAGACACGGGTAACCCGATCTGTCTGATTCGTTGACGGGTACGCGAGCTGACAAACATGATTACATAATGTAGTCTTTCGCGTGAACGAGTTGTGTTTGAGGCGTAATAATAAACCACCAACGTGTTCAACCTATTCTCCTGGTTGAAATGGTCAAGATCGATGGACTGATTTTCTGCTGCCTAATCAAGCTATGTTAGCTGAGAGTCATACCCAGTATGTTATGACAGCTTTCAAGCTACGATCTCTCCCAGGTCAACTCACAGTCTTGATGAACAAGACTCTTTTCAATCAACTTGCTGAGATTCAAATAACCTATAATGCCTCCAGCTAAGACAGGTGGCGCTAGGTCTGGACCCTGCGTCATCGACTTGACACTCAGCGAAAGCGATGATGATGCAGTTTTGGAGATCCCTAATCCTGCAGGGCGGGAGAGGGTAGTCAGCCCAGTGCCATCGACTCAGACCAGTTCATCTCTCGTGCCATTGGAAATCATTCCAGCAGAACGGCGTCCTGATAAACCAGACTCTGCCTCAAAGATCTATCAGATCGACAGTCAGCAAGCTTTGAGCTCTAACGGTCAAGCGCGCGGGAAGGACTCAGTTCTTTTTCAGGCGCTCTATTTGGTCGACGAAGAAGTCGACTGTCATCGCGGTCTCTTCGATGACCGTCAATTGACTTCGGTCAGGGTAAAGGTGAGCGCCGGATGTACTCATCGCTCGTGTGGTCGGAGTCCAACTGCTGACCGAGCTGCTTTACGATGAAGGCATATGACAGCTTGACCGCAGGCCAGAATCCATCGAGAGTTGAAACGGGCTCTTCATGGTCCCCGGAAGAGCTCGCAACAGGCCGTGTACTGGTCCGGAAATGCATTGCTCAGATCGTGGAGGAGCAAGCGAAGCGATTCGACCATCGAGATGTTCCGCACAAGGGCAGGACCAGCAGCACCGTTCCGGAAAGGCCTTCTGCGAACCGACGTATCCCAGGTCCATCCCCCACCGCTGAAGGGAAAGGGTCTGCCCGAGAGCGTGGAGACGTCACATCGAAGGCACCGGTCGTGAGTGGAGCACCGAGCATCGCCGGCCCTAAAGGAGCCGCCGATTCCTACATTACACGGTCTTCGTCGTCACTTAAGCGCACCGCCGATGGCTCGCCCAAGGTTTCACCAGAATCTGAGTGCCGCTCCGGGAGTCTGCCTCAAGCGGCCTCTTCGATGGAGACATCCGCGCCCAAGGGCCGATTGTCGCTGCGAAAAGGTTCAGGCCATACCAACGGAGCAGTTGCGTCATCAAGAGTCCCAGCCACTTCGTCGCAAGCATCACGCACCCGACAGCAAATGGACGCCGATCCGCCAACGGTCCGAAAACCAAGCACGGAGCAGCGTGCGGCGCTCTTGGGCTCGCTAGGGAGTCGAATGGAACGGCCTTACCAATCAGCTAAGGAGCGACGTGCTCTTTGCCACAAACTTGAAACGCTCGCTCCCGATTCACGACTGCCACTGGGCCAGCCAGACGAATTCGTACACGTGGATTTCTCATCGCTGGAGATACAAGCTCTGCTACCGAGCATTTCGTCAGTTCGGTCGGTCAAGATGTCAAAGGAATGCGCGTCTCATCGCAGGCCCAACTGCCTGGGATGTATCAACGACCGGCTGGAGCAGTGTCTGCAGGGGGCCACAAACGCTGAGATAACGATGATTGTGAGGCGTGCTCGACGACATCTAGGCTCGGGCAAAGACGAGGCTCTCAGAGGCAGACGGGACACCGACATCAAAGGGTTCTTGGAGGATGCGTCGAAAGGCCTGATTCCGCAACGTCCGTCTTCAGTTCGGCTCAGATCCCGGCAGAGCTCGGTGACGGCTATTCCGCGGCACTTGCAGCAGGAACTCGGTCATGACCAATTGCGGTGCGGGTATCGGTCACGAAATTCAGCCGTGCTGGGGCAGAAGTTACACGTTTATGACTCCCTCAAGCTCTCGCAAAGCTGGCCGTTCGGGGGCTCGGGAGATGTGGTCTCCGTGGCATGGAGCCCAAGTGGCGACGTGTTCAGCGCCGGGTGTGCAGCCCACACTGACACCCACAATATGCAATACAACCGATGGAAGAACTGCCTGCTGGGTTTCTCTTCCGAGGGGAGTCTGCACGAGCTCCCTCACCATCGCTTGCCACGTCCACGAACGGAGTCGGGGCCTAACTCAACTGATGAGATGGTCAACACTCTGGATCCGTGGCTCTATTACACGGTCTCGTCTGCCAGGTTCTCATCCGATGGTCAGCGGCTCTTCACCGCCAGCTATGACAAGACCGTCAAGATATGGGATGTGGAATCATCAGGGTCTCGATCAGACCGGCTTCTCCTAACCCTGGACCACACTGCTGCGGTGGATATCATTGCCAGCTCGGATCACTACCCTGGCATCATTGCTACTGGGGCTAAATCCATCCGAGATGGGGTACGTCTATTTGAAATCGATGACGACGGACGGTCACATACTCACGGTGCCTCGTTCTCCTCGTCGAGGGCACTAGCCTTTCCCGGCAAGGATATACATCCTTCGTGTCTGCAGTGGGGACCTCACTCGACCACGGCAAAGTTTCTACTGGCCGGATACACAGCGAACGTAGAAGAGGAAGCGGGGAGGACATCACGCGAGGGGGATATGTGCATCTTCGACGTCGAACGGGAAGCTGTCCTGAAGGTGACACCTGGAGCTCAAAATGTGTTCGACTGCGTGTGGCACCCAACCCTTCCTAGGTTCGCTGTCGGATGTGCTACAGATTCCAATGCAAACAGGGGAGTCAGGTCGTACGTGCGCTTATTCATGTGCAACTTACTTGCCGCTGCCTGGCTTGAGCTGGAGTGTCCAGCGGTCGATATCAACGAGGTGACCTGGTGGTAAGTTCTCGCGTTTCAAACACGCCCTTGGGCTGGGACTGACTATCAGGGTAGCGCGGACATGGCCTACTGCACTGCCAGCTGCACCGACGGGAAGACCTACGTATGGGACTTGCGTATGCCTAGCCGCATCATGCATGTTCTGAAGCACGGAGGTACGCTCTGGGTTTCGGCCTTGGTTCCCTCCCCATCGTTCTATACTTCGTGACGAGACTATTGACGCAGCTCGACCCAGACTCATTACAGCCTCTGCCGAGTCCTGACAACCCGGTCTGGCGACCTCGCGAGAATACGGACACTGGGGTTCGCTTCGCCGCGTGGGGCGAGTCGACCGATCGCTTCTACAGCGGGTCTTCAGACGGCATCGTCAAGGCGTGGAACATCAAGCTTGCTCCGAGCGACACCCTGGTCAAGGATCTCGTGCATCTCGATGCCGGAATCATGTGCGGACAGCTGTCGCACGATCACTCCAAGCTGCTTCTCGGGGACAGCGCGGGAGGGCTAACAGTGCTCTCGGCGGAGCTAGGCCAAGACCAGGTTGACCACAGCAGTAGTTCTAGTGTTTGTGGTGACTATGGAGAAGTGGACGAGGAAGAGATAGAGGAAGGGGGAGTGGAGCAGTTGAGGTTTCTGGAGAGTATCGATAGGAGCAGGACCGCCGTTGAGATTAATGCTGAGAGCTCGGAGACTAGTGATACCCCCGGCGTCGGAGTCCAAAGGGTACAAAGTTATATTGATCTGGAGGATTAGCCTCTATGTATCCGGAAGTCTAACTCCATCTAACACTGTACTTGGCCATACTTTAATCCACAGCTGCTTGAGATCGTGTAGAAGCTTACAGTACACTAGAGCAACAAAGAAGTATTCCTGAGGAATTCTACAAGTACTATGGAACCCGGTACCTTCTACTGAACTGAAGATAGGTGCATCAGATCATGTAAGTCTTGATAGAGGTATCAACTGTCAAGTGCCTGTCGGGTCCGATCTAAGATGAACTGTGCGGGAGTGTGTATAATACAACTCTGGCGCAGCTGCGATGATTAGTGTACTATGGCCAAGCAGCAGTCTAGCAATGTTTGTCGCTTTTCTGTTGTTGTCGTCAGTCTACTACACTCCACAGCGTATCGCTGCCACTGTGACCACAGTACGTTACGTACCATGCGTAAATCATAGCATCCCTTTCAGAATTTACCTCTGTCTGCAAGACCACCATCACATTTGCCCACCCACCGCAGACCACGCGTGGTTCTTAAGTGCAGTGGTGTTCTAGTCTGCTACTATGCTACAAAGTCTGACCCCCCCCCTCACGGCCACTGTAAGCGACCATTTTTACGACATCAACTTTTCTACAGTATTTTTGGCTGACACCGTGTTTTATTGTTTAGAGAAGATAATGCAAGTACATCTGATGAAACTTGACCTCGTGATTCTGCCTGGCTACCGTGTCGACTGGATCTGCAGCCTGGTACTGCTCCCTCGTGGCCTCGAGTGCTGTGATCTTGACAAAGTGATCGTTCGGGTTGGGGTGGACTTCCTGGCACTTCGGTGGACGTAATGTCTTGATCTCAAGTTCTACGTAGTCAATCTGAAGTTGTTGCAGCTGACCTGGTGGTTTTGGCAGTCCAGGCACTTTTTAACCGACGGAAAGAGAGTCCTGGCTAAGGAGTCTCATGCTAACTTTCTCTATGGATTCTCCAAGTTGACGATACCTCTTTCGTGTTGGGAATACCAGCTCTGATGCTTGGGATGTGTTCTCAGGGTGCTCGGGTTCTTTTTGCGGGGTCTTAGATGTCCCTGGGTGTCTGCTGGCTGTGGTGGATACTCTGTAATGACAAATCTGTTCTGCAACACCTTCTGATAACTTGGTGGCCACAACCTGGTATGTCGCCGCCCAGAGATGATGTTTGAGCTACTGAATATCTTCTCTCGTGCTCTCTGGCACAAAATTAGGAACATGGGCTTCCCAATAGCTCTGGTAGCTGATCTTTTAATGAAATCATCAAGGGATGTCTGGTATGCCTGCTTCAGACCCCAGCACCAACGCTGAAGAACATGGGAGGCATGGGCCGGCAGGTACAGCAGGTGGATGTTGTTGTAGTAGTAGCAGGTGTACTGGAATGCGTCAGGTCCTCGGTCGTGTACGAAAGCATGCTGAATCAATAGAGCCGCTTAGAAGCTAGAAGTCTGGATACTTGATTTTTGGAGATGCTACGACATGATGTTGATGGAAGAGTCGCGTGGATTTGTCGCTTGGTAGAGTGGCTGCGAGGGGGGGGGGGGGGGGTACAACAATAATTACGCGCAATCACTTGTATTCCGATTCTACTATTTGTGGCAGCTGTCGTCTCACTCGTCTGGTGGTTGGGACCTAACTTTCAAGATGTAGGCTGTCCACCAGGAATTCTTTGGTGAGGGTTCTAGGTCTGGCAAGTCTTGTAGGTCTACGGAGTACTGCGGTATGACCAGTGTCCTTCATAGCCTTCTTGCATTTACCTACCGCAGTATCACGTGATGCCTACCGAACGAACCGATCAATCCGCCACGGTGGAATATTTTATTCCAGCTGAAATGGTTCGAACCGGTAAGACGAGTTAAGTATACTTGCATGCTCACGTGACTACACTGGGAACTCTTACGTGATATGATCATCTACACAAACAACTAGGGCTGTCGGGTCCCACTGGAGTAGTTGTCTGGATTAGTCCTCTGCTCCCGACTCTAGTCTCCTGGATTGATCATTGGTAATTGGGTAGTCAAAAGTTGAAAGGTATAGACTACAGACTGCTCGTATAGTCTATAGAGTATTGTATTGTATTGAATTCCTTCTCCGCTTCAGAACTAGCTAGTGGCTAGACTATGCCGGGAACACTGTGTAGCTGTATAACAAGGAAAACCTCTAGGCTCTAACACTTGTGGAAGCAAAAGAGCCCTAAGGGCGAAAACCATCATTGTCCCACACACCCGATAGGGCGGTAAACTGCTGGGGTAACGATAGAACAAAGAAGGAGGTCTGTAGCAGCAGAACCTCGAGATCCCTTATTCAGGGAGGGACAGAGTTGGTGGGGTTGCCAGGCTGCGTAGCTGTGACAAGGTGATTGTGCGTTGGCCAGGCAATTGAGCCCTCACTTGGCCCTGTCACTTTCAGCTCTTCGAGAGAGTGGTGGTGGCGGTGGTGGTGCTGTTGTTGTTGCTGCTGGAGGGGTTGTTCTCGCCATCGTCGCCATCACTGCTGTGTGGACACTTCTCACCTGGGGCCTGTGCGGTGGGTGCTGGAGGAGGTGTGGGGGGGGGGGGGGGGGGGGGGGGGTGCCATCCTCACTGCTGCTATTGTTGTTGTCTTGCGAGTGTTGTATGGTGGCTGCTGGTGCTGGTGCTGGTGCTGGTGTTGGTGTTGGTGTTGGTGTCAGTGATGGTGTGGATGATGCCTCCACACGTGGTACCAGGAATCGCCCAGGTGCTGCCATCCTTGCAGCAGTGAGGCAGTTCAACTCCCTATCACGCACACTGCAGCTCTTGTCCCACGCCTTGTGCCCTCGCTGATGGCAGGCACCACAGCAAGCCCGGGCTGGATCCTCTGCCACTCTGCACTGCCAGGTGTCATGTTGGCCAGAGCAATGGGCACGACATTGTTGGTTGTGGCAGGCTGTCGCAACATGGCCATATCGCTGGCACTTGTAGCACTGCCGTAACCACAGTTGAGCTATGCCAAGGCATAGCGCAGAGTCGACATCCTGTGCAGGGTCTCTGCCACACTTCCCCGCAGTCCTGAGGCCTTTTGCGCTCCGCTGTGTACGCTCACCCCTAGGTCCTGCTTCGGAGCGCCGGGTTGCCGGCCTGGAGCCCACGCTCCAACTGCAGTCTGCTCCTTGAGCCTGTCATTTGCAGCCTGAGCCTGCACTCTGTACAGACCGGCATGCGCTTCTGTCCTCTCAGGCAATATAGACAGTCTTGTAGTAGGCCCAGACCCTACTGCCGTCACTGCCATTATATGCCACACCCCGCAGCTCTCGCTGTTTCATGTTACCTCTGTAGATCTCTCGTACAGAGGCCGACTATGCCTCGCAGGATCTACAGACCCTGCAGGCCATGCCAGCACCTGCAGGACTGCCTTTCCAACCCACTAACCAAGTAGGGAGGAGTCTCAATCTGCCTGCTGTCGCCTGTGGGGCCCCGGTTGTACGTGGTGACCCACCGGAGAACCTCCGAACAGAGAATCTCCGGTGCTCCGGCCCCGGTCCGCAGGCAGTCTGAAGGGAACCTGTGGCAAGGCCTTAGGCAAAACCATCAAGCCAGCACTTTGGCTATCACATGGCCCTTAGGCACTGGAGCGGCGGGCTTCCTCCGGGCTGCCTGCTCGCCTTCTTGAACACGTATTCCCTATTTGATTAACAATGCCGCGGTGCAGATATCGCTCCCCTCCTAGAACAAGATCCTCGACGCATTAGCTGCTGGAGACTCTGCTAGGGGGGGTTGTGCGATGAAAACTCCTCTCGACTACTCCAGAGGTGCCCTGTCGGATGCCTAGACTTCACATCCACCAGCTGCGGGGCTGGCTTCGGGCCGTAGCGTACACGGTAGACATCTGTCGGGTGGTTTTCATAACCAGTTTGGTCGCAGTCCTCTGTTCTGCTGATGTCGCTTCACGGGGGTGTCCAGGGTGCCTGCGCGACACCTCCGGTGGCCTGTTGCTCCACGGGCACCAGCAGCTCGACTGGTGACTCAATTAGCTCTCGGTGCAGCGACTACAAGCAGCTTGGGAGACTGCCTGCCATCGCTGCCCCGAGGTTCCCAGCCTGCACCGCGTGGAGGTTTGAGTCGTCGCAGGCCTAGTCTATAGGGTACGTACGTACTTCGTGTGAGATGTATTGTACATGGAGCGGAAGAAGAAAGCCATTGGACCGTTGCAGTGACGTGGAGGATTGGAGGTAAACCGGAGTACCAGACCCAAAGAAAGTCTTCAATCTTCATTGTTAGAAACTCAAGAGTCAATCCAGAGCTTTCGAGCGGGTCTGAAAGACGGACGCTGTCATGGACTGCATGAGATCAACCAACAGAATAAGTAGTTTTAGATGGCGGTGCTCAAGTCTACATAGCCGATATACAAATACAAGAAGCGAAGGCGCCTGGAATTAAGCGCTCGAAATCGAATGAACCGGCGACAGATAGCCATCGACAAGAGACCCCTGGACACTCGAGACGGGAAAGAGAACCGTATATGCTCCGGTGACGGCCCTCGGGAGCCACCAAGAAACGACGTCAATGCTTGGCTGTCACCCTTTCGCCCGTAACCTTCTCGACCAACTCCTTCGCACTAGGAGAACCCGCAATCAGTACACCGAAGATACAAGGTGTTAAGAAGAGACAGATGAACTCACATGTCTCCCATGCCCACCATGCAGATGGTCTGCCAGACGCCCAGCCCGATCCGCGGCGTGACCCCGCGGTACAAACCCTTGACGCCGTTGGACTGGTAGATATACCTGAGGGTCTTGCCGACGGTCAGGTTCTTCGGCCGGTTGGGGTCCACGGTCTTGCTCTGCATCTCGACGCGGATCACCTCGATGGGCTGATTCCAGGCGCTCAACCCACCCCCGAGGCCACTTGCTAGAATCTTCTCGCCGGCGCTGAGCTTCTGGCCCGCCTCCTTGCCGGTTAGATCCCGGATTCCCTGCTCCGCCAGCCGCGAGAGACCGAAGCGCGAACCCCAGTTGGTCATCTGTCGGATAGCCACGGCGTTGACGCCACGGTTGATACCACGAATCCCCTCGCGGCGCCAGATGTCCATAAATGTCGCTAGCGAGCCCGGCGGTTTGATGCCAGCCGCCGCTTGTCGATGCCGCGTAATCTCGACAGTCTTCATGCAGGTACAGAAGCCCATGGTGGCGTAAGCCTGGGCAACACCGCCCGCGATGCCGCCGGAGATGCCACCGACAAAGTCCGAGGCGCCGGCCGATCTTGCGTAGTACCTGGCCAACGATGAGCACCGAATTGACAGAGGCGAAAGTGACCCTGCTTACTCGGCCTCGGACGCGACGAAGAGCAGGACGGCGCCCTTGGTCGACGCTTCAATCCATGCCTGCAGCGGAGAGACCGTGAGAAACCGACCGATCGTGGAGACAAGAGCGGAATTGTAGGCAACAGCATCCGGAAGAACAACGCACCCATGGAATCAGACCCTGAAAATCTGAACAGAAGGAATGTCAGCAGCCGAACAGACGCCGGTTGGGAAACCGTGATCACTGACAGCCGAGAGCGCCGCCACGAGCCCATATCCTCGACATCGCACCGGCGAAGCTATCGCCTCTATTGGCGGCCATTGTTGTCTGGCTCGGCGTTAGTTGAGTGTTACGACGACCTTCGACAGTGCAACCTGACCTTGACGACCTCCAATGGCTATTGGATCCATTGGTGAGATCAGCCTTTCATCCGAGGGTCGCTTTGTCACGGGGACGAATACCTGTCCCAGAGTTGTGACCCTGGACAGCGAGTCTCTTAGCAGACGACCCTCATGATCCTCATGATCAAGGTGGATACCTACTCGAACAGGTTCAAGCCAGCACCCACTACGACCCGATGGATTAGCCACCAGATACCCGTCGTCACATCCTCCACAGAATTCAGGCCTTACACAGCAGATTGCTGAACTTGATGGGCTTCTTCTCCAGATTCGGAGGTTGGGCTATCGCCATTGTGGTGGACATGACGAGTCGGATCTGTCAACAGGAAGGAGCGCTGGCCAAGCGAGACTGGGCGCTCCTTCGCTACCGACGTCGAGACTATGATGAAATGAAAAACTTGGGGAAGAAAGACCCGCTGATGGCGAGGGAAGAGGACGTCCAGAGTCGAGACGTTAACAGGCGGAATTTTGCTCGTAGGGGAGTTGACCCCTAAACGACAGGCGTGCCTATCCCTAAGGCTTGCAGCAGACGCTGCAAGCATAAGCGGGCTTAGTCAGCGCAGCAAGATGCCAACGTCAGCCTTACTGGAAATACGAGGGTACCTGTGTACGTACCACACCACTCCTGTGCCGTACTCGTACGTGGATTCCCATTCGTGCTGTAACTACAAGGTAGAGTACGTATGACCGCTACTGTATTTGGTGTCGACAAAGCTTACCCAAAGGACCTGCTTTTCAGCTGAGGAGAACGCAGTATTCACCTCAACCTCGCCGATCAGACCGTCCAATCTACAAAGCATAGAAAACACGTATTCACCAAGAAAACCCAGCAACTCAACGATCCGAGCTGCCAACAGTTCTAAAAGCACTTTCCAGCGGATGCTCCTCCACTTTGTCACCCCTAATCTCTCTACGACCTTTGACTTACAACTTAGCACTCAAGAGCTTGGCCCAAGCATCGGTGCTGTACGACTTGGGACGCTCGATCGGCGCGCCCAGGGCGCGGTCGATGATCAGCTGGGGCAGAACGCCGAGAGCACGCGACACGCCGAAGAGCACGGTATAGTAGCTCGCCTCCCGTAGACCGTAGTACTGAAGCAGGACGCCGGAATGCTAGAAGATCGCGGCGTCAGTCGATGCCCAGATGTTCAGAACCAGACAGGTCAATCGATGCCTACCGCGTCAACATTGGGCCATGGGTTCTTGGTCTGTCACGAGAGTTAGCTTGACGAACAGTTCCAGGCGATTGGTGACTGCTGTTTGGGGGATATATCACCGACCTTGCCATGTTCGGCCAGCACCTTCGGCGCGATCTTGTAAACCTGGCTGACTAGCTTGAACATCGGGTCGTCTGGAAGCTTGCGGAGTGCGAATTCGCGCTGCGACGTGTACCGAGGGTCGGTCTTCCGCAGCACGGCGTGGCCGTAACCGGGGATGACCTGACCTCCGTTCAAGGTCGACCAGAGATAATCGGTGATGGCTTGGTCACTCAGATCGTTGCCGATCTGAGCCTTCATCTTCTGCAGCCAGTTGAGCACCTCTTGGTTGGCCCTAGGTGACGGTAAGCGGGTTTCTATCTGCCGAAAGTAGACCGCAGGTGGCCGTTCTGCTTACAGCCCGTGCAGCGGCCCGGCCAGGCCATTCAGACCGGCGGCCAGAGAGAGCATCGGCGAGCTGAGGGCGCTACCGACGAGATGGGTGGTGTGAGCGCTGACGTTGCCCCCTTCCTGTCGATAACCGAGCGACAGCCAGTCAGCCAATCGTCCAGTCACGTGACACGACCGGCCGTTGCACCTCAAGGAGCGAGCCGGCTTTTGCGACGTACGTGGTCCGAATGGATCGTGAGGTACAGGCGCATGAGCTCGACGAAATCGTGGTTGTCCCCGAAGCCCAGCTGGTTGGCCAGGTTGAAGCTGTAGTCCTTATCACGCTGCACCGGGGCCAGCTTTCCGTCCTTGAAGACGTTGCGGTAGATGCGGGCAGCGATGGTGGGCAGCCTGGCGATGAGGTCCATGCTGTCCTCGAAGACATAGTGCCAGTAGTCCTTCTTGTTCAGACCCTTGGCGTAGGCCTTGGCGAAGGAGGACTCGTGTTCCAGTGCGGTGACGGCCAGCGAGAACTGGGCCATGGGATGCAGGTCGTTGGGACATCGATCGATGAGCTCCTCGACGAACTTGGGCACGTCCGCGCGGGCGGCCCATTCGGCCGATAGCTCGCGCACCTGTTGCTCGGTGGGGACCTCGCCTGTCAGGAGCAGCCAGAACAGACCTAGGGCGTAATCAGAGTCAGTCGCCGCAGACTCGACGAAGCCAGAGAGCTAGGACAGACCTTCGGGGAGGGGCTCTTCGCCTCCCGATGCCTTGGGGAGTAGCTGCTGGCATTCGGGGATCTACGAGGGTTAGCGGAGGGATTCTGGCGTCGTTGCAGCGTCTGCTTGTACCGTCTTTCCACGAAAACGGATGCCTTCTTCCGCATCCAACACCGAGCCCTGCAGCGCAGTCAGTAAGACTTCTCTGAACAGACACCAGGAAGAAGCCAGCGGCAACAGACCTCCCAGACCAGTGACTTGATGCCGCGAGCGCCACCGTAGACCTGATCCAACGTGATCTCTTGCACCGGGTTCGAACCGTACTCCCTAAAAGACGGCAGTTGAGCTTGCCGTCAGAGCCGAGGCACACATCTCGACGTTGGACGGCCGTACTTTCGAAGCTTCTTCACCTTCTCAATCTCCGCCGGGAGCTTTGCTGCGAAGGTTTCTTTCAACGACTGGCACCCGCCGTCAGCTCCGATTCGTTGCTGCCGAGCGCAGTGAGTTTCCTGCTCACCTGGGTCTTTGCTGTGGAGTAGCAACGGACGCCATTGCACGCTGCTAGTCGAGCTGCGGTGGAGTGGGCTGGTAACGAGGGCCGTAGGAGCTGTGGTACGAGTCTCGCGGATGGCGCCATTGCGCTTTGGCAGCTGATGGACGAGTGTTCGGATGTTCAAGGTCAAAGAGCGGTACGATGGATCGAGCGAGCTCCAGGTCAGAAGAAGAGACCCAAGAGAAAATGTCTTCGGCGGCTCAGATGAGGGGGGCTGAGAGATACGAAAGATTGAAAGATTGAAAATTCTGGACAGCAAGTCGCCTTCTCTTCCCGAGTCTACCCGGAGCTTTTTGAGGGCAAAAGTTTCGAAGCGCTCAGACGCAAGCCAGTTGATCAGCAGTACGGGAGTACTGAGCATAAATGTATAGATGAAACAGAACTCTGAGCTTTGACACATCACTACGATTTATAATAACCGCGATAAGAAGTGTCCCTGCCGACGCCGCTGATTTGTTGATCTGGATGACATAAGCGCGGCGCTGTCACGTGACTCGGGTCGACTCGCTCTTATTCATTCGCACTTTCCCCTCTTCTTCTTCTCCTTTCTAATCCGGCCAACTGACACACCCGCTCGTCATTTTTCTTCTCTTTGACCCTTAATACGTATCACCAACTCCAAATCCGTCCCCATCCAACTTCTCTCCATCTTCTCTGCCTGATCTTCCTTGGTCCATCCATCTCATCTTCGCACATACTCGCTGCGCTGTTCGACCTGAACGAAGTCTCTTTGATCAATCTCGTCGGTCGGTCGCAGCTGGTGGTTCCAGGTTGGTGAAGGACGTCTGGTCGTCCGAGCACTCGGAGTCGTTCCAGTAACACCTACACTGGGATCCGCTTTTTGGGCGGTTAGTCAACAAGGCACGGTCAGAGGGGCTGTAGTTGAAAACTGCTCCAACGGATAGGATCAGTAAAGCGTTGCTTGATCCATCACCGTTGCGCATCTTCTGCTGCTGCTTCTCCGACGGCGCCTGAAAACGGCTCCCAGCTCGTCATCACCGGTCAAGGCCGCCGTGGATAGCCGATCGACTGACTGGCCGGTTGGACATAACCATCCCCATCACGGACAACGGACTAAAAGACCGTAGAGACCACGACCAGTGCCGCTAGATCTTGGATCTCGTGGCTGATCACGGCTGGAGCTCGACGATAAACATACGTCCGTTCGAGAGTATCCTGATGAGGTTGACTCGAACCGGATCATCGACCGAGTAACCGACTGGTACTGCTACTGCTGCTCCTATTTTCACTGTTCCTGCTACTGCTGGTACAATCATTGCTGGCCTCCACATCTCCGCCATGTCGTCCGTCGTAGCGGAACTAGACGCGGCCCTGCAGGCCATGTTGGCTCTCAAACCACCGGGGGTATCTGGCTCAAAGATCAATGCTATCACCACGCTCTGTACGAACAATATCCAGGTGAAAGGCCTCACCCTGTTTGCTTGATTCCAGCCAGGATCGGCTCGTTGTTGCCTCGTGGTCACAACCGTTGGGAACTTTGAGCTGACTTCTCATCGTCGATCATAGTCTGAATCGGTCATTGTGCAGAAGATCTACACGCACTTCAAGAGAGCACCGGGAACGCATAAGCTAGGCGTCTTGTACGTCGTAGATTCCGTAACGCGACAATGGGTAGACCATGCGCGGAAGATGGCCCAGCAGCTTGGCGCGGCAGCCGGTGATGGCACGTATGCAGCCGGCGTGAATAGAGTGACGGAGCTGTTGCCCGTCCTGATGGCCGATATCGTCCAGCATGCGCCTGAAGATCAAAAGGTACGCCTAAAAAGGACCGCGAGGGAGCGCTTTCGGCACCCATAGGACCGTCGACGACGCAGCGAGAAGTTGGCCGGCAGCGGCTTGTCTTGCGCGCCTGCCTCCATCATGATGCCCCCCCTTCCCCCTTCGTCTCCGTTCTCGTATTGTCGCGCAGTCTGATGCGCTGAATCGTCACTCGCTCACACGACATTGATGGCGTATCTAGGAGAAGATTAGGAAACTGGTGGATATCTGGGAGCGAGGGATCACCTTCCCGGCGCACATGCTTGCGTCTTTCAAGGAGAAGCTCAACGCCCCGTCCAGTGAGACAAACCGCCCTCGGTCCGCACGCACCTTGCGATCGCTTCGAATCTAACCTGGCCGTTTTGCTCGGCGCCGCCGATAGGTTCCGGTGCCGCCGCCTCCACCACTCCTCCGGGCACGCCGCCACCGGCGGCAGCTCCATCGGCCGGGACTGCGCCCCCGACCGCACCCCCTCCAGACACGACGGCGATCCTGGAAGCGCTGGCGAACATAGCCAAGCAGAGCGCCCCGGCGCCGTCGCCCAACTTCGGCCGTCCTGGCATAGATAATGCGATGAAGAATGGGTCGAGCGCGCCACAGCTGCCTCCTCAGCCGGCCGTGGTCCCCGTTAGCCAGATGCCAACCTATGCGACGACGCCGCAGCCCGTTGGTGCGCCCAGTCTTGCCTCGCAGTTTCCAGGCATGAACCTGAATCCAGCCTTGATGCCGAATGCCCAGCCGAACTCACTAGCCGTGCCTCCGCCCCCGCTGCCGCCGCCATCGGCGCCGCCGCCACAGCCGCACCCTGTGGGCGGAGCCGCCGAAACGATACAGCAGCAGCTGGAGCTGATCCGGATACTGATGCAACAAGGCATTCCCCAGGAGCAATGGGGACCGATTCTCGCGGCGCTTAGTACCAGCAATGCGAACTCGGCGATGGCTGGCATGGGCGGTATGGCCGGTATGGCCGGTATGGGCGCTCTTGCCGCCGGCCCGGCGCCTGCGTGGCCGCCGCCCAACCAGGCCGGGTGGGCAGCCGATCCGTCACGTGACCCGAACCGAACCGACCGTGGCCGCTCATCCCCGCCCAGCCGATACCGCGACCGCAGTCGCTCGCCGAGACCCTGGGGACGAGAGCGCGACCGCAGCCCCCCTCGTCGGCGCGATAGCCCCATCTACGGCGACTACAGCGGCGACTCGCCGGGCCGGGACGACCCGTACGAGCGGCGAGGGCGAGGAGGCCGAGGAGGCCGCGGTCGCGACGACTATCGCCAGCGCAGCCCGCCGACCAACCGCCGCGGATGGAGCCCGACCGACCGAGATCGTGATCGGGACCGCGACGTCGACCGATACCCGGTACCGCCTGTTGGCCCGAAGTGGTTCGACTACGACCCTACAATCGGCAAGGACAACATCAAAGGTTGGTTTTGGGTGACGGGCACTGGCAACGAATCTGTGCTGACGGTCTTCTTCAGTCTACAGCCGAACCCTCTTCGTCGGCGGCGTCACGTAGGTCTCCCTCCGCCATGCTCGCGACGCCACACAGACGCGAACTCGGACTGACTTGGCGTAGGACCACCGACGATGAACTCCGCAGAGTCTTTTCTCGATTCGGCAGCGTTCAGACCTGCATCGTCAACTCCGAGAAGCGCCATGCCTTCATCAAGATGATCTCACGCAAGGATGCCATCGCCGCCAAGGAAGGCATGGAGAGGGACAAGCCGCCAGACCTTCAGTTGCGCGTGAGTGTTACCCGCGCCCGTCCTCGCGTCTTGGATCGAGGCGTCAAAGCTGACGTGGCTACATCGCAGACTCGGTGGGGAGTTGGGTTCGGACCACGTGATTGCAGCGATTACGCGACCGGCGTCAGCATCATCCCGATCGCCCGTCTGACCGAGGCAGACCGGAAGTGGATGTTGACGGCCGAGTTTGGCGGCTCCGGAGGCAAACCCATCGAAGGCGGGCTCGTGGTCGAGGAGCCCGACATCGAGATTGGAGCGGGAGTGTCGTCTAAAGGTGCGGTGGAAACTCGAACCTCGATGTTCAATCGGACGCTGCGCCATCAAACATGCTGACTTGGAAATTTCCACGAACCGCAGCCATCAGCCGACGGGTGACGACCGATCACAGTGGTGGCCGGAGGGGCACGCGGTCGAACCAAGACTCGGGCCGAGCTCGCCGACACGAGCGTCCAGACGGCCCCGACCCCGATTCGGTCAACGCGGCCCCTCTTGGACAGCCAGGCCAGGCCTCGGGCTCGGCCGCGGCTCCGGCCTTCAGCAACTTTCCGTTCCCGTTTGCGAATATCCTGCCCCCGGGTTTCATTCTCAGGGAAATGCCTCAGCAGCAGCAGCAACAATCGCAGCAGCAGCCCTCCCCCTAGTCGGGTCACCGTGAAGCCAGCATCATCGGGGGATCTTCTGTTGCACTTCGCTGACGAGTTGTCTGCTCATCGATCATACGACGGTGCAATGATGGGATCTCATTCGGCCAGGCCACTGTTTTCAGCGTTCGGCCTACGGGTGAAAGAGTGTCTACGACAAGGGGTCTATGGCATCTTGTCTCGAATCTCAGGTTCCGTAGCCCGGCATCGGTCGTAGTTGGTGTGAAGGCGTACATATAAGTCTGGGCAGAAATCAACAGGGTCTTCACTCTCGGGGCGACCTCTTATCCCATCATTCCCAGCACGTTCATCAAGTTCGATTTCCCCTGTTTTTCTCTGCCTCCTGCCGTACGGTCTCCGTCTCAATTTTCGGCCTCTGGTCTCCAGTCTCCCGCAACGGAGTCACTCCCCAACCAACAGGCCAGTAAGTAGAAAATTCGTCAGACTCCTTTCCTCTTCCTCATTGCCCCTGTCCGCTTTTCTCGTCTTCAGCGGCCTTGGTGTATGTATGTATGTATGAATTCCTACACCATTCTAAAGCTTAGCTAAGCTAGATTATGCTGGGAGATCTATAGAGAGATGGTAAGGAAAACCTTGGAGTCATGTGCTGGTCACTTGGCTCTAGGATGAAAAACCTCCCCTGCGGCCCCTAGGCGGGAGCCATCCGGTCGAGAGACTGTAGACATGTTGGGTGACTGGGAAGCAGTCAAGCAGGGGGGGGGGGGGGGGAGTTGCTCCCTAGCCCAGGAGAATTGGGGGAGGAGGTTCAGGCGGAGGAACCAGGTCGTGAGAGCGGCGGCCCCCCGGGGGTCTGAGATCAGCCACTGGAAGTCAGTAGTTCGGGTTGTCTGCTGCAGTTGCCTGCGCTCCTGGGAGAAGCGTGGGCAGTCTAGAGTTATATGCTTGGCAGTTTCCCACTGCCAGCCACAGGAGCACGCCGGTGACTCGAAGCCGGGGACCCGGCACTTGTGCAGGAAGGCAGCCAGGCCAATCTTACCTGTTCGGATCTGCGCCAGGAGACTGCTGTGAGCCTTCGGGAGGCCGGCGTGCAGCCGGAGAGTTGCTGCTTTGTACGGCATCTTGTCTGGCTTCCAGCCACCACCTGGGTCTGGGTCAGTGGGGTGGTGGGGTGGGGGGAGCCTCCTTCAAGCTCCTTCCACCGACCCGAGCACCACTGCCCTGCCAGTTGGTAGGCTTGCCAGAGTGACTGTGTGGGGTGGCTGTTGGTCAGGGTCAGGGAGGGGTCTGGGCAGGGGTTGTCTGACCAGGGGGGAAGGCCAAGAGTGGTGGAGGTGTCTTCCATGTTTCGCTGCTGCCGCCAGAGGATGCTCTTGGCCCATGTGTGTCGTGTTTTGCCCGGTGTGGGGCCGGCGGGACGACGGGGACCGTGGGGGGCTGCCAGGTGGCTGTAGAGGCGACGGCACGCACGGTCGGTCTCCCGCCGGCAGCGGCCTTGGTGGTCGTGAGAAAAAGGATAAGATTGAAGTTTTCCATTCTACTTGAGATGTCCTTCAGAGTATGGTCTGAGTTTTTCCTGATTCAGCCATGGAAGTTGTAGTCTTGGGTGGGATGGCGAGGGGAGGTCTACGAGGCTATCTACGTACTTCTGTCTTTGTGTCTGGCCTATTTGCGTGGATGGATAGGTGGCTGGCTTAGGACTTGGGGTTTTTCTTTGTCATGCTATTGAGGATGGCTGGAGCTTGGTCTAGTATACCGTATGGGTACTACGTACATGACTACGTAATGGCATCACGGCCACCCCACGTAAGTAGTCTTCCTTGACCGTAGAGACGAGTGATACTATCATGACAGTAAAGAAACAAAACATCTTTGCCCATGGGACCCTCCATGCCACTTCACCGCCATGGAATTAGCAAGTTAAAAGTCCTGAGAAACAGTCATGAACTCGCAAAGGCTTTATGTCAGTGTACTCTGTACTCCACACAGGTGCTCGGGTAGGTTACTTGCGTACTTCCGTACAGTAGTACGTATGTACGTACGAAGCTACTGATCGTGGTCCCACAAAGTCCTCCTAACCAATGACTAACCAGATTAGCAGCAACCCCGACAAGCGTTGACGAACATTTGACAAGACCACAAAAGAGGATGTCACCATCTTCGAACATTTCACTTGGATATCACCAAACAGATTGCTCTTCATTGTCGTAACCTCGACAGAAAACCTGTGAAAAAGACAAGTCTTGTATGGCGACGAGTCTGGTAATCTACCGGTACTGTACGGAACCCGTACTGTCAGAAGCCAGCCGACATTGAATTTAGTGCTACCTTCCGTCAACACCAACCCCTCTCTTGAATTACTCTCGGGGACCATCGATTGGGACAATTGTGCTCCCAAAAATGTCTTCGAAGACATCGGTTTCTCAGCGCGAAGGTGGTAAAGCGAGTATATTCCTCGCTCATCGCCAATGCGACGCCTACGCAACCCAACCTGCTGGAGTCGGCAGTCGCATCGCCCATGAACAGGAAGCACTACGAGGGTCAAGAAAATCTCTACCAGCTTGCTGCAAGCCTGTCGGAGAAAATCATCAAAAACCACGCCCTTTAAGATGGCAACAAGAGGACGGCACTCGCCGCGGCAGACATGTTCCTGAAAATCAACGGCCGTCGACTCCGACAAACTCCATTTGCCAACGACCCTCACACCATCGGCCTCGAAAACGCCCATGTCAAGGTGGCCACGAACCAGTGGACCGCGGAACAACTTGGAGACTACTATGAGACTGTCGCGACTCCAATCGAAAGTTATCCACCGGGGTTTTTACAATACCGAAAGGAAGCGACCGAGTACTAGTGCTGCTAAAGTCACTGCTCGGTATGTTACATGATAGTTTGATGACAGCTAGTTGGATGTGTAGCTAACACGACTACCTAGGAACGGCGCCTGAACTTGACGGCCGAGGGGTTCAAGACCTGATAGATGACCAAGTGAAGACAGTCTGAACTTGTGTCTATCACAAAGACACTTATCTGTGATCTGAGGTTAGCCGCAAAGTTTTGTTTGTAGAGTTTCTTGCTCGAGAGTTGCTAACCATGAACGGTAGCTGTTGACAAGCACTAGGTGGAGGGACTTTTGGACTTCGAACTACGTCGGAGCTGTTAGTTACCGGTACTGTCAGCAATAATATCAAACCTGTTACGTACTCGTCGGAAGATAGTCAGTCTCGATATACAATCTTGGCCTGGTGGGAGATCAAAACACGGCAGTACATACGTAACTACTCGAGTGCCCTTGGACAGTCTCACCTTCCGTTATCCCCCTCCCCAACTCCCCAAAGGTAGCGTGTCGATCGCAGTACTCCTGACCTTCGGTCAATACTTCACTACCACTACAACCCAACCCAACCTACTACCCTTGACTAAGCTACAGTGTCTCCGAGAAAGCTCGCCACAGTCCGCAGTCCACTGTCTTCACTACTCAACATGCTAAAAATTTTCCACTATCCTGTCCTTCTTCCACCCCCCCCCCCCCCCCCCCCCCCCTTCAAACACCCAAACCCCGCTCCAGCCCCGGCAGGACTTTTCCCCATCATCATATCAACAAAGTTTGCGTGAAGTGAACAGTAAACTGTGCAGATACACTACGAGTGAACAGTATTAGAAGTCGGCAGGCAAGGTACTTAGGGATAGCTCCGCTGTCTACTGTATGAGTACACTGTATTATGTAGTAGCGAACAGCTAGGATATATACGTACAGATTCCTTGTCGTGACACTAGTGAATGATATTCAGTGTTTGTATACGGGAGTACTCGGAGTACTGTAGATAGAGTCGAAAGAGTAGAAAGATGAGGATATGCGAAGACGGGAGGACGGAACCATCTCTACAAAGGAAGAATCGTACACGTGTAAATCTGGGTTCACTGTCTTGTCAGGATACACTGCTACTCTCCTTACTCCCCTTACGTCCTTCGCTCCCCACAAGACTCCCAGGGGGACTCTCACAAACTTAGACCACGAAGTCAGGCAGATGGATCAAAGATTCGTACTGTACTCCGTGAGTATGCATGTATATACAGTATGTTCAATACGCAGGCGGCCCTCGACAGAACAGATTGCCTGTCTGCTACCCGTATGCCTATCTGTCGGTCTGCTCCGATTCCAAAATCAAAAGGATCACATGTGCGCGAGGCGGTCGAAGGCTGGCTTCAGGTCCCGCAGAGTGTCTCTTGCCATTCTGGTCAACGCTTCTGCAGTTGAGGTACATGTCAGACCTCTACTACCTTTTCTCCTCCGAGACGAAGGGATGGGAGAGGGGGCGAGGGTGTTTGCAACAACATGCAATGCTTAGCAAGAATACACAGCTTGCAGCAAGAAACATCTGTCACTTGCAGTAGCAAAAGATGCCTGGCTCTTCAGGCCAAAAAAAAACAACCACTTACCGTCAGGCGTTCCATCCAGGGTGATTGTATGCGTGGCGCCGAAGAGATATAGCGTAGCCGGGCTCGTCGTACTGTTGGCGTTGTCGTCACCGTCACCGTTGTGTTTCGCTTGTTGCCGCAGCCTCTGTGGCAGTTCATGAAATATGTAGAGACGCGGATAAGATAACGAGCCTAGATGCAGTCAGCCACACCGCCCCGGGAAAAAAATGAATAAAAAATTTCCCGCCACCGCCCTAGACGATCAACACTCTTCTCACACAGCTAGTATTGTACGTGACACACCAAGAACGCCGGCATGACTTACGATGCGCCAAGTGTCGTGTCGAATGGTTGAACATCAATGAACATTCGCCTTCTTTTTTTCCTTCTTTTCCACTCGAGTGGCGGTCGGCGACAGCAGCAGACGAGGAGGTCCCTTCGTTGATGGCCATCTTCATCGCACTACCAATCTCCTTGGGCACCAGCACAAACGTCTCGTGCGGGTCTCCTACCCAGATGTCGACTGCTCGCTTGACCGCCTTGCCTTGTCTGTCCAGAGTCACGTACTCCGAGGCGTGGCTGTAGAAAGACCGCCGCAGCAGCGGTCGGCTGAGACGGCCACGCGTGATCTGGGCTAAGCGCTGCATCGGGAGACTGAGGGAGGTGGCTGTGATGGTAGAAGGTCCAGGATGTTCGATTAAGCCTGTTGTAGGTGTTTAGCTACCTGTGACTGTTGTATCTCTTGACTTGGAACAACCTACGAGTAGACTCTTTCCTGACTTGCTGCTGAGTACTATGTAGCTTCTCTAACCCTACAGAACGTACGTACGTCAAATGGATTCGAGTTTACAACGCATGACCTGAACTGAACGTAGACAATGCCCTTTTCCCCCCACGACTCGGTATCAGAACCCGCAATAGAACGCCATAAACATTCCATGCATACCCATACGTACATCAAAGTGCTGGCTTTGCATGCTTCATGCTTTTCAGAGCAAGAACCGCGTCACTTGCATTAGGGTCAGCTACTGCCAACAGTGGTCTCAAATCAAAATGCAACTCCAGCCGAAGATCGTCCACGATACCTCGGTAAAGGTCGAAGATCCTTTCCCGCAGCACTTGGACGCCTTCTCGGATCGGTCCGGGAAGTTTTGTGTGGGGTTATGGAGGGGGTTGGTGTGTGGGCCCGCCTTGCATGCGTTGGCGGGAGTGAACATGCTTCAAGGGTTGCATAAGGAGGAAAGAAGGTGCCGCTGCAGAAAAGCCTTTCGGGTTCAAGCCTTGAACACGATCAGGCAATAAACTGGAACAGCGGAGAGCACTCACTTTCCGATAGCGGATGCCTCAGGACCATACCTGAAGAGGCAGTGAAAGTCATCCAGCCGAGGAGGCGGCCGAGCGGGTCTTTACGGACCTTACGTACGGCGTCCCATCTGGCCACGAGGGAAGATGCAGAAATCGTAGGTGAGCGTCTTACATCCCAAAGCAGTAAGCAGAGAGGCACCAACCCCCGGAGACGGGAACTCGACTGCTGAACCATCGGGGTCTTCCACTGTAGTACTCCGTACGAAGCGTACAGTACTCGTAGAGCCGTTCTACTGTACTGTACGCGAGCCCTATCGCCGCTCAGTTCCAAGCACACAGCAACGACGGAGGAGGTACGTAATGTACGTACACACTGGTACAGTACGAGTACGAGCAGCGACGCGGCCGTCGGACGACGTCGCAGAAACGAGGGGCACGAACGAAGAACAAGCTTCTTTTAGGTTCGACCAGCCCCCCCCGTCTTTCGATTTCGCCATGCCGGAGGACCTGCTCGTAGACGAGCTTAGGAGTAATGCTGAGTCATCGGACAGCACCACGACCTCCTTGAAGACGCCCGTGTCTCCTCTTTGCTGGGCCGATCCTGATGTTGTGGGTGGTAATACTCGTACGTGCTGTAATCCGTACGGAAGTAGAGCATGGTAAGCGTGGCCGACGAACACTAATATCCCACGCACAAGCCACGACGAGCCTCGGCCGGGCTGACATCGTCCTGTATGTCGCTTACGTAAGGACTATACTGTCCGTCGACAACGGCGATAAAAACTCGGACATGAAAAGAAAAGACGGTGAAAAAGATGAGGCCCTGACACACGATGCCATAAGCTAGAACGTGATGGAACGTCGTGGCACGACGTCTGTAGCTCTTACCACCATCCGGAGAAAGCTGAGACGCCTCACCAAGGACTTAAGCGCAGAGGGGACCCGGCGCCGTAGAGCTACGGCACTCTATATCTCCATCCGACGCACATCACGTTGCAGTCTGCGACGAACATGCCGGCCTCATCGCGGGATCCAACTCGAGCGTGAGAAGGTGCTTCGTTCGGTAACTTACGGGTCAGCATGGTCTCCTTTACGGTTGGCGACGATTCGCAGTGACGCAGATGATTCTGTGGGCCACCGTAGCGTCGAATCCAACGGGCCCACGGGGCCGAGCTCGCTCAAGGTTTAAAAAAGCACGTAGCTCCTGTGACGCTTGCAGCTTGCAGCTGCCACCCCAGAGGGGAAGCTCTTTTCCCCCCTCGTCATCCCTCGTCACGGGATTTTCTCCGCTCACGATAGCGAAAGAAGCCCGCCCCCGTACGTACTGTATGTACTGTACGTAGCAGATCCGTATATATCTTCGGCCGAAGCTCCCACTTCCTTCCCTTCTTCCCTCTACCATCTCGGTGCAGCTGGTCTGGTCTTCCCATCAATCGAACAATCTCCACTCATCTGCTGTGCTGTCGACCAGCACTGGGTAGCCCATCTGGCTCGAGTCGAATCCGCCTAGCCGTGCTAGACCTCTGCACGCCCTCGGGGAAGATTCGAATTCGGGCCCGACATCTCGCGTCGACGGAGATTTTCCTCGCCAGAATCGGGACGAGCACAGCTGCATTTTTGGTCTTGTCGTCGTCGTCGTCGTCGTCGTCGTCGTCGTCGTCGTCGTCGTCGTCGTCGCAGCTGTGGACCAGTTTCGAAGGAGACCAGAGCAGAGATCGCAGTGCCGTTCGCGTGGGAGGAATCCCGACATTGGCTTGCCCGAGTTTTCGCAGTCGACATCGCAAGGGACAATTGTCATCGGGCCGACGTGAGTGGCTCGATTTATTAGATTGTGCTTGCATCGCTCTTTTTTTTGATTGGCCCACCTGTGGGTTTTTTTTTGGATTCCCCCCCCCCCCCCCCACGGGGCAAGCAGAGAAAAACGACCCCTCTCTCCCCTCCTTTTCCAAAGTCCGACGGCCGAGGAACACGTGCCGTCCGTTTCCCTTCCTCTCCCTTCTCCACTTCTCCACCTGCCAACTCCTCCTCCCCATCACGGCTGTTCTCGTCTTGAGAGAAATCGGGTCAGGAATTGAGAGGGCTGTCGGTGTGGTGGTAGCGGTGGTGGCAGCATCCGTCTGCTGGAAGGGAGCGGTCCCGCTTTCCTCGCTGGTCTGTTTTGTCTCCGATTCAGAGCAGACCGACCTCGCTTTTCTTTTTGTCGTCTTACTGTCGCTGTCTTCCTCGTCTGCTTCCTGGTGTGCTTCCCGACGGCCACTCCTTGCTATCCCTATATAGGCTCGACCGTTGCCATGGTCAATTGACCTGCCCAGCTTTCAGCATTGTCACTGTCGCATCGTTAGACGCAGCCTCCTTGGCCCGCCGCTCGGCGCCACCGGCCGTCGCTTCGTATTCGAAGTCGCAGCTGACGTCGATCGTCAAGAAGCAGACCTCATCGTCGGACTGACGCCGAAGTCGAGGGGAGATAACGCGATCGACGGTAGCTCGGTCGCCCTACCATCGTCGTCGCCATGTCGGAACCATTGCATCCCAATGCGGGCGCGCCTGACGTGCAGGCCGGCACGACATCCACCGCGACCGGCTCTGATGTGACGCCCCCCAACCACCTCGGAACGAATGTGCCTACTGCTGCCCTCGGCAGCCACGACCTCCCCCGAGATCCCGAGAAGGCTGCGCAAGCACAAGCGTCCGAGCCGGTCGCGGTCGGGACCGCCCGCGATCTGGGACCGGGCCCAGATCAGGAGGAAGACGAGGACATGGACGCCCTCATCGAGGAGCTCTGGTCGCAGGACGGCGGCGAGGCCGAGGTGGAGGAGGAGGTGGTACAGGCCGGTGCCGCGCGACCTGTGCCCGACGCCTTTCTGGCGACCGACACCCGTCAAGGTCTCAGCGAGTCCGAGGTCCTACAGCGCCGCAGAAAATTCGGTCTGAACCAGATGAAGGAGGAGAAGGAGAACCTCTTCCTCAAGTTCCTCATGTACTTTGTCGGCCCCATCCAGTTCGTCATGGAGGTACGTCTCGCTCGTCCAACTCATCGCCCTCTCGCACTCTGTTATTGCTTTTCGTTGTGCTGCTGCTGCTGCTGCTGCTGCTGCTGCTGCTGCTGCTGCTGCTGCTGCTGCTGCATCTTTCCCCCGCTCTCGCTTGCTTGCTTGCTTCTTCTTCCTCACCGTTTCGCGGATTCTGCCCCTCCATCGTATGCTTGGCGCCCCTCTTGGACCGGACGTCTTGCTCGTTGCTGACTCGCGCGGAACGTGCCCGCCGGGCCCGTCCGTCTTCTAGGCTGCCGCTCTTCTTGCCGCCGGTCTTCAAGATTGGGTCACCTTTGGCGTCACCCTCGCCTTGCTTCTCCTCAACGCCGCCGTCGGTTTCATCCAGGAGTTCCAGGCCGGCTCTATCGTCGACGAGCTCAAGAAGACCCTCGCCCTCAAGGCCGTCGTGCTCCGGGACGGTCGACTCCTCGAGATCGACGCGACCTTCATCGTGCCCGGTGACATCCTGCAGCTCGAAGACGTGAGCCTACCTCGCCTCCCCCCACGGGAGCGAACGCACCACGCCCCCCCCCCCCCCCCCCCCGCATTCGCCGACGTCGCAGTCGCGCCGAAACCCGACGTGCTCTCTTCTGCCGTCGTTCTTTTCGGAGCGTGCTGACGACGGTTCGGAGATGATTAGGGTACCATCATCCCGGCCGATGGTCGCATCGTCACCGAGGATGCCTTCCTGCAGGTGGACCAGTCCGCCATCACGGGCGAGTCGCTCGCGGTCGACAAGCACCGCGGCGACACCTGCTACGCCTCATCTGCCGTCAAGCGAGGTGAGGCCTTCATGGTCGTGGCCGCGACGGGCGACAGCACCTTCGTCGGTCGCGCCGCCGCCCTCGTCAACGCGGCCCACGCCGGATCGGGTCACTTCACCGAGGTGCTGAACGGCATCGGCACGGTGCTCTTGATCCTCGTCATCTTCACCTTGCTCGTCGTCTGGGTTGCGTCCTTTTACCGCTCGAACCCGATCGTCCAGATCCTGCGCTTCACCCTCGCCATCACCATCATCGGCGTGCCCGTCGGTCTCCCCGCCGTCGTGACGACGACCATGGCCGTCGGTGGCGCCTACCTGGCCAAGAAGAAGGCCATCGTGCAGAAGCTGTCGGCCATCGAGTCGCTCGCCGGCGTCGAGATTCTCTGCTCCGACAAGTGAGACCACCTCCCCCCCACCTTCTCTCACCATTTCCATTATTTCGCCTGGACCTCATGGGCCGGGCCGTCGGCCCGACCCGCCGTGCCGCCTCCGCCAGGAGGGGTCGGAAAGGCCTCCAGAGCTTACGGGCTAACGTTTCCCTTGTCTGATTAGGACCGGTACCCTCACGAAGAACAAGCTCTCGTTGGACGAGCCATACTGCGTCGACGGCGTCGACGATGAGGATCTCATGCTCACGGCCTGTCTGGCGGCGTCGCGCAAGAAGAAGGGTCTCGACGCCATCGACAAGGCCTTCCTCAAGGCGCTCAGGACGTACCCGCGCGCCAAAGGCGCACTCCAGAAGTACAAGGTCCTCGACTTCCATCCCTTCGATCCCGTGTCCAAGAAGGTCAGCGCCGTGGTCGAGTCGCCCCAGGGCGAACGCATCATCTGCGTCAAGGGCGCGCCGCTCTTCGTGCTCAAGACCGTCGAGGAGGACCACCCGATCCCGCCAGACATCGACCAGGACTACAAGAACAAGGTGGCCGAGTTCGCGACTCGCGGCTTCCGCTCGCTCGGAGTCGCCCGCAAGCGCGGCGAGGGCTCGTGGGAGATTCTCGGCATCATGCCGTGCTCGGACCCGCCCCGCCACGACACTGCCCGCACCATCAACGAGGCCAAGTCGCTCGGCCTGTCGATCAAGATGTTGACCGGTGACGCCGTCGGCATCGCGCGCGAGACGTCGCGTCAGCTCGGCCTCGGCACCAACGTCTACAATGCCGAGCGCCTCGGTCTCGGCGGCGGCGGCGAGATGCCCGGTTCGGAGGTGTACGACTTCGTCGAGGCCGCCGACGGCTTCGCCGAGGTGTTCCCGCAGCACAAGTACAACGTCGTCGAGATCCTGCAGCAGCGTGGCTACCTCGTCGCCATGACGGGCGACGGCGTCAACGACGCGCCGTCGCTGAAGAAGGCCGACACGGGCATCGCCGTCGAGGGCGCCTCGGACGCCGCTCGCTCGGCCGCCGACATCGTCTTCCTCGCCCCTGGTCTCTCGGCCATCATCGACGCCCTCAAGACGTCGCGCCAGATCTTCCATCGCATGTACGCCTACGTCGTCTACCGTATCGCGCTCTCGCTGCATCTCGAGATCTTCTTGGGGCTATGGATCGCCATCCTCAACGAGAGTCTCAACCTCGAGCTCGTCGTCTTCATCGCCATCTTCGCCGACATTGCGACCCTCGCGATCGCGTACGACAACGCTCCCTTCTCGCGGACGCCGGTGAAGTGGAACCTGCCAAAGCTGTGGGGCATGTCGATCCTGCTGGGTATTGCGCTCGCCGCCGGTACCTGGATCACCCTCACGACCATGTAAGTCAACTTCTTTGAGGCCAGGTCCCGCTTTCGCCCCTCTTCCTCGTCATTGTCCTCGTCCTTCTTCTTCTTCTTCTTCTTCTTCTCCTGATGCTATCCTACCGTTGGGACCCGTGGCTAACTTTTGATGATTTCCTCCTCTTCCAGGCTCGCTCATCCGGCAGACGCCTCGGGTACCCTGCGCGGTGGTATCGTGCAGAACTTTGGTCGACGAGACCCCGTGCTGTTCCTCGAGATCGCGTTGACCGAGAACTGGCTCATCTTCATCACTCGCGCCAGCGGACCGTTCTGGTCGTCGCTACCGTCATGGGAGCTGGCCGGAGCGATCCTGGTCGTCGACATCGTGGCCACCTTCTTCACGCTCTTCGGTTTCTTCGTCGGTGGTCAAACCTCCATCGTCACCGTTGTCCGAATCTGGATTCTGTCCTTTGGCGTCTTCTGCGTCCTTGGCGGTATCTACTACCTCTTGCAGGACAGCGTCGGCTTTGACAACCTCATGCACGGGAAATCGCCCAAGAAGAACCCGAAGCAACGGAGCATCGAAGACTTTAGTACGTCCTGCGCCTGTACCCTGCTCATCAGTCACTTGGCACTAACGTGTGTTTCGCAGTTGTCTCGATGCAACGTGTCTCGACGCAGCACGAGAAGAGCGCATAGCCGCGGAGATCATATTGACGGAACCGCTGCCATCTGTATACCCGGGCTTTTTGTCCAAGGCGCGCCCATCTTGCAGCCGGCTTCTTTGTTCTCTAAAAAGAGATGACAAGATTGGCCGGGTGTATGTATGGTGGTGCAGACTGGCCACCGGCTGTCCATCTCTTGGCGGCTGCGGATGGAAAGTCTTTCACGTTCGTCAATGTGTCTTCCTACGCGGTTAGATGTCTCCTTGGGCTCTGTCTCTGCCCGTTCGCGGAAGAAACCGACTCTCCTCTGCTCTCGGGTCGTGATCCGCTTTCCCTTCCCCTCCCTCCCCCTCCTGTTCTGTCTTTTCTCTGTAAGTGCTGTGGCTTGGTTGAGCCGCCCATGTCGAAATGCCGTTTGCTTTGGGGTAATAGAGTCATGCCACACGTGCACCGCAGCTTCCTCTCCCCGGGACAGGAAGTGTTATAGAGTCTGTCTGGGCTGGTCGAGGCCTGCGTCTGTTGCTGGATGGGCAAGATGAGGGACGAATGGAGAAAGGGAAGAAGAAGAACAAGAAGGAAAGAAAGAAAATTTTATTTAAGCATTGGAAACAAAGAGAAGACGTGACAGTGAAACAGGACAAAGCCTCTCGTTGGGCTTGCACACCATGTCATTACCCAAGCTCCCCGCCTCTCCTTCTCCTTTCTCTGCACATCTTTATTCACTGACCATCTCTCTGTCGGTCCTTTCCCTGTCAATATATCATACGTCGTCTGCGTTCTACCTTCAACCTAACTTGTAATCTTCCCCCCTCCCCTTTGGATGGAGAGGGACAGAGAGAGAGAGAGAGAGAGAGGGAGAGAGGGATTCAAAAAAGAAGAAGAACAAGAAGAAAGATACGAAAAACACAACAGGTTTACTCAGTTCCAGCTGCTACCTGATACATAATACAGGATACCAGTACAGTAGTAGATGCGACATTCACAGCAGTACGTACGTACAGTAGGCGGTGACACTCGTGATGCAAGCAAGATTGAAATGAAAAAAGAAAGTTAGAAAGAAAGAAAGGAAGAAAGTAAGGGTGAGGCAGCTCACGCCACACAATCGATCCTCTATGGAGGGGTACTGCATCTCCACCGTAGAACGTCACGATTAAACTTGGTGCCCCGTCAAGAAATAATCTCTATCCTAGAGTGTCACGATTGACTGGGTGCTCGTCGGGAAATATCATCCTAGAGGGCCATGACCATTCGTCCCGCGTCGAGAAAGATCTCTATCCTAGAGCGTCACGACCATGTTGGTGCTAACTCGGGAAATATCATCCTAGACGGTTATGACCATTCGTCCCCTTCCAGGAATATCTCCATCCTAGAGCGTCACGACCAACTTGGTGCCGGAAACACCCTGCTTCATGAGCGTCAGCAGCCCCAGGCCAATGGCATCCCAGCCCTTGCCCACGACGGTGATGGGCAGAGGCAGCTTGTATCGACCGTCGTCGACGAGCTTGGCGAGGCTCGAGTACAGATGCTCGGTGCCGGGCTTGTCGAACACCTTCGTGGCCATGACGCGCAGGTGCTTGACGCCGGCCGGCACGCTGCCGCTCGGCACGTTGTGGCCCGTCAACACCTCGACGAAGGAGCCGTCCGGCTGCAGCGTCTCCAGGAGCGACAGGTTATCTGCGGCCGCGTTCACGGCGTCGATGATCACCTCGAACCCCTTCTCCTCTCCCCCTCCTCCTCCTCCTGAGGCCTTCTTGATGTCTTGCACGATCGAAGGCGTCTTGTAGTCCAGAGCGACGTTCGCGCCTAGGCTTCGCAGGTGCTCGTGGTGCTGCGGCGAACTGGTCGCCACGATGGTGGTGCTGCTGCTGGACGGAAGGACCGCTCGCAGTAGCGCAATGGTAGAGGCGCCGACGGAGGAGCTTCCTCCTAAAACCTATACGGAGATGTATACACTCGAATGAGTTTGAGAAGGTTGGAATTGCTTCGGGCAGGGAAAGCGTATCGGTGGACAAGTTTTCTGGGAGACTATTTTGGCTGACCAGGATTTTGCTCGGCTTGTAGCCTTCTTCGGGCGAGTCAGGGAGGAATGGCAACGGCATCCCTAGCTCGCGGTAGATCGCCGCGGCCGCGGTCAGGTAGCCAATGCTGTGTGGGTCGCCGTGGCAAGCAGTCATCAATATCAAGTCTTCCTTGAAGTTGAAGCGGAGGTGCATGAAGAGAAATGCCTACGGTATGGAAGCTGCTTCCTCAAAGGACAACGACTTGGGCTTGAGCCCAATCTCATCTGAGGGAAGCACCGAGTATTCCTAAAAGACAAGATACGGTAAGTACTAGCCATGTTCATGGATGCTGACGTATGAGACTGAAGATGAGAATCGGTTCTTTGGCACCAAGACCGAGGCTGGAAGGCAAGATGAAGATCTCATTTAAAATGACCAACCTGGAAAGCAGCAGACTTGGAGTTGTCAGGCCTATAGCTTCCATAGACTTCATCTCCCTTCTTGTAGGCCTTGACATCCGAGCCGACTTCTTCGATGACGCCCGCGCCATCGCCACCAAAGACGGCCGGGAAAGATAGGCCAAAGCCGTGCTCACTTCGGATGCGCAAAAGAGCAAGAGCATCGTCAGCGATTGCCTGCTACGGTAGCCCAGCTCCACAGGACTGGCCATAGATCTACTAAAAGTCGATTTGATTCGGAATGAAAGATTCTCTTCTCAAAGGACGAGGAAAGAGTGCCCCACAGCTGTTTCCAGTCCATAGGGTTCAATGCAACTGCCTTGTTTCTGACGACGACCTCGTTCGGACCTGGAGGGGCCACTTCATATTCAGCCACCTTGAACGGACCGCCTTGATGGACGGCCTCGTAGCGGGATGCTGTGATCGTCATTTTCTTTTTGAGCGATTGTCGACGCTCTACTTTGGTAGAGACGATCTGATGTGGAAGGTGGAGTGCTTCGACTGGTCGACGCTGCCCCGCATGCCCCGCTCTCAAAGCAGATCGCGCCCGGCCAAGCGTGACACCATGCCGTAAACCCCTCTTGCCCTCGTGCGTCTACTAGCGGCTGATCACTCTTTCTCTCCCAACCGATTAGAACAGGCAGGAATCTACACGCCAACAAAATCAAATCATCTGGCGAGATGTCAAGGTTCCCCCGACAAGGTTGCTGACGCCAATGCATCCACGGCATCCAAGCTCCATTTCTCTAACTACCGGTACATAGACGAGCCTTGCGTCTGGACATGGCCGACCCGCCTCAATTGCCTGGATTCTACTTTGGTATGTCGACGCCTACACCTGTCATCGATCAAGCCAAGCTCACCAGCAATACTCCATGCAGATCCCGAGAAGGAGAGATACTTCAAAATCCTCGACGACCATGCTGCACCGCCCGAATCACCCTACACGCGAGGGAACATCAAAAGGCGCGCGGAGGAGGCTCAGGTCATCTGGTCCGCCCGTGAACCTAACGATCAGTTGCTGATTACCTACCGTTGCAGCGAAAGAATGAAGCAACGGCGGGCCTCCAGCAACGCGGCCGACTACAACGTTCGCGCATCCTTCAGCATCCCCTCGGCGGCGCTCTGAAATTGCCCAGCGAGATGGGAAGATCCAATTCGAGAGACTACCGGCATTCCATCGCTGGAGCTTACGCCTCTCCCCTGAAGGAGCAACTGATGGTCGACCTTTCCCCCCGAGGGGGCATCACGGCATTTGCTCAAGATCCCAACAGCGGCGGGCTCTTCGTTGGTCCGCCCTGTTGATCAGCATTTCTTCAACGAAAGGCGCTGACATAAAGATAGGATTGACGAGGCACGACATGTCCTGGCTCAAGTAAGCTGCAGGGCTTGCACTTTTTGTACCGCCATCGCCGTACGGTCGACGGGTTGCTGACTATACTTAGAGGGTGCATACCAAGACATGGATTCACACCGACGCTTAAGCTGAGGCCTCGTCAGTGGACCATGAATTCGTTGCCGAATGAGGTAACTGGACCATCTCGCCACTTCCAAAGAAGAGCGCTCATGGATGATTACAGTTGACGTCTGTGACGATTGGCCGTCGGTCACTCATGTAAGAAACTTGACCCTGCCCACATGAAGTGCTCTCGCAGGAAGTAGCTCATGCTCTTCAGATACACTTGTCTGAGAGAAACACCAGCGGTGGCAACGTTAGGCTCACGCAGGATTTGGTTCGAAAGATTTGATGGTCTGGACGGAATGCCTTCGGGTCAGTCGGTCCGTTGGACTCAGCCGCAGCGACTGCTGTCCTTCTCCGTGTTCTACCATCTACTAACGCGACTTAACCCTTGACTTGCGTAGACGACTTTGTTTTGTTACGGACGAGATCTAATACGGATATATGGTCATCCGCATGCGCTCCGACAACCGATATATTTGCGGTAGGGACAAGCGCAGGGGTAGCCTTCGTCGAAGTTGCCAGATTCTCTGCCTCCTGGGCGGTCCAGTCTCCTCTTGAAGAAGATCACCAGGCGATTGGTGCAAGCGACATACTCGCGATTCAGTTCTTCGCCGACTCTTCCTACATGACGGGACAGCGCTCTGGCGCTGCCACTCTCCTCGATCGTCGCGCCGAACACAGAGACGCCACCCCCATCAAGATTCAGCATCCTGCTTGCGTGACGCATGTTCGAAAGATAGATGACTATCGCGTGCTGATCAATGGGCTGCGCAGCTCCGTGCGTACATTGTTCCTCCATGCTGCCATCACTGCCCTGCCGAGTTTGACACAACGGTCCATGAGAGAAAAAAATCGAGAAACTGATTTCTAGCGCCCAGATTTGCATGTACGACCTGCGCTACCCTCACCCACCGTCGCCCATGAAAAAGTATGTCGAACCGACGATGCCGCTATTACGGTTCGAGCAGCATTACAACCAATACCGCATCAATCTTGGGTTCGACGTCGACTTCGAGACCGGCGTCCTGGCGGTCGGTACGTTTACAGCCTTGTGTATCCATTGTTACCCCTTCTTGCTTTACCTCTCGCACAAGGAACGAGGAACCACCGGTCAAATCAATCAGTATCCTCGACCAGATGACACTGTGACAAATCCCGTCCCGTCCTCTTGCGTAACGTCTTTCTCGATGCACTAAGCAGAGGTCGTTACAGGGCGAGAAGACAGGATGGTGCATCTCTACAACGTACACACCGCGCAGAAACTACAGCCGCCGCACAAGTTGACGGAACGAGTCTTCCCCCACTACCCTCGCTGTGTGAAATTCGGGGCCACATTCTCCCCTCGCCTTCCATCCCCGTCTTCCTCCACCGTCACCGCGCCGACGGCAGAACACGAACAGGATTCTTCGATGACGGCGACAGAAGACGTACCGGATTCCTCGATAGCGGCGACAGAAGGCGTGCAGGATTCCTCGATGACGGCGACAGAAGACGTACAGGATTTCTCGGCGGCGGCGACAGCGGCAACAGCACCAACGGCTCATGCTCCTTCTTTGCTGATCGCAGCCGGACACCAAATTCATCGATGGACTTGGTGAGCTTTGCGGACTTTGGAGGGCTACTAGCGTCAATTGGGGCAGCGAGTTTTCGGAATGCTTAGCGTCTCATGTCGACGGGTGTCTAGGCGTAGGTCTATATGTTTATTGGCGGTACGAAAGATATCCCCAAGACAGGGAAATGAAGAAGAAGAAGAAGAATGAGGAGGAGGAGAACGACGGTAGAACATCTTAGACCGAGCACAGTCAGCCCAGGAAACAAAGCCTCGGGGAGGCATCGATGATCAGAGACGCATATTCTCCACGATGAAGCTTCCACCAACAAGTACTACAATTACTGCTCGCTCCTTTTCCCAACCAAGACAAGCAGGTATCTCGTAACTTGGAAAGAAAGACAAGTTTGTCGAACCAATCAAGACGAGGGAGCGAGTTTGATCAAGTCCATCGATAGTCCTATTTTTGGCCACGGGTACGTACTTCTGGGCGTGACTACTCGTATATAGACATAGAGAGTCACACGCCACTTACTCTTCTCACGGGCGAAAGGGTAAGTTACCGTAAGACTGGCTTGTATCATGCGCGGGGTTCTGGAAAAAGTCCTTCTTCGACGAAAGTCTCCCGGGGCCTGATTCTCCTGAACTTTCCCGAGCCCGACTCTCCTAAGCCTGAGCTTCTCGAATCTGAGCTTCTCGAGTCTGAGCTTGCCGACCCTCACAGGCTTACCAAGCCTTTCAAGCCTCCCCTGTCCTCACTGAGCCCCGCGATAGTTCCGATCGTCCCAGGACTTCTAGAACATTTTCTTTGGCAAAAGTGTGACAGGGGGGGGGGGGGGGGGGGGGGGGGGGGGGCACTGTGACCGGTAGAATGACTTTTTCCTAAGATGGTATTTGGGAGTGGTTGGGTTTGAAGAACGTTTGTAGTGTCATCTTATCTTGTATCGAGAATTGGGAATCGAGAGTCGCTAGACGATTCTCCAATTAAACCGCCGATGAGCCATCAGCCATCAGCTATCACGGTCCCAGTCACAGTCACAACCACAGCCACAGCCACGGGACAAGACGAAGAAGACGTCTTCTCGACCTCACTCAGCGACATAATCCACAATATCAAATCTCAGGGAGTCTGCGATGCGAAGGATGTAATCCCAGCCGACGTTGACGCGCCACTTCGTTTGGGCTTCGAGCACGTCGGCGGAACCTGACTGGTGTACGAGGAGACGTAGGGACAAAAGGGTTGATATCTTCACGACGTCATGGATTTTTGGGTTGAGAAGTCAGCCGCGGATGAATAATCCGAGAACAGTTCCTGGCAGGAGTAGAGAGGGCAATGGAGAGGGGGGCTACGGGAATGAAAGATTTCTGTCGAGGGACGGGATTCAAAATGTTGAAGATGGTTGTAGAAGCTGGTGGGCGATGTGCCTCCTGATAACCAGGGTGGTGATGATGTATATGGTAGGAGATCATATCCAACGAACCTGAGTCTGTAAATCGGCTGTGATTGAACTCATTGGGAAAGGTAAGATGGCATGGAAGATTGCCAGCATACGCTCGAGCACGAATGCTTGTGGACCGAGGAGTCTGCGTTGGATCTATCGATTTCTGTCAGGATGATCAAGCACTGACTAGAGACAAGGAACATGTAGACGGCGCAACCGACGCCACTAGAAGGTGAAGATATGATGAGCGGCGCGGGTGTACCTTTCGATGCTTTGATGCCCCTCCGCCTCGACCAGCTGCTGTCCCACCTCCCTTCTTCCGTCGTTTCTTTTCTGTTGCGCGCATGAAGAAAACAGGATCTTGACGAGCTGGGTTGCGCGAGGCAAGATATGCTGCGCAGAGAAGATATTTGGAGAAGAAGGAGAGCTCGTGCGTGTCTACTGATTACGCAATGTAGGGTCCTATCAGCAGAGGCTCCTTTACAGAGAAGCCAAGCCAAGTAGAAGGGCTGTGAGGACTATACCTTCGGAGCCTTTTCGGGCTTCCATCACGTTGGGAACAACACCTTCGACAAGAACAGACTCGTCTTTGAACAGATCTCTCTTCAGCACCATCAACCTGGATAGGTCCCTGGCGCCACAAACGCCTTCCACGACGGGCGACACAAAAGGCTGCCACAATTGACCGCATAGCTCGTGGAAGCTGATGATATCGTTCGCAGCGCCCTTCGCAAGTGTATCCCAGACAACCTCGCAGAATCGAGACCATAGCCATACAGAGTCATCGTCAATGGTTGGTGAACCAGGTGATGAAGCATTTTCAGGTCCAGCACTTCCGCGTATGGGAAGTGGCTTCTCAGAGACAACAGCCAAAGCTTCTTGTCGGGTATAATTCGGAAAATGAACGTATGGTATGCCTGATAAATGTAGAAATCTAGGGCGAGGAATATTTATGATGAGGATGACTGTGAGATTAGGGAGCTGTAGTCTCTGTGAGCTTGTGATCCCAAACAGACTAGACCTGACATACTACCTCGCCCAATCGAACCAGTGCGGGTAGCAGAGTAGCAGGGGCCTCTCGTTGATGGTCGATGCCATCAAAGACCAAGACAAACTTTGGAAGACCTTGAAGAAGCTTCTGGAGATGAACTGTGAGCATGGTCATACTCTCACACCGTCCCGAGATGCTTGAAGGCGATTGTTCCAAGGTCTCCGCAATTGCGCCCTCCACAGCGGTGATTGTGAGCTCGAAGAGATGTCGAGCGGTGATACATTCTTGGCATTTGATTATGGTATGGGGAGTCCCGACGGCTTCCAAGACGGCCTGGACTACACTGGTTTTGCCTGTTGCTTCGAGCCCGTGCACTATAATCGTGGGGGGACTGGGGATGGCGGGCTGGGACTGAGTTAGCAGAGCTGGAGCGGGGCAAATAAAACGCTGCCACTAACCCATGTTAAATGTGCCAGCTGGCGGGTTTGCGCCTCGCGACAAGGGAACCTCTCGTCTATGGGCTGCAGCAGAGCTTCGTCGGGAAGCAGTGCATCCATTGTTGCGACGTCGAAAGTTTCCTGATCCGGATTAGGTGACCGTTGGAGCTCAGGCCAATCGGAGAAACGTTGATGCGAGCCGCCTTCCTGAAAGCAACAGGATCGTACCGGTACCGTCGTAGAGCAAACATCGATTGTTGCTCCTACACTTCTCCTACTCTACGGAACGTACGGAGTATAGCCCTTATATTAGCACGATAGGTATATCATATCTAGGAGCACCATATAGGATCCTTGATCTGGCTTCGGCCAACCCAAACGTATACGGTACCGGTACCGTACATACGCTTCTATCGTGGCTCTGTCACATAGGCAAGAAACCCCTTCTTCACGGGGAGGGGCAACTTTCAAACGACTTCTCGTCAAAGCGTTTCACTGTCAAGCTTGCCAGCTGCTTACACCACTGCGCACGTCTTCGACGATTTTTCTGCGCCTTCTTCGCGGCTTCCAAACGTCTTCCGTGTGCCTCACGAGACGTTTGTCGAACGACGCGCTCGCCGCTTCGATTCGTCTCTCCCGCCGACGTCGAGCTGCCCAAACAGGTCAAGCTGGCCAAGCAAGTCCCGCACCAAGTCGTCGCTACTCCTGCCAGTGTGCCAGATCTCTTGATCGCGACGAACACCACGTGGTTCGCCGCTCCCAACGCGGGCCTGCGCCGATATCCCAGCATACTAGTCTTGCAACAGGCTATCTACAGAATTCTCGATGCTGAGGGTGACACTACTATCCATGAGCAACAAGAATTTAGAGCAAAGTTCAGGGAGCGCGAGCGCCGACTTTGTGACAGCTGTCAGCACGGCCATCTTTGGGCAAGGGCTGCTGACGTGTCAAAATTCCGGCAGCTAGTCTTGCTCATTCTACTTGGGAGGCTGAGCATTGGAAAATAAGGCAACACTATCAATGTCAGCGGCCGTGAGTATGTCTACTTTTTCCTTCTCCCTTATCTATCGTTGTCTGAGTCTGGTAGAAAAAGGACGTGATCAACTGATAACCCTACCGGTACCTAATATGCTTGGGGAAGACTACAAGCTTACAATTGTAACCATACAGTTATGAGAGACTGACATACTCCTCTCAACAATTACTTTTGGAAACCCAGCAAGAGCTGCGTCCTGAGCTGCCACAATGCTGCCAAGGGTTGCAACAGGTGTATCAAGCTCTTATCAACGCAGCAAGTGTACTCAGGCTACCAAACGTGCAGAGTGAGTACTGAACTCGGACTCTTAGTATGGTAAGGAATGTCCCACTCATCGCGAGTCTAGCTTATTCTAACTACACCTCGATGGGCTGAATTTCCAGACCCTGTCTCAGGTCAATCAGAGTTGGTCTGCATCAAACGGAGAGAAAGGAACGAAAGCTGGGGATAGGCTAGCTATTATGCTGGATATAGAACCTGGGGGAATCCTAGATTGTTTCTCTCGGCGACTACGACTGGGTCCAAAAACAGTAAGTTTGCGAGAAACTACCTTGCTCCATCGAGAATCTTTACATCCACATAAAGCTCAGTCAATTCCACCTCACTCTACCACCAACAGTCAGTTTTCTGCAGCTGCGACAACAGCTTTCATCTGCCCACTTCAGCGATGGTAGCTGATATGCTTCTGCAGTTACAATTATGGGCGAAGTCAGCTCTTCCTTGGGCTTAGCAACATACCACCAAGCCATCGATCTCGACCATACACAACAGTAAGATTTCTGCACTACGATGGTGGCCGTCTAATCACCAGGCGATATCTGGTTTTGGCAATATCGTAAAACCATTCGTGATGAGCCTTCCGCACTTCTGGTGCGACATAACTACTCAAGCCCAGAGTGGCGGCGCCTACATATCTGATATTTTGTACAGTTGCAACTGTTCAACTAGGAACGCTACAGCGAGCAGCGGGGAGAAGAAGAGGAGTGTCACGACTGATAGATTGATTAGGGAGAACTAGCTAATCATCTATATGTAGACACGAAGCTGATGTTTGCCTTAGAGCTGGCAGAAGGCTCTAGAAGGCACGAGGCGGATCCATGGCGGATCCATGCAGGGGTCCGCGGCACCATGCAGGATCATCGGTGGCACCATGCAGCAGCAGCAGGATCGGTGGCACTAAGCAGCAGGATCAACGTCAAACAGCAACGAGTGATCCACGTGCAATGTCCCATCGTGAGTTTCTCACGTGGGAGAGTCCTATCCTCGACCTTTTTTCTGGATGATGAGCCATACTGAAGTGCCACGAGGAATTTCAAAGACTCGCGAGGTAACCAACGTTTCCATCTGACCTAGTGGACAAGCGACATCAGAGGACTCGACCGCTCTGCTTGTATCAATGGTTAGAGAGTCGAAACATCTTCCAAGCAGCACCAAGCTGGATATGACTTGTCATTTACACCCAAACCTCGTTATCCTCCGCAAGCTGTGTGATCTCGTGGTACTTAAGCCCGCGGGTGAGCTCTGTGGCACAGCCATCGGACCGAAGATGTTGCCGGCGACAATCTATATCGATGAATGGACTTAAAAGATAAAGACATGTGACATGCTACTGGAACGGATAGATGATGGCGCTGTGTTAGTGGATCAAGCCGAGCCCAGCCGATTGGAGTGTCACTTCTCTCAAGAACAAGAAATGGAAAAAATTTGAAATTATGTCATGAACGATGAGGGATTCGAACCCCCGCCCCTTTGCATCTGTCAGTGAGCGGATCAACCGCCCAGCTGGGCAGACTCTGTGCCCACGGATCAACCGTCTGACACAGTGCCCACCAATGCAAGTGCTCTTTCCATCTAAGCTAATCGTTCGAAAGGAGAACGCCGGCAAGAAATATATATACCTACCGAGCAACCTTCCCCTGCTGATCCCCCAGATCCCAATATCACCTGATTGGGTTCGAGACGGTAAGCGCCGCGGTGGAAATGCTATCACGTGTGAGTGACGCTGCTACCCAGATGTAGTTATCTTGTTTTTCCTCATTGACTGGCCAGACGCTCTTGCTGATTCAGCTGGTTGAGGTGCGAAAGAGTGCCAGCAAAATCTACGATGAACTGGCCGATTCCTTCGAGCTCTCCCTATTCAACGCGCAATACAAACTGAACAAGCCACTGTATCGCGAGAAACATACTCGACTGGAGCGATAACTGCTCATGAAATAATACAGACATATCGATGGTGTTACAGATCTGAGGATGTCGACCGACATATTGCGAGACTCCCTTACCCGAAACAAGGCATACCTGCAGAGAGACCAAATCATGGAAAGGCTGAAAAAAAAGATAGACCCTCAGTGGTAAAATACCAGATACAGCAAGCAACAGCTATACGTATGTGTCTAGCAGATCAAGTGAGTAGCTAAAGACTAACTTAGACTTCTTTTTCACAAAGTAATGCGAGACCTCTCGAAGTCAGACTTTTCTAGGAAGTGCCGAAAAGATAGACAGATGCACTAGGTGGGCTCGGTACATGCCGCGGCGACAGGTCCAAGGTAAGTGTTCATATTGCTGCAGCAGGTGCGGAGAGATTGGCGAGCACTGATCAAGGAGTCGCATTAGCCCGAAGACGTCTATGGAGTCGCCAATCATGGCGAACTACGGGTTTGTAACAGATAGTGAGAAAAGCTCCAGAGCCACGTTCTTACTACACGGATCTTAGGACAATCCATCATCATTAAAAAAATCATTGGAAGATGACGATAGAGTACGTTCCAAGAATGAGAGGGAGATTCAAGTTATGCTGGATGAAGGTTAACAACAGAAGGCATTCACCGACAGACGGCGATGACGAGGATGACGCCCCTCAGTACCAGGGGCCCTCCCAACACCCGCCGCGGTATCGCTGCAAACCCGCACGCCCACGCCGCCGAGGCCCCAGGGCCACCCGTAGGCCGACGCCGCCGCCTGCCGCCGCTGCCCCTGGCCGCGGAGGCCACCTGCCCTGGACGGGCACTGACGTTGACACCGGGACACCCAGGCGACACCGGCACGTGGTCGTCGTCGACTTTGACTCCCTTGGCCGACCGAACCGACGGGTTTGAAGCTATGACCTGGTCGGACGCCAGAGTCACGCTAGGAGATGTCTATGCTGTCAATTCTTATACTCCGAAGACTTAGGCATTCCAGTGGTCTCGTAGGATGTTGGAAGAGAGGAAATAAGGTAGTCTTCCTTCTAGGAGGGACGTGGGACAGAATTCTTGCTTGGATTAAGGAGGCTTGTCAAGAATTGGAGGGCCACAATAGAACAACGACTGGAAAGCCTGGTTATTCAATGACTGGGGCAGTTCAGAAGGATTCGTGCAGACCTATTGTAAGAAGACTCTTACTATCGTCGAACTCCTTAACCCCACGCTGAAACCTGAGGGCAGTACTAAACCTCAAATAGTGTTTTTACCAGGACCAAAGCAAGTGCCGGTTAAAATTCGTTAAGTCGGGGTTATATCCCATAAGTTCGAGTCAGTCTAGATGGCGGTCAGACGTCCCCTAGGACACTTCTCATCGCAGATGTATACTCCACCGCATTGGCAGCGACAAATATATCATCGGCCTCTGGCGGCATAACTCGGCTTGCAATTCGTCCAGGCACAACCCCATCAGTGTCTGCAGTGGCTCTAGCAGATTTCGACATCCCCGACGATTAGAAGACCACACAGCGCCGGAGGAGTCGTCGCCAGTCATTTTTGAAGTCGGAGGCAGATTCAACACGAAGGCGTTGATCAGAGAGCTTCGAGCACACCCGAGCCAGACCCTACGCTAGGTCGGATTATCTCGAAAACGGCCAGCGGAGTCCAGAAGTTGAAGAAGTCGCCGGAGGCACCGGAGCGCTAGAGCACATCGCGGAGATCCAGGCTATAGCCCTGGTCTCAAAAGGACAAATGATCGCAACATTCCGAGGGATACACAGAACAGGCACAACCCAGGAGTACAATACCTCCAGCATTCCACGAGCCCGGTCCCGGCTACGCTTGACAGTCGGATCTTCGATACTATTGTAGCAGCTTCCGCAACCGAAGCCCGTGAGATCAGAGAAAAAGAGGCTGACGATGGTTCAAGTGATCATCGTGTCCGACGGACCTAGGGTAGGCGAGAGCGCCTACGTCCAGGTGAACATTGCGATCACATACGCTTGCAGTCATTGGCAGGAAAGTTACCAAGCCACAGGAAGTGTGGTACTAAAGGGTGTTAGCACTCAGGGAACAGGCCGCGATGGCCGAAGACACCCACCTACGTGACCTGGCTGAACAAGCAAATAGAAAAGTACGGACCAGGACTCCATCGCGAGAGACAAGGCGCCGGGCAGATGTAAACACAAAACGTGCTCGGGGCTTGCCTAGCCACCAGCGTCACAAAAGGGCCACTGAGCGAAAAGGTGGCCAAGAAAAGAAAATGACCAACTAAAGCCGACACCCAGATCGAAGGTGTCTAGGATAGCGCGCATGACCGCAAAAAACTACCCGGTGCCACAGTCCTCCAGTCCGCAGGATTACGAGATAAAGGCAGACAGCAGAGAAAAATTATTCCAAGACGTGGATCACGACTGAGAGAGACTCCGGCAAGACGTTGCATGATGATGATAACATCGATAAGCATGATAAAAGCAGTGACAGCAAGGCTGAGTCTGACGCTGTCATCCATCTACTCTCCTCAAAGGGCAAGGACAAAGTCAAGGCTGCCATCATGCAGCCAGCCAAGCTAAAACCTACCACTGCTTAGGTAGTTAAGAGTGCGTCTGCCAAGCCTCAAGAACAGGCAGACAAGAGAGTAGTAAAAAACACAAGCAGTCTGACAATGATTTGCATTGGCGGACTGCGCAATCCATGTGTTCCGGAATGATGATGTCGCAAGCTTCAACCAGACCATCTTTGCGGAGGTACTTGGGAATTCCATCTTTTTTATTTTGCCGACTCCACGGACGTGGATAGTGGGTCAGACATCGACTTTTACTCTTTTGAGCACCTGCAGAGTCCGGAACCATGTGACGTCTCACGCTCAAGACTGGTCCTGGAAGTTGGTGCCCCAGTCATGCTGTTACAGAGTCTCAGCGTCAAGAAAGGTCTCTGCAAAAGTACCAGAATAACCGTAACACACCTGGGTCGACGCTACATCAAGCCTGAGGGGAACCTAGAAACAACCTGACGATTCTTCTTTACCTTACCTTTCCTTCTAGACATGTCTTTCTCACTTCTCCATTCTACCCGGTGTTCTGTCTACACATACATCTGTCCTTTCTCTACGTCTATCCCTACATTCACAGCTATGTCGACGAGGCGTAAACTCTAGATAGCGAGGGGCGCATTCTCCTATGTGCAGGGCAGGTCACGTGGACTTGGACCTGATGTCTTCGCGCTGTCACATGTGCTCTCGTGTGACCATATTCTTGAGCCCCTGAAAGCGCAGCATAGCTTCAGTTGGCCGCCACCCTCAGTTTGGGTCCGGGCTTAAAACATCAAATAAGAAGAGGAGGTCGCTGGCACAGATGGTCTCGACGACGGGGCTAGTGAAAATAAAGACATTGACATCGACAATATCTTCCCAGTAGGATCAACCGACAAAAGAGACCAGTACACCGCTATCCGGTGACGGATGAAGACATCACTGCTCATATACGACCAGCTGTCAAAGAGTGAACCAGGGCTAAATCAAGGTAGATCAACAACGCTATCTGGGACCAGGAAAGACAATCCACGAAAGGTCTTTGAATACGTACATCGTCCACCCGATCAATGCCAAAGACCCAACCAACTCTCTGACAGTAGAGGAAAAGCAAGGATCTGTGAAGAGTTCCGTACGCCAGACACTACCGAGGGTGGACCCCGCCGCACAAGACACTCTTCAACAGTAAGAGTAGCATCTACAAGAGGAATTCATCGTCCAAGGTAGATTCACGTGTATACACATGCGTAGAGTATGATCCTAGAACAGCAAGTCGATGCTGTAGTAAGATAGGTCAGAGCTGGACCCTGAAAAGTAACGCAAACAGGGAGCCAAGTAACAAGGAGTATATTTATGAATAAGAAACCCGGGGTCAGCGGGACGCTTTTGACTTGAGTGTGTGCGAATTGGTAGGGGGACGGATGAGCGAAGATGAAGAAAGAGCTGAGTTGAATGGATGGATGGGTGGATGGATGGATGGACGGAGAGGTAAAATCATGAGCCATAGTGCAAGGTAGAGAGATTTGCATTCGCTGGCCTAGGGGGTAGATCACTGTATCCCGTAAGATAAGATCACAGGGACGCACGTGGGTCGACGACAACCCAGATTTCTACCCGTCGATGGACCGTCGTCAGGGGAAGCCTCTACTCCCACTCCCGTCCCCGCCACCATGATATTCATGCTCGTACTCGGCTGGAAACTCGTCTTGAAGCTTCAGCCTCGCGGCGACGTTCATGCTGAGCAACTCCTGGATCAAGAGCTTGGCGGCGTAGGGCATGGTCAGCCTGACGACGTCCTTGGACGTGACGCACGACTGACACCAGCCCTGGAAGCCCATCATGCCGCAGGCGCCGCAGACGTCGACGGCGTGCGCGTCGGACGAGAGCATGAGCCGCTCGAGCAGCAGCTGCGACGCGCCGTACGCGATCAGACAGTCGCGCTCCATCTCGCCGAGGCGCAGGCCACCCTCGCGCGAGCGGCCCTCGGTCGGTTGGCGCGTCAGCAGCGCTCGCGGGCCGCGCGCCCGGCTGTGCATCTTGTCCTGCACCATGTGCTTCAGCTTCTGGTAGTAGATCGGCCCCGTGAAGACGTAGGCCGGCAGCGGCTCGCCCGTGATGCCCGACGTCAGCATGTCCTTGCCCGAGTAGTTGAATCCCTTGGCCACCAGGATGTCGGCCATGTCCTCGACCCGGCTCCCGCCAAAGGCCGTGCCGTACTGCAGCCGGCCCGCGAGCACGCCGGCCTTGCCCGACACGAGCTCGAGCATCTTGCCGACCGTCATCCGCGACGGGAAGCCGTGCGGGTTCATGATGATGTCCGGCACGACGCCCTGGTCGCTGAAGGGCAGGTCCTCGTGCTCTGCGATCAGGCCGCACACGCCCTTCTGGCCGTGTCGCGACGAGAACTTGTCGCCGATCTCGGGCCGGCGCGTCTGCCGCGTGAGCATCTTGATCAGCGTCGTCTCGGACTCGGTCGTCGAGATCATGACCTTGTCGACGTAGCTCGGGTCCGGCAGACGGTACGTCATCGGGGTGTCGCGGTACTCGTTCGTGCCGTAGTCCGACCCCAGCCCCGTGCCCCGCATGTTGAGCGGCGTCTGCTTCATGATGTACACCTCTCCGCTGCTGACCTTCTCGCCCACGGCCGCCAAGCCGTCCGTCTCGAGCAGGGCGTGCTTGCGGATCGGGAGGCCGTTCTCCTCGTGCCGGTCGCCGATGCGGTCCGTCGTCGAGTTCTGGTACTTCCGCAGCTGGGTCGCGTACTTCCGGAAGACCTGGCAGCGCCCGAAGCCACGGTCCAACGAGGCCTTGTTCAGGACCAAGGCGTCTTCGATGTCGTAGCCAGAGTAGCTCATCACCGCCACCGTCGCGTTCTGGCCGGCCGGGAGCTGATCGTACTTGACCAGCTCGATCGTGCGCGTCTTGACCATCGGCTTCTGCGGGTAGACCATGAGGTACAGCAGCGTGTCGATGCGGAGGAACTGGTTCTGAGCGATAGCACCGATCGCCTGCTTGCCCATAGCACACTGATAGGTGTTTCGGGGGGATTGATTGTGGTGCGGGTAAGGGATGAGCCCGGCGACGGCGCCAAGGATCGTGAACGGCTCGATCTCGAGATGGGTCGTCGTTTCGTCGTCGATCTCGTTCTCGTACAGGGCGATGTTCGAGTCGTTCTCCTCGTTGACGTCGAGGTACTCGATGAGGCCCTTGGCGAGGAAGTCGTCGAATCCCATCGTCCCCGCGCGCAGGGAGCGGAGATGTCGGATCCCGACCTTGGACTTGCCCTTCTCGACGATGATCAGGGGCCGGCAGATCCTGCCCTCGTCGGTGGCGATGTGCACGGCATTGTGGTGGTGGTTGACGAAGACGCTGATGAAGACGGAGATGCGGCCGATCCGCCGAAGGCTGCGGAAGTTCTTGACGAAGGTGCTCGGCTGCCGCGTCAGCGCGAACGGCGTGCCGTTGATGAAGACGATGTAGGCTCCGTCGGAGTACACCTCCTTGCCGGTGATGAACATGAGGTCCTCGGCGCCGATGCCGGAGACCAGCATCCGCACCGGCCATTCCTCGTCGTTGGTCGTGATGTGGGTCATGAGAGCCAGGTTCTTGACGAGCCCGCACGCTTCACCCTCGGGCGTGTCAGAAGGACAGAGCATGCCGAACTGCGACGGCTGCAGCGCACGAGGCCCGCTGACCTTCCGCGTCTTCTCGAACTGGCTCGATATACGGGTCATCATGCCGAGGGCGCTGATGTAGCTGAGCCGGCTCAGGACGTGGGTCACGCCGGCGCGCTCCATGCGAAAGCGTTTGAGATTCCAATTGCCGGTCGCGATCGATCTGTTCATCCCGGCCGTGATGTAGTTGCCGTGTATCTGCATGTGCTGGTAGGCGTCGAGCTCCTGCGTCCGGGCTGGCTTCTTGAGGACCTTGTCGATGTTCATCTTCAGATCGTGGTTGTACTTCTTGAACAGGTCCTCGAAGAGAAGCGAGAGCAACTGTCCAGCGCTGCACCTACTGGTCAGAACCTCTGCCGAGTCATCATCGGGGCGGGGGACGACGCGGCATGCTCACAGCTCCAGGCGCTTGTTGCCGACATAGTCCCGATCGTCAACCATCTCAGGATCGTTCATCGCCATGAGCACCCTCCTGGTCATGTAGGCGACGTACATCACCTTCGGCTTGAAGTTCAGGCCCGAGACGTGTACGTGCGGCAGGAAGACGGACGCGAGCGCTTCGAGCGCCTCCTGGACGTAGTTCCGACGCGCGCCCCCCGTGCCCACCGGCCTTCTCATGATCCGGATCCGGGCGCCGAGGTACTCGAGCGCGTGCTGCTGAGAGAAGACTCTGTGTCGGGCGCACTCCTCAAAGTTGACGGCAAAGAGGTCCTGATAGTCGCGGTCGGTGCCGGCGACGAGGAGCATGATCTCGTGATCGGATTGTACGCCCAAGGCTTTGAGCAAGAAGACGACGGGGATATCCTCGTTCAGGGTGTTGTGCTTGAAGAACAATCGATCCTTCTTCAACACCACGTAGCCCTTGGATTTTCGCTCGTGCGTGGAGCTGGATGGCGGAGACGGTCAGCTAGCCTTCCGTGGGCACGTGGACGGCCGGAGCCCCCTTGAGACACGAACCTCGTCACGGACGCCTGAACGATTCCCTTCTTCTGGTCGGCCTCGACGATGGCTCGATTTTTGCTCAGCTGCTCCTGGACAAGGATGACCTTCTCGGTGCCGTTGACGATGAAGTAGCCCCCGGGATCGAGCGGGCATTCTTTGAGGGCAGCCATCTCGTCGCCGGACCGCCGCGTCAGCACGCACTTGGAGCTCCGCAGCATGACGGGCAGCCGGCCTATGCAGATGTCCTTCCGCCGTACCCTCTGCTTGCCCCGCAGGTACTCGATGTCGACATAGACCGGGGCGGCGTAGGTCATGTCGCGCAATCGACATTCGTTTGGCGTGATGGGCGATACGTCCTCGACGTCCGCTCGCTCCGCCATCCCCACCCGAATGTCGGTGTACCTAGGCAGAGTGGCGGCGGTGGTGAGCTACGTGACCACGGCCGATGCGGAAAGGTCGGCTACACCCAGCGACGAGGGGGCCTTGCAACGTACTTGAGATAGAAGTGGGGCTCGACATCGCTCAAGACCTTGCTGTTCGCCTCGACGATCTTCTTGATCTCGACGTCGACGAAGAAATTGAACGAGTCGATATGCTGCTTCACGAGACCCTTGACCTTGAGAAATGCCGGCAGCAGATTCCATTTGTCCTGCGCGACGGTGGCGTCAGCGATGGCCAGCCAGATAGTCGGCATCAAGACGACCCACCCTGGCAGTGCTGATGGGGTCCGTCAGGCTCTTGCCGTCGTAGAACGGTTCCAGCAGAGCGTTGAAGTCCTGTGACATGGTGGGTCAGCTCCGATATCACCTCCTGGACATCGCGTGCGAGGAGCCTCTTGAAGACGCACGTCGTCCGGCTTTGGCCGTGGCTTTTTGAGTTTCGACGTCGACTGTGCGGGAGCTTCGCCACGTGACGCTTGGGTTGTGAGCCGTCTTCTCGGTTCAGCTTCTCCTGGTGGATGGGTTCGACGTCCATTTGGCTACAGAAGCGTATCCGTGAGTACCTTCGCAAGACTCCGCAAGCTCAAAGAGTTTGTGGTGCGACTTACCGTTGAGGCTGCTTCGCGAGCTCCGCCGCTTGAGGTGACGGCCCTTGCCGGACCCTCGGCCTTTCTTCCAGGTGGCATATGGAGCGCTCGCCTGCTGATGGTGGCATGACCAATCTTGCTTGTGAGAATGCAGTTCCTATCCTGCGCTGGCCCTAGAAAGCCAGCTCGGATGTTTGATGTCGGACGAAGATGTATATCACGTGACACGCCACGAGGTTAGCCCCGCGCAATCGGCGGATCGGAAAAAGATATCACCGTGACCTCCAAGGGTCGACGAAATCTAGCCCCCATACGTCACACTCGCGCTTCGAGGGACATAAGGTGAGCCAATCGGATAGCGCAATTCAAGTTTCCGGTCATGCGCTATGCCTTACCGTAACTGGGCAATGAGAAAGGGGCAACGACATCTGTCAGACGTCCGGCTCCGTCTAGGCGAGCTGCTGATATCGATTCGTCTACTTCGGTATCGCCTGTCGAGTCGTCGAAAGCAGAGCATCGTCAGACTCCACGCTGCCTTGACGTGGGCGTCAGAATGTACGGTACCCCTACACACTGGTAGACGGTGATGTCGCTGATGTCAAGTCGGAGGCCTGCCGGCCACCGGGGACATGCATCTGGATCAGGCCTAGGACGGGCATCATTGGGTCTCCTCGTGAAGCCTGTTGCATTTGAGTACGCGGCCAGGACGTCGCCGTCATCTCCATAGACAGTCGTATCGGTCTACGGAAGGCGCTTCGCCAGTGTCATCCCTCAGAGCAGTTGGCCTGGCCGAAACTGCCGGGGTTTCAACCCCTCGATGCTCAAAATATGTAGTGTCGAAGAGACATGCCATTCGTGCCATGTTCGGTGTAGGCTGTAGATGGGTGTCGTTGACCGAACAGAGCATGGGCTTGGCCTACTTGTACGGCTCTCGGGTGTGATCGGATTGGATCAATGTGGATATGGTTCGTTCAGCCCTGATAGATTGACGAGCGTGCCGCGCTTGCCGCAGCTGGTACTACCGTTCTCATCGTCGTGCCTCCGTTCCATAGCAACACCGTATATCTTCTTGTATATTGTCGTTTCCCAGCGTAGAGAAGGCCCAATTGAGCACTTTGTTGTATGTGTATCTCCTTTGGTTCCCTTGACTGCCGTGAACACTACGGCTGCAGTTTGTGTTCTCGGCGTGCCCCTCGTTCACTCGTCCGCGTGCCCTGACCTCGCCGGCGGCACCGCCGACGCCGACTAAGCCAGCCCACGACTCGCGATTAGTCGCCGTCTTCACATGACGGCAGGCCTCTCTCGAACACGCATAAATTTCCATTCTCCAACCTCCTCCCTCACTTTTCTTTCCTTTCCTTCTTCCTCACCACCCCACTCCTCCTCACCATCCCCTTCACCATCCTCCTCACCATCCTCCGAACGCTCCTGAACCACATCATATCCGCATCTTCCTCTCTGCGTCCACCGCACTTGCTGGGCTCTTGCTCAGCTGGCTCTTTGAGATCACCATCCTTCAACTTGCTTCCCTCGCTTCGCTTGGCTTGGCCGCCGTTCCTCAACCTCGTGGCCGGCGAGTCAACTTGACAGCTGAGGTCAAGCCAACCGAACGCGGGGGCCTCTAGGCCTGCCCGCCCCCGGCACAGGCGGTCCGCGACCTAGTGCGTCGTTTCAGCACAGCTCAAAACAGGTGGGTGATGTGTCGATCGTCCTTCCGTCCAATCTTCCCTTTCGTCTGATCTCTGGGATCGACATTCGTACTGACACTTGTCGTGTCTGAAGCAGAGGTCGTCACTCCTACCGGTCACTCATCGTCAGCCATCGTGCGCGGGCCGACTATCGGACTTGACCGATCATTGCTCACCGGCCTCCGTCCCGAGCTCTGACCCAGGCTCGCCGTGGAGGCAAGACAACGTCATGGCCTTCCACCGCAGCCACGTGAACCACAAGAGCGACGGATGGCTCGCCGATCTACAGGCCGAGTCGAACGTGTCGCCGTTCGCGGCATACACGCCGGGCGCTGAGTCCAACGGAAACCAGGCGACCGCCGCTGGGCGGAGTGGCGAGCCTCGCGCCGAACTCATCCGGCGATCGACCCTGGCGTCCACCACGATGCCAGCAATCAGCCCGTACGGACATTGGCACGCGGCTCCGATGCCCGCTGATCGTGACTTCTCTAACGCAGTACGTTGCCCAGGAAGCGCCGCTACTCTCCACCCTGTTGCCGGCTGTTGCATTTTTGTTTTCGGCCTTTTCCGTTCAGGGCTTCATGCCCTACCCCCAGATTTCGCACACGACGAGTCCAATGCGCCTCGCTCATGGCAGGTCTGCTCATTGCAACAGCTTCCCCGTCTCTCCCAGCCTCTTCTTTTTCCCTTCTCTTCACCTTTCCCTTCTCGCCCCCATCTCCTCTTCGCCAATCCCATCTGCCCTGGTCTGTCTACCTACGTGTATCTGTTCCCTCTGTCTGCGACGATTATCAATTGCCACGCCCAGTCGCATCGTTCTCTGCCCCTTTGTTACCTCCTTTGCAATGCTTCGTTATAATCCACCTCATAAGCGTCGACCTCCTGGAGGATGGCTGATCGTGCCGGACCCGTTGAAGACGCAACAAAAGATACATAGGGTCAGTACCATCCCAGATGTCCGATGGCTTTCCAATTGGCCATGTCTTTCCTGCTAACACGCATCCGCAGCTGGATCAGAAGCGCAACGAGATCGACGTCATGCGTGATCAGCGGCAGAAGTTCGACGCCGAGATGCTTCGCATCGAACGGCAGCATCATAAGGACGCCAAGGAGATTGCGGATATGACGGCCGCCCTCAACTCACAGATCGCTGCAGGCAAGAAGAGCGAACCGACCACGCCTGGAGAACAGCGCGAGTCGTCGGGCTTTGCTTCCGCTTTTCCTCGCGCGAACAGGTACTCGGCTTCGTCCATTATGCCGCCCCCTGGCCTTCCGCCGCTCGCGGCTCCTACTCCGATCGCGACCAAGCGTGTCTCTCAACCGTCTATCCTGACCGAGCCGAGCTTCGTTCCTTCGAAGACCGCGTCCAAGTCCGTGCCTGGTTCTCGGCGCAACTCGGATGAGAATGACTCGGACCTCCATTACGTCGAGGAGGCCTTGCATCAGCGCTCTACCGGCGCGTAGGTCTCCACACGCCCCTCTCGTCCACTTTCGCGCCCAATCCATCACCCTATCGATCTCCCCTTCTCCCGCCTCCTCTGCGACCGCCCTTTGCCTCGTCATTCCGTGGCAGGCTTTGTCACGAGCGGTGTCAGCTGACCTCTTCCAGCCACAACCGCAACTCGATGCCCGCCGTCGGTCTGCGGCCAATGCTTGATCATGATGCGGAAGCCTCGGCTAGCTTGGGTTTTGGACAGATTAACACGGCGCGGTTCCTCTTTGGAGACGAGGAGTCGGAGAGATCGACGTCCAGAAGAGACCATCGGGACTCGTCCAGCGACGTCAATAGCTACCTCCAGATGAACGCGACCGAGGACAAGTTCCCTATCCTCGTCCGCCGCGACGACCGTCCAGGCCTGGTGTGTCGCCCTGGTCGCTCTCGTGGCCCTCTGGGGGCTGCACGTACTGACACTCACTCTGCGCAGCTCTCGGCCTCGTCGGCTGCGCTTGATCTGGCTTCGTCGGACGCTGCCGTTCACCAGCCGTCAACGGGTACCTGGTCTTCCGCTGGCCATCACCGACCTTCTCAGTTGAGCCTTCCCAGCAATACCCTCTTGTCGTCGCCGGCCTCGGCCGACGACGACGACGACGATGAAGATGACGATGACGACGAGGAAGACGCGGACGAGACGGGTGTTGCCCATGCGATCAAGCCAGCGAATATCTCGCCCGCGAGGCGTGTTCGCTTCGAGCGGACCTTGACCGATGTGCAGAGGCACGCCTACTCCCAGTCGGCTCAGTCGATGCCCACCGAAGCCGAGCTCGTCAACACCACGGCCAACGGTACTGTCCCTCCTAAGCTACAGTCGTCGTATTCGTCGAACGATATTCTCACGATGCGCAACACCCGCGAGAATGCCGGCACCATGGGACTGGCAGCTTCGACCGACGCGCATCAGGTGCTTTCTCCATCTGGCGGTCTGGCCCGTGGCGCGGCCTCGAATTCGACGGCGATGTCTGTCCGCAACATCAACGCCGAGGATCAAGCGGCAACCCGTGCGGTCGGCCGCCGACGTTCCCAACGCCGACAGGCGGCCATGCCGAACAACCAAGCGCCGTTCGGCCCAATGCCGACTCCGATCCCGATGCCGCCCTGGGGATTCACCCCTTTCGGCTATCCCGGCTTCTACAACGGTTATGGCATGCCGGTGATGGGACCTCAAATGAACAGCATGCCCATGGGTCATCCGATGTACCCCATGCCCGCACCATTTTTCCCGCCTCAGATGCCCGTGTCTTTCGGGCAGGGTGCTGAAGTCCGGCCCCGCACCAACCAGGGCCGACGCGGCGGCGGCAACGCCAACGCCAAGGCCAATGTCAACGGCAATGGCGGCAATAGTGGTGAAGCCTTGAGCACGTCCCAACGACTGCGATCCTTTGGCTGACAGGTAAAGATTCAGGTGGCCGTTTCGTGAATGCGAAGCTCGAAAGTCTAGTCGGCGAGATCTATCCGCTATGCAAGGATCAGCACGGCTGCCGATACCTGCAGCAGAAGCTCGACGAACGTAAAGAGAGCAGCATCACTCTCATTTTCGAAGAGGTCAAAGACCACATGAGCGAGCTGATGACCGGTACGTCGCAAGTCAATCGGACCACTGTCGACTGCCGCAACTGGAAACTGACAGGACTATAGATCCGTTTGGCAACTATCTCTGCCAGAAACTGCTTGAGTACACCGATGACGAGCAACGTACGACCCTCGTCAACAACGCCGCGCCTGATCTCGCGAACGTTGCTCTCAACCAGCACGGCACGCGAGCGTTGCAGAAGATGATCGAGTGCATCTCGGCTCCTGAGCAGGTATGAGACGTCTTTGCCGGTGATCGACGTCGACGAGCGGCTGACATCTCATCTGAACAGATCACAACGGTGACCGGGTCGCTTACGGAGCGTGTCGTTGAGCTCGTGCAGGACGTCAACGGCAATCATGTGATTCAGAAGTGCCTGAATCGGCTGACTTCGGTCAACTCTTCGGTGAGCCTTGACTTTCCGCTTCGGCGACCCTATGCTAACCTTCGCCTCAGTTCATCTTCGACGCCGTCTCTGCCAACTGTGTGGCCATCGGCACTCATCGCCATGGCTGCTGCGTTCTTCAGCGCTGCGTCGACCATGCGACCGGCCTCCAGAAGGCGGAGCTGGTCCGTCAGATCTGCGTGAACATGTTCTCGCTGGTGAAGGATCCGTTTGGCAACTACGTTGTCCAGTACATCCGTATGTTCCCTGCTCCCCCTCCATAGCGTGCCTAGGGGAAGCTTGCTGACATCCGGCTCAGTCGACATCGGTGATTCAAACTACGTCGAAACCTTGGCAACGAAGCTCACTGGCGAGATTGCGATCCTGTCGAAGCACAAGTTCAGCTCGAACGTGGTGGAGAAGGTGAGTCCGACCCTGCCGATGCGGGTTCCTCGAGACAGCGCCAGACTTACCCTGGGCAGGTTATCCGGAGCGCGGACCCAGACACGCGCCGCAAACTGATCTTCGAGCTTCTCAACCCCACCGAGCTACCCAAGCTGATTCGAGACTCGTACGCCAACTACGTCATCCAGACCGCCGTGAGTGCTGTTCCCCAACGCTGCCGTGACCGAGAGCTGACCAGCGGTGTTCGTCGCAGCTTGACTGGGCCGACCCTGAGACGAAGATCTACATGATCACTGCCATCCAGCCGTTCATGCAATCGATTCGGAGCACTCCGTTTGGGCGCCGCATTGCTGGCAAGATCAACGCCATCGAGAACCGCAGCGGTACCTCTAGCGGAATGGAGACGCCAGCCGAGGGTGTTGCGCCTGGCAACTCGCCGCCTGCGGCTACTTTTCCGCCTGCCCGATCGGCAACGCCGTCGAAGGGGCCAAAGCAGTCGACATTGAACCCGCTTGCCGGCTCGTTTGGTCCGATGAAAAAGGCTCCGAAAGCCCCCGCCGAATCCGTCTGGACCAACGGCCTCAAGAGCGAGCAGAAGGACACCACGACGCAGAAGCCGAAGAAAGAAACTCAGTCGAAGACTGATGTTCAGTCGGGCGGATCGAGTCCGGTCAGTGGCAAGACTGCCTCGGCTCAAGCTTCCGGATCTCGTGAGCAGCAGCCTCAACATGCTACGCCGAAGAAAACCGCCGTCCCGAACTTCAGCCGTCCTGGCAATCACTGCGGCAACAAGAAGAGGACCAACAACAAGAATTCCAAGAAGGGCCCCAAGGGTGCCGAGGGAGCCAGCGGCTCCAGGCCGAACTGAGCCATTGCAGCGCCGCCGTTCCTCTATCACGACGAGATGATCCTACAATGTTCGACGAGACGACTATTCTCCCCATCTCAGCCGAGACAAGAGCACCATAGAGGTCAATGGCGGCCCACGCGATCGATCTTCTTTGCTTTGTTGCTGTCAAATACTCGAAAACCTTGCAAAAAAAAAAAAGATGAAAACGAAAAATCTGCAAAAAAAGAGAAGAGTGTCGTCTCGATATCAGCCATCACGAGACAACCCTTGATAGATATGTCGACCTCGACCGCCCTCTCTTCTTCTGCTTGCCTTGTCAGCATGGGCCGGGGTTCGATAGAGCGGTCTTTTCGGCAGCGGAAGAAAAACAACGACTCAACAGACACGATGACGACTTGAACGAAGACGACGCAGCAGCGGATTACCCAGCATCAGTCAGCATTCGCCACTCGTCCATCCAGCCGTCTTGCATCAGGATCAGCGAGCGTTTTCTGGTCGGCCATCAGCATTCAGCAGCGCAGTCCTCGCACCTCTGGATCGGTACGGGACATTTAATTCAGTCTTGCAAAACAATACCCCAGCGGTCGCCAGCCCCACGGCCGCTCCGTCAGCATTCGACTCGGTCAGGAGCTGATCGCCTGCACCGTCTAAATCTTTCTCGATTACAATCTTCTTTTTTTCTTTTCCTTTTCCTTTTCTCGGCAACGTGCTCCCAGCGAGAGCGAGTGCACTCTGGAAGCTTTCCTCCCTCGACTGTCAAGAGCTCTGGTCTTGATTGACTGGAGTGTTCAAAGCCTAGCCTCTTCTCCCCAGCACCTCTTTTGCGGTGTGTGTGCTTTTCTCATTCGGTTGAAGAAAGCCGGGGTATACGACGAAGGGCTGGGCCAAGGGACTCAATAAGCTGGGGGAGAAGACCGGAGCGCACGGCGTTTCTTCGGTCTGGAAACCATCTACTGAAAGGACGAGGGGGGAGCAGTGTTTGCTCGGGGGGCGGCGGTTTTCCTTGATACACCCTTGAATCCTGTTTCTGTCTTCGATCTTTCCAGTCTTCCTTCTACTTGTCCGCGTCGTTGTTCGCGTCTCGAGTCGTGACGGGACGTTCTCGATCTTCGCGGGTAGTCGATAGCGGTGATGGTTCAATTCGAAGCTCTTCGCCGACTTTAGTCACGTCTGCTCCTACTGTAAGTCGTCTTACGTATGTGGCTTGGATGCCGCTTGTCGCGGGTGCGTAGGGAGTACGGGGAGGTAGGTGGGTACCGTAAATAGGTAGGTGCCGTCCCGCTGTCGACGATAATGGTCGTTTTGCATGGTTCGTTTCGGGATCTGATGCAGCGTACCTCCGTGCACTACTGTATGTGAGGGGCACGGAGCAATGGCGGGCATTAGGCAATGGGGCACCGGGTCCTGGGAATGGTGAGGGGAGGTTGGGATGGGGCGATCAAGGATTTGGGATAGAGCAACAAGCGCTGGACATTGTCCGCTGGACATTGGCCGTTGGCCTTTAGACGTTGGGCATTGGCCACTGGACATTGGCTGCCGAGTCATCAAGGATGGAGAGCGACGAGGGTATATGCCCGCACGAACGACACCGTGCCATGTAACTCTGTGCGTACGTACCGTACGGTGCGTTGCTGGGGTCGAGAGCCTTGAGATTGGCTTGGAATGGTCTGGATGTGCTGCTTGAGAGGGGGGGGGGGGGGGGGGGGGGGGGGGACGTGGGATACGGGTGGAGAAGGAGGTCTAGGAGAAAGGGACTAAGTAGGGGAGGACTTGAGATGGATGGGCTTGAGATCGAGACGGATGTAGAAGAAAGGTAGACCTCCGCACGATAGAGCAAGATTATGAATATCACTCTCTACAGGCAGACAGGTCGATCTTTGGAGGGCTCACTAACTACGATCAAGTCTACTCTCTACTTCTCCTGGGGTTGCTTTCTAGTTCCCCGCTTTCTGGGTGCCTGCTTGCTGCTTCCTGCATCGTCTACCCTCCTCATACTCTTTCGCTGGATCTTTTCAGTCTCCCGCACTGTGCTCTCTTGCTGGATCGCTCTCTGCTCCTTTCTAGGATTGGGCTCAGAGTGATGGGTTCTGGGTGATGGGTTCATGTCTTGGAACAAGATTATCGACCGACTCTCTGTTCATCGATACTGTTGGTCAGCACATCAATGTACCCATTCATCAACCCATCCTACCATCAACCGTTCAATCATTCGTTCAATCAATCAATCAATCAGTCGATCATCCCACGCTCAGACCCAAGATCACAACCAAGCATCCACCGCAGTGAAAGCCACCTCTACGTAGTCCAACCAACAAGAAACATCCACTTCCAGCCCCGTCGGCCGGATCCCTTTCCAAACACAGCCAGCGAGTATAGCAAGGACGTACGGCGGGCACAGCCAGCATTCATTGCGCAACGAGTATCCGCAAAGCAGAAGAGCGGAGAAAAGAAACATAGACTACCCGTCTGTTCGCGGCGAAGCTGCGATGAGAATTGAAGAAAAGGGATAAAGATGGTATCAGAGCTACGGTACGGTACCGTACAGTGTGTTCCGAGGATAGTTAGAGGCCACTCGGCTCCATGTTCGTGTGCTGGAGATAAATGGTCAAATGTCGCTCTGTCGAGAGCCGTGCTTGGAGAATGAGGTTTGAGAGGTGCCTTGGAGAGTGAGTGGGCTTGGAGACTGAGCTTATGGTCTGGGCTTGAAGACCAGACTCAAGGGCCAGACCAGGATGTGAAAGCCAAGCCAGAGACAGAACTAGAGTTCTATAGCTCATACTTACAGAATGTAGAAATGCAAACCCAAAGAAGACAAGGGCTGCTTCTCAACATGTCCCGATCATCCTTGTTCCTTACCGTACAGCAAGCAGCATACTACAGCTACCTCCACAGTTACCCCCACGTGTGCCACGCCAACCTTGTAACATATCATAATCCTCGGGCGTCGCAACCTGCGATTGCGGCAATGCTGCAAGTGCCAGCAACGCGGCCATGTTGCAACAGCCCGCCACGACCGACGATGTTGTGCCCGCTGCTCCGGCCAACATGACACGCGGCAGTGCAGAGAGGCAGAGGATCCAGCCCCGGGCTCGCCGTGGTGCCTGCCATCAACAAGGGCATTTACGGTACCGTACCGTAAGGCTTGGGAGAAGTGCTGCAGTATGCGCGCGACAGGGAGTCGAACCGCCTTACATACCGTACGTACTGCAGCAAGGATGGCAGCACCCATGCGGTTCCTGGTAGTTACCTACCACAAAGTGGAGACATCATCCACACCATCACCGACGACGCCAACACCAGCACCAGCAGGCACCTTACCGCCGCAGCCCCTGCAGAACAACAAGGGTGGTGGGGGTGGTGCCGCTGCACAGGCCCCCGCGCGTGAGAAGCGCTCTCGCAGCAGCGATGGTGATGACAGCGAGGACAATGCCTCCAGCAGCAGCAACAACACCACCACCACCGCCCTCCCGAAGAAGCCGAAAGCGACGGCCAAGTGAGGGCTCAATTGCCTGGCCAATGAACAATCACCTTGTCACGACTACGAGTATTGTACCGTCCGCAGCCTGGCGACACCGGTGACACCGGCAACTCCCGTCTCTCCCTGAGTACCGTAAGGGGGGTCCTGAGGTTCTGCTGCTCCTTCTTTGTTCCATCGTTACTCCAGCAGTTTTATACCACCCTATTTGGGTGTGTGTGAGACGATGGGAGGGTTTCTTCGCCCCTTACGGTAGGGCTTTCTTGCGTCAAGAGCCCAGAGCTTTTCTCCTTGTTAATACAGCTACGTACACAGTCTCCCGGGCATAGTTCTAGCCACTACCCGGTAGCTAGTTCTGAAGCGGAGAAGGACTTCGATACAGGTACAATAATCCTCGGGGCCAAAGTCCACTACGAAACAGCCATACGGTACCGGTAAACTTACGGTACATACCAAACATATCCTCTGGCTAGACCACCCAAGACGTCTCGACGAAAAGTAACGAACGATGCTGTCTTCAACAGAGAGGACCGGAGGGCAGCGCCTTCAACAAAGAGTAATGAATACAGTGTCTTTGACAAAGGACACTGTCTTCGACAAACCAAAGGAAAACCCCCCCCCCCCCCCTCCCTGCTTGAATGACTATATACGGGACATACTTTTGTATGTGGATAGGGGGACAGATGAGCGGGTGATGATTAACCATAGAAGCCTCCTGGGGTGCTCTACGTTGTGTCGTCGTCAGAGTGACGAGAGAGGGGGAGAAATAGAAAACAAAAAGGGATTAAATGATGGATCAGGTTGGCAGGCTGACAACTCTAGAGTCTGCGCAAGGCTGTAGAGTAGGGTAGAGTAAGGTGGGCTAGGGGGATTGTATCTCTCTCTCGCGCGTCAACACGCTGGACGTAAATACTCTCGTACGGGAGGTATGCGGGCAACAAGTCATCGTTCATTCCATCGGCATCCGCTCGCGCCCTCGTACTCATCCAGCAAGACCTCATCGCACGAGACGTACGGAGTAAGGGAGCGTGACGCGACATTTAAGTTGCGATGATCGACGCCCGAGCCCCCGCTCCGCCCCGCGCCGCGCCGCCACGGTGCCTGCCCGCGCCGTCGTGGGGGCTCTCCGTCGGCGTGCACGGTCGGTGCCCTGGAGCCTCCCTGGCGATGTGTAATCCCTTACAGCCGTACCGGGTTTCCGGACCTGGTATCGGGCCCCTTGCCGTTCTAGCTCTGGACACGTCCGACTGAAACATTTATGGACCCCCCCCCCCCTTTCCCTTCTCATCAATTCGCGCATGACATCCGACGCCCGGACAGCACGCGCGTGCCGTAGCGATACGGATCGCACCTACGTACGTGGCGTCTTGTCCTGGACGTGAGTATGAGCCTGATGGAGCCGGGCTCCGCTAGCACGACCGCCTCCTCGAAGCCAGCCTAGTGCGCTGTCGACACCGGGGCCGGACCGGCATGAGCCCTGTCAATGTCGGCGGTCAAGGTGTGACGACGCGACGAACCGACGGATGAACAGTCCTTGGTGTTTTGAAGAGTCTCTCCTGGACGAGCTTGCGAGCGCTCGGCAAGCTGTCCGGTGACGGCGCGCGCGCGTGCTAGCTTCGCGCGCCATCGTTCCAGGGCGACCATCCGTCCTCGTCGAGCGGTATATACGCAACGGCACGCAACGTGGAGCCATCAGGGAACGCCTTCTAGAAGTCGAGCGTTCGTATCGGCCTTCCTTCTCCTCAGGGCTCGGCTAGGCACGGCGACGGCGAGTCGTACGCTCGCTCGCGTCGACCCCCAGGTGTCTTCTGATCCGATCAAGGTTGTCGGGTATTCTCCGGGCAGGCCTCGCGACTCGAACAGCCAGAGTTCGCCAAGAGCCGCAGGCCCGATTGCGCGAGTGTCTCGAGCGCCACGGCAAGGAGCGAGCATGCTCGGGTCTTCTCAGCACGTCGCCCTTCCCTCCGAGAGAGGCCAACGAAAGAGGAGGGCGTGTAATTCCCGAGCGCCGGAGATCGATTGGTCGTCATCGTACGTTGCGGCCCCTGCAGGGCCAAGACCCGCCGTAACAAATCTGGTGTCACACCGGGACGACAAGGGAACGACTGGAATATCTCCGCTCTTTTGCTCTTTCTCCTCCCCCTCCTCCTCTCGGATCAGGCGCCGACTGACTGAAACCCACGTACTTCCGTACGTACAGCATGCACGTATCATGTACATACGTACGTATGTACGTACGTAGGCCCCCCCATGTCCAGAGTTCTAGCACCGTCAAATTGTTTCGGTCGGGATGATGCACGGCTCATGCAATCAGCCCGAGCAGGAGCGCCGTCGCCGGCATCGTGCGCAACGACTTCCCGTGGGTGCGTGCTCCCTCGAGGCCGGAATTAAGTTTGGACCGGACGTTGGACCTCGAACCGAGCCAAGCGAAGTCGCGCGACCGTCGTTAGAAGTACCGTCCGGCCTCGTCGAGGCAGCCACGATACGTCAGAGCCGGGGACCGATACCGTGACAGGGGGAGCTGTAACCGTAGCACCGAGCTGCGGAGTACGAGCTCTCTTCGTAGCCCGTGCTTCCGTGCTGCAGAACAGAGGCGATGGTGCTTGATGCTTGATGCTTGATGCTTGGTGCATGCGGCAGCAGCAGCAGCAGCAGCAGCAGCAGCGGCAGGGATCTCTCGTCTCCTCGTTAACCTTATGCGACACCATCCTTTTCGATTCCTCGACCGGGAACCCCTTCTCGTCGCAATCCCTTCTCTCGCTTTTGGAAGCCCCGCGCGACGGCCGGCAACCCTGCCCCCTCCTTCGGCAAGTGACATCTTCCTTTTGGTGGACGAGTCTCAGGAAGGGGCAGTGGCTGGGTCTGACATGGCGCTGGCCGCTCCTAGCGTGCTGTATGCCAAGGTCTGCCGGAGTCGGAGACATGATCTCGACGGGACGCTGGAGATCAGGAGCGATGGTACATACGTACGCAGCGTACGTACGAGTACTCCGTCTGTCGTAGGACGGTGCCGGGGCGACGTGGGGGGGGGGGGGGGGTTGGCGCAACGGGACTGGTTCTGCTCGATCTCGGCATCGACCAGCCGCACGTACTGCAATACGTAACAGCAGATGTACTTCGTAGCACTGGCCATGAAACATCTTCGGTCCTCCGCTCTGTGACGACTCAGCGGCCTCGTCTTGCCCTCCTAGCAGTCGATAATCAGAACGAGCTCTTGTGGGGGGGGGGCCGGTGGGACCCTACCACGTAAAGATACGTAACTCGTTCGTACTCGGTACGTAGAGTACGTACAGTACGTACAGTACGTACAGTACGTACAGTACGTACCGGTGAGTCCAACCTTAAGACAAGTACCGGGCCGTATTTGCTCTGCCTGGCGCGGGATCTGCATCCAGGCGAGCGAAACTCTTTCCCGCGGCTAGGCTGGCGAACGCCAGGCGCCACGGCTAAAGGCAAGATGAGAACATCGAGCGACAGGGACCAGGGACGTTGGCCTGTTCGGGGAGGTGGAGCGGGGACCGCGACCGCGCCGCGCCGAGAAGGACGAGACTCGTATCGTACGTACGTACGTACGACCGAGAGAACAGCACATACCTCAGGCAATGTTTCCCACCATCGATCGGCCTCGGCAGACGAGCGAGAGACCCTTTGCGAAACCCTGACTCAACCCCAGACGCTAGACCGTTGCGTCTCGAGCAGGCCGGCCGGCTAAGCCTTGCTTGAAGCGTTGGTGCGGTGTCGCAGATAGGCAGCCAGCAGGGACGGCCGTTCTTGGCCGAGATGAGGTGAGATCTCCAGCCCCGGCGGACGACGATATGTAGACATCCGGGAGTCGATTCTCTGTCTGTAGTGCCTGTCCCGGCGCCTGAGCGTTGCTTCCGGTCCCTGTCTGAATGTTGGTGAGGGCCGTGCCCGGTCATGTGACGGCTCGAGAGCGATGCCCCCGACCGAACAGGGTAGCTCGATGCAGCGAAGCGTGAAGCGTCAACGCTTCACGGCAAGGCGGTAGGGAACGCGGCATGTGGCTTGTGCACGCCCCAGCCACACGTGCGCGCCACAGCCCTCGGGTACGTATCCCGGCAGCGCCACGCAGCTAATCTCGTGAAAGGAAACTTATCGATCTTCTGGATGCGGCACCCCTCCGGGAATGAGCGGCCGACGTGGCTCATGCCGGCCCGCCACTGACGGAGCCGCGCGACCGCGACGTCCAGGGGCCCGGTCGAGCGAAAAAGAAAGCACCGGAGAGCGATGCGATGGGGTGTGGACGGCATGCGGGCGTTTTAGGCCCGTCACGCCTCGGCCTGGCGTGGCCAGGATCAGGAGTAGAGGGGGGGAGGGGGGGGGGGGTGGTGCTTTGTTGTAGAGGCCGTGCAGCCCTTTGGGCCGACAGGATCTGGGCCGGAAAGCCCTAGTTTCGGTCCAACGCGACAGTAAGTTCGAGGTGGGAGCGATCAGCTGAAGGACCGTCTGCCGTGCTGGTCTTGATGCAACCGATGGAAGATGACGACGGCGTCGTTGGCGAGTCCACCTGTGTCGCCTCGCGCCGCACCTCGTACCTCGCCGTGCCCTCCTTCGTCTCGGAAATGGCTGCAGAGGCTGGGCATCGCAAGTTCGAATCGAATCGCCGAGCGAAACAAGAAGAGGGGACCGGGGGGGGGGGGGGGGGGGGGCGGCGAGCGCCTGGGCGGCATGCGGCCGGTTTCGCCGGCGTTGATCGGCGCCGTCCCGTTGGCGGTTGACGCTCATCCGAGGCAGGAGGCTGCCGTGGCGTGGTCAGCAAAAGGCCCTTCGAGCGGCCATCACGCGCGCATTCAGCGGGACGTACGTACCTCGAGTATTGATAAGACAGGATGACCCGTGGCGGTTGAAGGTGAGGGTCAAGGTTGATCCATCCGCCCTCGAAAGCATCGTACACTGTACGAGATACTCGTGGGCCCCTCGTCGAGCTGGTCAAACCCGCCTCGGCCTGTCGCACGAAACGCAAGTGGCCAGGCGAGCACGACTCTCGGCGGGGTCGGATCGGCGCCGACGTGGCCGTCGGAACGTCCATCCTCCTCGACGTCCCAGGCAGCTTCGCGTCGAAGGGGTCCTTCGACATTGCAGACGGCCCGTCGCCCGTCGACTTCGGCATCGAGCCGTCTACAGCAGGCAGCGGATGCGACGTGTTCTGCCTCCACGAGCCCTCGGCCTCTGCCCACGATCCGGCACACGTCGTCCCATGTCACCGTCAGCGTCACCACCACCACCACCACCAGCGGCGGACTTCGGCCTCACCGCCCAAAGGAACCCAAAGGCGCTCGCTGACACCTCGTGCCCCCCTCCTGCTCCTCTCTCCATCCCATGCCCGCGAGAGAACGTGAGGGGGGGAAGAGCCGGAGTATTTTCAGAAACCTGACGAACCAGATCCGAGATGTGGATCCAACCGGGGGTGGCCCCCCTCCCAAGCAAGATGTAAGAGATGATGTAGCGCCCAGGCGGAAAAGTAAATACGATGCCGTATGGCACCGTGGTGGGGAAAAAGAAAGGAGGAAGGGGGGGGGGAGACGAAGAGAAACGGACGGCGAGCAGCCAGCCACGTTGGTTAGACGGCGGCGTCGACGTCGGCAGCTGGAAAAAGGTCGGCCGTTTGACCTGCTTGACTTCTTGATTGCTTGCTGCTTGCTTGCTTGATTGCTTGTGCCTGCTCGCTTCCTTCGTCGTGCCTCCATGCTGCAGTCGGCTACGCGTCAGAGGCGCCCGAGCGGCATAGGCAGCAGTACCGTGCGTGCCATAACCGGCGAGTACGTCGTCGGTCCGTACCACCGTACTTGGTGGGAATATGCTTGTTCTTGATGCAGCTGCGACTTGATCTCCTGTCTGTCACTTATTTTAGTCGCCTGAGGCTCGGACGGATGCTCCTGCCGTTGCTGTCGTAGTACGTACAGTATGTACGTATACGTACTCCGGACCGTACGTTCTTTTGACGTCCTCGCCCTGGTCGGGGAGTGAGTCGGCCCAGTTCAGTACGTACGTACTTTCGTACGTGCGTGAAGCTACCGGATCTTCCACGAGTGAGCCCCGCGGCCGTGCAGGCCTCCAACCAGCCGCTCCGCGCTGGAGCCGTAGAGCCAACTCGGGACCACCGTCGTCGTTGTCGTCGTCGTCGTCGTCGTCGTCGTCGTCGTCGTCGTCGTCGTCGTCGTCGTCGTCGTCGTCGTCGTCACCCCATCGCTGGAGAGCGGCGACTCGAAAGACGCCGCGTCGGGTGTCTAGGGTAGCTTTAAATTCCTTGTCTCGAGGGTGGCCGTGCCCAACGACGGACTTCATCTCTGCCTGGAAACCAACATCGTCGTCACCTCGTATTCATGTGATCGTTGTCTCCGAGCTACTTCACCCCTTGCCCGAATTCTCGGCCGGCTGGCCGCGGAGGGAAAATTGGGAGCCGAGCGAAGGGTCAAAAAAAGATTTTTTTGACGCCAGGGGGACAAACCCGAATAAAGGGCGGCACAAGACGACGACGTCGGCGTCGGTGGACGAGTTGGTGGCGGAAAGGAGCTACGAGTACGTACAGAGGGGGATGGCGCTATCCATGACTAAGCGAGCCAATACCCACCAGTTCGCGCAGATCTGACGGCGGCGTGTGGGGGAGATGGCGTCCTCGTAGAGTACTGCGACAGTCGGTAGAGATGCCCAGAGGTGACCTGTATTTCCCCGTCGAATCTCGTGTGACTGTACGTACTCAACAGCCGAGTCAACTTCTCTTCAAGTTCCCGCAAGACGTCACTGCTGATCGGACTGATGAATAAGCGAGATACTTCTTTCTGCGGTAGCCATGTCGCACCCGAGCGTCGCACGGTTACAGCCCCGGTCGGTCACCGCCCTCCCGCGCCTCCCTCGACGCCGTCTGACTCATTCCGGCCTAGCGCGGGCTCGCTTGAGCTGTCCGACCCTTGGCCGCTAGTGCGCCAGGTCGGCGGGCTTGAACAGCGGCTCGTCATCACGCCGCATGTACCTTCGTATCCTCGTACCCAGGTAGCGACGTATCCTCGGTACGTACCTCGGCCTGATATCGCTTCCGTCTGCCGCCCCACACACGCCCGGGCCCGATCGAGACCGCGGTATCAGAAAGCGCCCCTCCCAACTTCTGCCCTACGGGCCCTCGATGGTGGCTGCGTCACCAGTAATGAGGCGTCGCGCCATCCGCCGCTGCTGCGTCATATGTTCCGATCCGACCCAAGTCGGCCCTCTCGTCACCGCCGTCGGCCCCACACCGTACGGACGTACGGAGTCCGGCTGCAGTGATCGTGGTCGCCTCAAGAGCACCGCGAGCCCCTTGGTGGAGCTCGACACAACCTACTAGCTCTGGTCGCGAGCGCTCGGTCCGTTGGCCTCATGTTGCTTGGGGCTCTCGCGGCTAGATCCCCCGGGCCGCCCCTGCCGAGCCTCCTACCCCCATTACCTGCCTGCTGGATGCTGCCCACCAGTAGGGGATGCTCGCGCTGCCTACGAGTAGGCGTCACCGGTCACGATGGTGCCTCCCTATTTACCACGGCCGTGACCTGGGTTCGCATGCGCGCAGCAGAACATGCTTACTCACGACGCTAATCGCTAGCGCCATGTTCGTACCCCGGCAACCCTAGGCCGCAGCCGTCGCTTCCCGAGAGCTCGATACCCCCCCTCAGCCCCCCCTCCCCCCTCGCCCCGAACTTAAGCTACTGCGGCTACGATCATTTACAGTTCATGCTGTAGCATATCCACCGGACCTTGCTTTTTCCCACCATTGCCTCCGCTGGTGTAACTCGACTGGCCGGTAGAGCTACGGTGCCGAGGCAAAAGTGGCGCGCGCGGATACCCGACGGTCCACACGACCCGCGCGCGTCCCACCGTACTCCGAGCTGTCCACTTCTGTTCCGCTGCTGTACTCCCCATATCGTTTTTCCCGGACCGCCCTAAGCAGATCGCTTCCTCGTCTCCGTCCTTCCGCTGCTTTCTTTTTATTTTTTTTAATTCCCACGCTTTCTTGGCCCTGCTCTCACCCTCTCACCCTCTCTCTCTTCTTCCCTTTGCCGTCCTCTTTTCCCTTTCCCGTTTCCCCTCTTCTTCCCTCCTCCTCCTCCTCCTCCTCCTCCTCCCCTCCTCGTCTTCCTCCTTCCCACTACTCCTTCCGTCGTCCAACCTCTCTTCTCCCCGTCGCACGTCCTCGTCGGATCGTCTTGGCCCTTTCGAAGACGCTCCCGTTCATCGTCGCACTCACGCTGGTCTTGCGAGACGACCGTCGCCCCCCCCCCCGTCGAGGGCTGAAACGGTCTTGTTTGCCCTGCCTCGGCTGACCCGTTCGATATTATCGTCCGATTTTTCGACCTCGCCCACCTCGTTTGGGCGCTGAACTTGACGCCACCTTCAAAGTCGACCGCTTGAAAGTGGTGTCGACCGCTCGTCTCGAGGCCCTCGACGTCGGCCGATCCACACCGGGTCGAGGGGCCCTCACTCGTTGACCGGACCGGACCGGACCGGACCGTACCGGCGAACGCACGTTGGTGTCGTCGGGGCTCGCTTCGACGATCGACTGCCTCGGCCGACATATCTTCTCCGACGACGACGCTGGAACGAAGGGGAATGGCGAGTCATCAGCAGCCTTCACCGCCGACGGCGCTTCATCCGCATCACGTGTCGGCCGGCGTCCACGCCGGCGCTGTAGCTGCCGGCGCCGCCGCACAGGTCAACGGCCAGATGCAGCCCGACATGCAGTCGCATGCCCCCAAGACCGCCGCGCAACACCTGTCGACCCTGAACGAGGCTGTCTGGTTCCAGATCGGTCCGTCGAAGGCTCCGCTCTTCCTCTGCTGTCGCGTGCGTCGGCCTGATGCTGACTCGGATCGCTCGTCGTCCAGGGAGCCTGACCGAGTTGATGGGCGACCTCGATGGCGCCATCCAGGCCTACGAGCATGCGCTGCGTCACAATTGGCGCTCCGTCGCGGCCATGCACGCCATCTCGAGCATCCTTCGGACCAAGGAGCACTTCCACAAGGCGATCGAGTACCTGCAGAACATCTTGAAGATCGACGGCACGAACGGCGAGGTCTGGGGAAGTTTGGGTGCGTGGGCCGTTTCGACCCTGGCCCTCGGCCCGACCGCCGCGGGACTGACGCCTCGATCTAGGACACTGCTTTCTCATGATGGATGACCTGCAACAGGCGTACACTGCGTACCAACAGGCGGTGTACTACCTACGCGATCCAAAGGTTGCTTTCCCGACGCGCTGCCCCCCAAACCTGCCTTCCCACCCGCTGACGAAGCTGTCGTTCTACCATCTCAGGACCCCAAGCTATGGTACGGCATCGGTATCCTCTACGACCGATACGGCTCTCTCGAGCTCGCCGAGGAGGCCTTCTCGCAGGTGATGCGCATGCAACCGGACTTTGAGAAGGCCAACGAGATCTACTTCCGTCTCGGCATCATCTACAAGCAGCAGAGCAAGTACCAACAGAGTCTCGAGGTGACTACCCCGTCGTCGTCGTCGTCGTCGTCGTCGTCGCTTCTGCTACCGTTCAAGCCTTCCTCGAGGCAGATCGATCGACGTGGGACTGACCTCCTCTCGCCTCGGCCAGTGCTTCCGATACATCATCAACGATCCGCCTCGCCCTTTGACGGAAGAGGACATCTGGTTCCAGATCGGGCATGTGCACGAGCAGCAGAAGGATGTAGGTCGCTCTCCGGCCCTGTCGCCTGCCGTCCCTCTCTCGCATCACCTCCCCTCCCACCCGCATCTGACCGTCGGTTGTGTGATGGTGCTCGCAGTACGATTCCGCAAAGGCCGCCTACCGCCGCGTGCTGGACCGCGATCCCGGACACGCCAAGGTCCTCCAGCAGCTAGGCTGGCTGCACCACCAACAGAGCAACAGCTTCAGCAGCCAAGACCAGGCCATCGAGTATCTCGAAAAGTCGGTCGCTTCGGGTGAGGATCCCCCCCCCCCGGTTGTCCCCTTCGTGCGCCGTCCCGGCCCGACGCAGGCGAGCGAGCTGCGTCTAGCCGCGAGACCCGCCGGCCCACTTGCCGCTCCCGTCGGATGCTTGCTGACCCACGACCCCCGCCCGGGCGCTCCCCACCCAGACAACAACGACGCTCAGAGCTGGTATCTCCTCGGCCGATGTTACATGTCGCAGCAGAAGTATCCCAAGGCCTACGAAGCGTACCAGCAAGCCGTTTACCGGGATGGACGGAACCCCACGTTCTGGTGCTCCATCGGCGTGCTCTACTATCAGATCAATCAGTATCGGGACGCGCTCGACGCCTACTCTCGCGCCATCCGGCTGAACCCGTACATCTCCGAGGTCTGGTACGACCTTGGCACCCTGGTACGTTCTTGCTCTTTCCTCTCTCCGCCTCCCCGCTTTCCGTCTCGACCTCGCTTGCCTCGGAAGGATGGGAATGTCGGCGGGGGCGACTTGAAGCACCCGGGGCCGTGCGGCTGACGAGCCCGCCGCAGTATGAGTCTTGTAACAACCAGATCAACGACGCCTTGGACGCGTACACGCGTGCTGCCGAGCTCGACCCGACCAACGTCCACATCAAGGCGCGGCTCCAGCTACTTCGAAGCGGCCAGAGGAACGGCATGCCCAACCAGGCTTCGGCGCCGCTGCCGCAAGACGTCCACCCTCAAGCGTACCAGGGACCAGGCGTCGGCGGGCCGCCGCGGCCGCAATGGGGCAACCCGGCCCCCGCTCATCCGGCACCGACCCAGCACCACCCGACCTCGAGCAACGGCGAGTGGAGCCAACGGCTGGCGGAGATACAGCACCCGCCACCGGCACCCCCGCCGCCACCGCCGAACCCCTACGATCTCAAGGATAGCATCCGTCCTCCTCCTCCGCCGCCGCCGCCGCCGCCGCCGCCGCCGCCGCCGCCGCCGCAGCGACAACCCAGCCCGCGTCAGGATCCGATGCGGCACTACTCGGATCATGCCCGTTCGGCGCCTGGGCCCGCCCACGCCCCCGCGCCCGCGCGACGTCCCATGTCTCCCTCGCCCAGGGTGACGCACGCCGTGCCGGTGGCCTACCCGCCGCCGCCGCCGCCGCCGCCGCCGCCGCCGCCTTCGAGCATGGGCCAGCATGCTGGGCCACCACCACCGCCGCCACATCCGTCACATGCCTCCACCCCGGTGGCGGCCTCGCAACCGGTGTCCCAACCCCCGCCGAACCGCATCGCCAACCCCAACTACGGAGCCCCAGCGCCCGGTCTGCTTCCGCCGACGAGCCACGCTCCAAACGGCGTCGTCGGACCCGGACCGGGCCAGGGTCCGATGCCGCCGTACGGCCGGGCCAACAGCCCGCAGCACGTCGACGTCCGGCCGCTGATGGATGACCGGACGACGTCGCCGGCCTCGGGTCCTCCACGTCCTGCCTACAGCGCACACCCGTCCAGCTCCGTTCCGCCGCCGCCGCCGCCGTCCAGCATGGTCGGTGGCCCGCCCCCTCCGGATGCTGCCTTCGCCGCCGCCGAAGCCGCGGCGCGTGAAAGGCACGATCGGACCCCGTCCGCCGCGGCGAAGCGTCCGCGCGAGTGGAGCGACGACAACAACAACAACAACAACAACAACAACGCAGCCGCCAAGAAGGTGGCGTCCGAGGAGAATCGTGCGGCGTTGGACGAACCGCACCACCGTCGACCGTCGCCGGCGAACAAGCTGCCGTCGCCCCACGAGCTTCACCGGCGTAGCCCGTCCGACATGCGTCGTCCCGAGGACTCGGGCCCACCGCCGTCGCGGCGCGGTGAGGACGGCGGAAACCATCATCATCATCATCATCATCACCTCTCGCAGGACGCCGGCGGGCCGCACCCGCACTCCCTGCCGCCGATGAACACGGCCTACGGTCCCATGGGCCCCGGCCCCCTCAAGGAGGAGCCTCGGCGCGACGACCACGAACCCGCCGCGCGCAAGATGGAGGTCGACGAGGACTACGACGACGATGGCGCCGACGAGGACCAGAAGCGAGGGGTTGGGATCCCAAGTCACGCCGGCGTCTCGCACGGGCGGACCAGCCCTCCTTCGAGCAACAGCATGCACGCGAGCAACGGCATGGTGAACGGACTTCCAAAGGCAGAGGTCTAGCCTGGTGATCCTGTCGACGAATTTTCTGTTTCTTTGATTTCTTTCTGCGCAAATGCCATCCAATTTCTGGTCTGGCTACATATCGACTGTTCTGTTGCTTGTGCATGTTTCCATCTGGTACAACCGGTGTGGCGTGGGTGGCTGTGTCTTCCATGTAGAATCAGCGAGCGGTTCTCACCTTCTTCCACCAGCACCGCTTGACTGTTGCTTTTGCTGCTCTGTTGGGGACTCAATTCCCTCCCCCCTCCCCCCTTCTGCACCACCGAGTGTTTGCCTGTACTTCTAACCCTGCTCCCTTTGTCAACTATGCTACTGAACCCACTTTCAGCCGTGACGACCCCGGCCTGCATTTGCCCATTCCTCTTTCCCCTTCTCCCCGATCACATCTGCATTTGTGTGGGTTGCTGTTCCGTTGACAGGCTATTGCTTCCAGGGTGAAATGAGCGTGTCAAAGGTCATGTCCTGATGATCACAAGGGGAGAATAGTGGACCGTGCAATCGATGAGTTAAATAAGCTCAGTGGATCAAGTCTCGGTGCTTCTCGTAATTGGGGTGTATTGATTCTAATGCCAGTTGATTGTATCTACCTGCTCTATGTCTACAGTAGATCTACAATGAAACTCTCAGGTAGGCGTGGGGAATCTCTTTAGCGATGTGGAGCATGAGTACGATATTGTTGACCGGAGGCGGGAGAGGAGTCTGAGCTCACTACCGGATCTGGGGTCACGTGAGAAAAAAAACTTCTTGTATCTTGGCCCTTGGCATACGTGGTGACTGCATGATTAGAGCAAAGGAGTTCTTCCCTGCTTGAAGCTCTTCTGTACTCCGACAACGACAATTATGCGGACTGACTCCTTTCGACAGACACATACTTAGTGTTTCGTAGTGTGTAGCCTGATTATTGGGGTGATGGCCTGCGAAGACTCAAACCTCCACGCGGTGCAGGCTGGGAACCTCGGGGCAGCGATGGCAGGCAGTCTCCCAAGCTGCTTGTAGTCGCTGCACCGAGAGCTAATTGAGTCACCGGTCGAGCTGCTGGTGCCCGTGGAGCGACGGGCCACCGGAGGTGTCGTGCAGGCACCCTGGACGCCCCCGTGAAGCGACATCAGCAGAACAGAGGACTTCGACCAAACTGGTTATGAAAACCACCCGACGGATGTCTACCGTGTACGCTACGGCCCGAAGCCAGCCTTGCAACTGGTGGATGTGAAGTCTAGACACCCGACAGGGCACCTCTGGAGTAGACGAGAGGAGTTCCTATCGCACACCCCCCTTCTGGCAGTCTCCAGCAGCTGATGCATCGAGGATCTTGTTCTAGGAGGGGAGCGATGTCTGTACCGCGGCGTTGTTAATCGAACGGGGACTACGTGTTAAAGAAGGCGAGCAGGTGGCACGAAGGGTTTCCGCCGCTCCAGTACCTAAGGGCCGTGTGATAGTCAAAGTGCTGGCTTGATGGTTTTGCCTAAGGTCTTGCCACGGATTCTCTTCGGGCCACCTACGGACCGGGGCTAGGGCACTGGAGGTTCTCCAGTGGGCCACCACGTACATCCGGGGTCCCACAGGCGACAGCGGGCAGACGGAGACTTCTCCCTACTTGGTTAGTGGGCTGGAAAGGCGGTCCTGCAGGTGCTGGCATGGCCTGCAGGGTCCGTAGAGCCTGCGAGGCATGGTCGGCCTCTGTACGAGAGATCTACAGAGATAACGCGAAACAGCGAGAGCTGCGGGGCGTGGCATATAATGGCAGTGACGGCAGTAGGGTCTGGGCCTACTACGAGACTGTCTATATGGCCCGAGAGGACGGAAGCGCATGCCGGTCCGTACAGAGTGCAGGCTCAGGCTGCAAATGACGGGCTCAAGGAGCAAACTGCAGTTGGAGCGTGGGCTCCGGGCTGGCAACCCGGCGCTCCGAAGCAGGACCTAGGGGTGAGCGTACACGGCGGAGCGCAAAAGACCTCAGGACTGCGGGGAAGCGTGGCAGAGACCCTGCACGGGATGTCGACTCTGCGCTATGCCTCGGCATAGCTCAACTGTGGCCTTTTACAGCTCCTGGGAAAGACACTCTACCCAATGGATTTCTAAAGGTATTAGGAGACTCTCAATGAAAAGATAGCCAAAGTTCTGGAGGCCTGCTGGAAGCTAGAATATTTCCCTGACAGATACAAAGCAGCCAGAACAATATGCTTGAGAAAGCCTAGCAAAGGATCCTATTGCTATGCCAAAGCTTGGAGGCCAACAGCACTTCTCAACACAATTGGGAAGCTGATGGAAGCTCTGGCAGCCACAAAGCTAAGTGAACTGGCTGAGAAAGAAAACCTACTACCAGAAATCCAGATGGGCTTTAGAAAAGGAAGATCAACTGAGTCTGCACTATTTCTACTCACTTCCCAAGTTGAAAAAGTCTGGAAGAAAGGAATGGTAGCGAGTCTTCTTTCTCTGGATATCTCAGGAGCTTATGATAGAGTTCTGCCAGAAATTCTCAAGAAAATCCTGGAGAGAAAAGGAATCCCCAGCTGGTTTGTTAACTGGATCTTTTCTTTCACTACCCAAAGAAAAACCTCTCTTGTCTTTGATGATTCAGAGTCTTCTTTTTTTCCAGTACACTGTGGAGTCCCTCAAGGTTCACCTCTCTCTCCTATTTTATTTCTTTTCTATATTTCAGATCTTCATAATACTGTTCATACACCAGAGAAAGGTGTATCAGCTCTGGGCTTTGCAGATGACACAAACCTTCTGGCATTTTCCCCTTCTCTTAAAAGCAATCTCCTGAAGCTAAAGTCTACTCACTCCAAGTGTTTAGACTGGGCAAGAAAACATGGAATGAAGTTTGCACCTGAAAAGTATGAACTTCTCCATTTTTCTAGAAGAAGAACAGATAATCTTCAGCTCAGTCTAAGACTTGGAGAAGTGGTACTACAGCCTAAGGAAGAAGTGCGTATTCTGGGACTACACTATGATTCCAAGCTTCTCTGGAAAAAACACCAGAAAATCATGTTACAGAAAGCTTCCAAGTTTTTCTCAGCACTTTCCAGAACTACTTTTTCTACATGGGGTCTACCTGTTCTCTCTGCTAGACTTGTCTACACTGCAATACTGAGATCACTTCTCGGCTATGCAGTAGGAGTCTGGTTCAATCCCCACAAAAAACCTTCTAATATTTCTTCTCTAAATCTTTTCCAGACTAAGTGTCTAAAAACTATAGGAGGTGTCTTCAAAGCTACTCCTACATTTCTTATTGAAGGAGAACTATTCCTACCACCTCTTGATCTTTATTTCAAATTTAGAACAGCAACTTTCCTACAATCTTTCTATTTTTCCAATACTTCTTCTAATCCTCTCTCCTCACTTCTCTATAAGCTCTTTTCCCAGATCACTGTTTTTGTTTCTACTCTGAGAACACCTCCAAAGTCTCTGTCTACTATCACACCTAACTGGAAAGCAAGATGGCTAGAAGAACTAACCACTAACCAAGATTACTCTAAGAAACAATTTCAAGAAGTGTTTCAGAAAGAGTGGGAAGCCAGATGGCAGGCAAACAGACAGAAATGTTCTTCAGTCTGGGAGCTATTTTGCAGACTACCCCAAAAGAAAAATCTCAAAGTTTTCAAAGACTTGAGAAAAGCTGAAGCTAGTCTTTACTTGCAGATTCTATCAGCAAGGATAGGACTAGCCAGCTTTCTTTTCAGAGCAAATGTTCCTGACTTCCAATCCCCTCTATGTTCCTGTGGTTTTGGAGAAGAGACTGCTCAACATATTACTTTCTCTTGTAACAAGTTTCTTACTCAAAGACAGCAAGCCACTTTTCTTTCCTACAATTTCTCTACTTTACTTCAAAAGCCTAAAGTGCTTAAAGAATTTCTTCTCTGGTTTATGTCTTTGAAAAGACTAGACCAGTTTAACTTAGCACACCAACTCTTACCAGAAAACCTATCATCTCTGTGATTTTATTTTCTCCAGACACTGCATATTCTTCCAGATAATTCCCTAGTCTTACCCAAGTCTCAGTTTTTATTCCTTCAAAGGTTTTCTGGGAAAAAAAAGCATGTATCTAGAAGTTCTGCATGGCTCACCAGCCAAATCAGAGTAAGAATAAAATAAAATAAAATAAAATAAAATAAATGGGGGTGATGCTGTGGGTTAGCGTTGGCTGTCCTGACTCTAAGCTTGGGATGACCAACGTTTCACTGCTGAATATCGAACGCCCCTCACGGCTCTTTTTCCCAACCTCGATTTGCCTTGAAACATGGATGCCAAGCTCAGCAGAAAAATTAAAAATAGAACACAGTGCTTCCCTAGCTAAACGGAGCGACATCGGCCCAGCTGGCATCAATGGCTACGTACGTATGTACAACAACAACGACAATGACATGCCGGACTGGAAAACACACCCGTTCCATAAGCCGGTGAAGTCGAGACGGCATGCTTCCATCAAAGCCGAAGGACCGGGCAAGCTCGTCCATGGCTCCCTACCGCTTGAGATGGACGACAAATCGTTCGTCTACGAGTACGCCGACGGGCCTGATGCCCAGGGACACGCCAATTCCCACCTGCACCGTAGCTGGACGGAGCACAAGATTGTGGAGGTGACGATGACGGTGGATTGACCAGAGGATGCTTCGGCGACGGCATAACGTCTCACGGGAATAACGTGGGAGTCCAGCAGAGACGTTGTCAAGGACCAGAACGAGACGAGCGCGAACAGCATCATCAAAGAGGTCTGTCAGTGGATGCTACATGTTGATTCATCAGATGAGCGCAGCCGATCCAGTTGGCATCGATTTTGGCATCGGTGGCCCTTGTGTTGGCTGGGCGGGCACCGCCGTGTTGTGCTTCACAGCCGTGGGATGGCGCATGGTATGGCACTCGTGGGTGGTACGAGGGACGTTCCGTACGAATATGCCATGACCAAAGAGGCTGCAGGTGCTGCGAGGTGTGGCAGTGCCAGCAGTGCCAGCAGTGCCAGCCTTGTCAGCCTTGCGTCGGGCCCACCCCGCCTTCAAGACAGATCTCCTCTTTCTGGACCATCGGTTCTCCTCATCTGGGTCAGAATTGCCATCCTTCATACTCCCCAGCTCGTCCCAGCTACTCAGCGAGTCTCCTCGGTTATTTGTACTCTCTCCAGGGACTGAATGTGAGTTACCCTGCTTTGGTCCGCAACCAAGTCATTCACTACCGTGTGCCTTGTCACATCTGACGACCCCGGTATTGAAGGCTTCCAGTCTCGAAATGGGGGAGGTACTGGCCGTATCTGGCAGCGTTGCCGGACTGCTCACCTTGGGCGGAGCAGTCTGCGGTGGCCTCGTTCAGTACTACGACTGCTGGAAAAATAAGGATCAAGAAGTGAAGGACATCTGCCGTGCATTGGACGGGCTAAACAAAACCTTCACCATGCTGAGCGACAAGTTGAAGCGACTGCCCTTCGGCGCAGACGTCGTCCTTCGAGTCACCGAGAGCATCACTGCCTGCAAAGTTGGAATTCAAGCTCTCGAGAGTAGATTGGAAAAATTCAAGAGCACGAAGCCGGGCATAGGCTATCAATTACGCAGGGCTCAGTATCCGTTCAAGGAGAAAACGCTGCGAAAGCTGAAGGGCATGGTGAAAGACCTCCGAGGCGATCTTCAGCTCGCTCTCTCTGCCCTCGGCATTGAAGCATCGGCTGCATCCTTCCAGAAGCTGAAAATAGTGGACGGCAAGGTAGACCACCTGGCCTCCACATCCGCAGCAGCGTCCAATAAGATTCTCAAAGGCGTCGCGGATATTCAGACTGCGCATTACGCGCAAGCAGAGCGTGCCGCGGACTCGCGGACGTCGGCCATCGCGAGCTGGCTTTCGCCTTTGAATTTCGAGGCGAAGCAGAATGACGTGTTTAGCAGACGTCAAGCCGACACGGGAAGATGGTTCCTCGAGAAAACTCAGTTCCGCGCATGGCTTGCGGGCTCCGAAAAGATACTCTGGTGTCCTGGAATGCGTCGGTTCCCCCCTCCAAGTCTTCGTTCTGCCTTCCCTTTGGAGATAAGTTTGAATAGCTTGTTCGTTCTTACTGACCGAGATGCTCACATAGCTGGTGCCGGCAAGACGATTCTTGCGTAGGTCGCATCACCTACCCTCCCAAAGCGGCGCCTAAGTGACCAGGACTGACTGCATTATAGCTCAACGGTCATCGATCACTTGCAACGGGAGCATATGAATCCAGATACCGGGATTGCTTTCGTCTACTGTGTATACAACGAGCCCGGCCAAACGGTAACCAACCTCGTGTCAAGCTTGCTTTGCCAGTTGGTCCGCCAGGCTGGGGAAGTCTCAGACGATGTTGCGTCATCTTATGACCGCCACACACGGTCGAGCACGCGACCGTTGCTTGCTGAGGTCACCAAGCTGCTCCACGCGTACTTGCATAAGCTATCGGATGTGTTCATCGTTGTTGATGCGCTGGACGAATGTATTGAAAGGGATCGAAATGACTTCGTCGCAGAACTGCGAACTCTTCCGTCAAGCTTGAGGCTGTTGATCACATCTCGGGAGATACCCTCGATCGAGAGCAGGGTCGGAAACTGCTCGCGCCTGAAAATTCGAGCTACCGACGGAGATCTGCAGTCATTCCTGGAGGCTGAACTGAAGAAGCACGAAATGCTGATGGAGTTCATCGACGAAAATGCGGGTCTGAGGGAGGACATCGTCGAGACCATCTTGTGCAAAAACAACGGAATGTAAGGGTTCCAACCGCCATGGCTTCGTCTGCCAAACCCCCACAGGTTTCTCTTGGCTGTCTTGCACATCGACGCACTCGCCGAAGAGGATAACTTGCGTGATCTGCGGAAGACACTCCAGTCGCTGCCGGAAGACCTGAGCAAGACCTACGAGGATGCGTTGCAGAGGATTGAGAGCCAAGGCCGCCAGAAGGCCCAACGTGCAGAGCAGGTGCTCCTATGGATCAACCTCGCCTTCAAGCCCATGAGAATCGATCAGTTGCAACATGCAGTTGCTATCCGGCTCGACGACAAGGACTTGGGCCCGGACGCCTTGACAAAGGAGGAAGCGCTCATATCAGCTTGCTGTGGGCTTGTTGTCGTTGACCCTGAAAGCCGGATCGTCCGACTGGTTCATTACACCACGGAAGAATACTTCGCAGAAATCCGGCAGGATCGCTATCCATCCGCTCATCTCGAAATATGTGCCCGCCTGGTGACCTACCTTCGTTTTGATGTCTTCGCGCTCGGGTCCTTTCGACTTTCACAGTCGACTACTGCCAATGGAGAAGATGACTTACATTTGGTAGAACATCCCATCAAGAATTATCCCTTACTCGGTTATGCATCTGAAAATTGGGGTAATCACGCTCGGGAAGTTTTCGATAGCACATCCCCCGACGGCCCAGGTGATCTCAGCACCAGCCTCGGCGCAGCTACCAAGTGTCTAGCTCGAGGGGTACTGGAGAAAGAGTGGCTTGAACAACTTACCCTCGAGTATCTGCAACAGGACATTGTGATATTGGCCCCGTATGAGGCCCCACATATCACCAAGGACGGGACATATATCAATAAAATATCGCCTTCGTGGCAGGTCCGTCCGCGACTCCATGTTCTGGCGGCCTTTGGCCTCTGTCGTTTCGCCGAAAAGTTTCTGGACGATGGACATGATCTTGATGAGATGACTTTTGACCACGAGACAGCCTTGTTTGTGGCTGTAGAATCAAGACATATTGCTATGGTACAGCTCCTTCTTAAAAGAGGCGCGAAGACTGATGTACAGCTCTGGGATTCGAGCAGTGTTCTTGAAATCGCCGCTTGGTCAGGCCAGCCCCTAGTCGTTTCAGCTCTGCTAAACGGTCGCCCACAAGATTGGGACTTTGGTATGATCGAAAGCGCCTTCGTCGCGGCAATAAGACAAACCATCTATTCATCAGTAGCGGAGAAAGATCTAGATGATGTGACCCGTTCGGTGGTCGAGTATTGCCATCCCGATCAGCGCCGCCGTCTGTTTGAAAGCGCCTTCCAGGACCTCCGCTGGCTTGACCTAGAGCATGCTCGGTACATACTCCAAGGAGCAACTCACTGGGGTACTCCCCGAGAAGTCCTGCATCGTACGGTCATCGGAACGAGACGCGTTGATCTGATGGATTGGTTCTTGGAGAATGAAGCGGATCCGAGCGCAGTGGCAGAAGAGTGTTTATCAAACGCTTCGCCTGACGACTGGGACTTCGTGCAGCCTCTACGCAGATGCGGGTGGGGGACCGCGGATTGGGATCCATCCCTGCTTCGTATCGCCCATCCTAGGTTGTTACGGCCAGGACCGATTTCATGGTTGGAGAGTAATCTATATACAGCCGTATTCTGCACCACCAATGAAAACGAGGATGAAAGGCGAGAAGAGGACTGGGTATAAAATTGCGTGAATCAGAGCCTGCTGGCATTGACAGGCGTGAGCAAATCCTGTGAGATAGTACAGCTGCCAAAGGATTCTTTCCACCGAGATATGAACGTCCTCGGCCGATCTCTTGGCTACATACATTCTACTCTTCCGGGTCCCGCTTGCGCTTGCCTATTGCTCGACTTGCTTCTTCTTCTTTAGAGGTATGCGGAGAACGCTTGGCGCCACCGTGTCTGGCGGACGCAGGAGTCAGGATTCTGACGGCGTCTTTGGTGTAGATGTATGATGCTCCGCTCCAGAGCGTTGTGCCTGCTACAATGTATCTGTGCGTGACGAACGTGTCAGCGACAGGAGTTCTCGACGGAGCTGTGTGACGGTCTACTGGAGATGGGACTACGGCGGGATAACTTGATACACACACACACACACACACACACACACACGTACTGCAAGGTTTCCACGAAGGAAGAAATGTCCGGCGTAAGCAACGGCTGGGCCGTACATATGCCAATCAACGATAGTTGGAGGGCGGTGTTGACCTGCAATCCTGTCAGTCTAGATTACGTGGGGTATGTTGTTTTATTCTCGAGGGAGAAGATAGTTTGTTGGCAGAGGCAGTCGGGCACAGAGTGGCTACTCGACTCACCTTGGAGATGGTCGTTGGATGTACTTCCGCGCTTGGGATGGAAAAGTCCCAGTATCGCGTCATGGTTTTGGGCGGCGGCAGAGACACCCATCGGTAGTATATGGCCGCGATGCCAAAGCAAACATCTCGCCCAAGAATGATAGTGGCGAGCCATACTGCCGAAAGTTGCGTCAATAGCCGGTCGATGGTGGACCATGATATGGAATGGGGATTGCCATCCAGATGACGATATTGAGCAAGAAAGGACGGAAAGCCAAGATAAGGAACAGAGAAGGAGATCTACCTGGCAGAGCCCCCTTGATCGCCAAACAGACTGTGAGAATCGTCATCAGCGTCTTATCCGCCATTGGATCGATGACAGTGCCAACGACGGTCTGCAACCGCCAATGCCGCGCAATGTAGCCATCGACAAGGTCGCTGATGCCGGCGTACGCGAAGAGACCAACGGCCCAGACGTGCTGATCGTGCAGGACGAGGTAGCCGATGACCGGAGCCGCGAGCAGACGCGAAAAGGTCAAGAGGTTGGGGACCGTATAGATGTTTTCGTGGGGCGTCAGGCTCGACAGGATGCGCTTGCGGATGTCCTTGATGGGTCTTCGTTTCTTGTCGGCCGGTGATGATGCAGGGGGTGAGAGACGCTTTGATGTCGATGGCGCAGATGGTGGACTGTCCCTGCTGGAATCCCATGATGAGCATGCAGCACGAGCTCATTGAGATGACTGTCGACCTCCAAGAGACATACCCACCGTCTGCAGACTTCGCATCTGAGGAGCGTGCGGTGCTAGAAGAGAACTGCTTGTCCAACAAGACCCCAGTCCACGGCGCACGTCCTTGTTGGCCGTCCAAAACACGCGACAATGGCAGTACACATGCGCCTCTTTGGACACGCCATCTGAGCAACGTAACCGGCGGTGTCCAAAGCATCACTTGTTGCGAAAGCTGCTATTAGAACGGACGGTTGCTCCGCACGACCTCGTGGGAGGTACGTACTATAGCCCCTTCCCACTCCTTCCCGTAAGGCTGTCAGCTACTTGTAGAAGTACGTACGGAGTACTTCCGTACGTAGGTACATACGTATGTGCTAGCATACAAGATTCGAAGCCTGGCTACAGAAATGATGAGGTCTCTACAGGCTGTTTAGGCGCTACCTACGAGTACCTCGTACCACTTGAGCCATCGCCACTTGTGGCGCACCAACCTTATACCTCTGAAACTACAAGTACTCGTGCCGAGTGGGTAATACCCCCCACGTCCCGGTCGGCACGCGTCTGATTACTAATTCAGCCGAAAAAGGGGAGACTTGACGGCACAACCTCACCTCCTGAGAAGACAAATCCTCATTTAAACCACATCACTTCTCCACCGTACGATCCACCTCAAAGATACACATAAGATTTTCCATCCAATTTCGATTCAAAAGTCAAAGTCAGATCCAGGATACCCTAAGCCGGGCTCGAGATCTCTACAAGATAGCTTCTGCTGGGCACGAGACGTGTCGAACTCGATCTTCTCTGAAAAGGAGAAACTTGTGCTCTCTGTGTTCTATGTCAGAACACATAGATATCACTCATGATTATACTCAAAAAAGGAGAGATCAACGTCCTACATACGAGTCACTGGGACCTACAGTACTATCGGGGAAACAGCCAGAAAGACTATCAACAGTATGTATGAAGAGCAGTCCAACTAGCATCACAGTCACTTAAATTACTACAGAAAACTAAAAGTTCATGTTCAATATACTAGATCACACTACACAGATTGGAGGACCAACAAGCAACAGGTATGCGGGTTTTATTCTACCAGTATACATGTTCTAAGAGGTTCAACTAACACAGTTTGTACCCTCCAAAGTTCTGTAGAACATCGCAGAACAAGCTTAATTTCTTTTCCTATGTAACGTCATACCAACGCTCCAATACACATAACCCCTGTAAGTCTCCGGCGAGACCGCGTACCGACAGCACTTCTCAGATGGACAGCCAGCTTCCTGAAGGACCGCCAAACCTCCCTAGTCCTAGGGCGATGGCAGAGCGACACCCACCAGGTGTCCACCGGCATACCGCAGGGGTCCCCAGTCTCCCCAATCCTTTTCCTATTCTTCAACAAGGATCTGGTCGACTTCTGCGCTCGAGGAACCGGAAAGGTGTCGGCTATTGGCTTCGTCGACGATGTCAACATCCTAGTGGTCGGCAACAGCACAGAAAGCAACTGCCGAGTGCTTGAACACGTCCACCACGGCTGCACCGCCTGGGCTGACCGCCACGGAGCTGCCTTTGCGCCACACAAATACGGGTTGATGCACCTGACTCGTTCCCCAAGGCGATTCAACATGGCCGCAGGCGTCAACTTGGAAGGTATCACCAAGGCCCCACAACCAACCCTCCGGATACTCGGCATCCTGCTGGACCCGAAGCTTCGCTGGGGACCGCACGTGAAGCGCACAGCCGAAAGGGCAACACAGCAAAGCCGGGCCCTCTCCGCCATCACAGGATCCACCTGGGGAGCCACCTTCGACAAAGCACGGCTGATCTACAACACTGTGGTGCGCCCGGTCATTACCTACGGAGCAACAGTGTGGAGCCCGCTGGACAGCCTCCTGAGGCCAGCACACCGACGCTGGATCGGGGACGCCCTCGAACAGCAGCAACAACGCTGCCTGCGGTCAGTTACTGGCGGCTTCAGAGCCACCAGCCGGAAGCAGCTCGAGAGCGAGGCCGCTGTCCCACCCCTCCGGGCGCACATGGCACGACTGCAGCTACCGGCACGTGCCAGGATGGAAGCCTCCGGGGTCCGGACAGAGATTCAAGAAGCCTGCGAACGACTCAAGCGTCAGCTGGCCCGACGACCGGGCCGACGCCGCCGCACCTACATCTCACCAGGCCAGGCGCGTCACCGCTGGGCAGAGTCAATCCTCTGGCCTCAGCGGCCACTGGAATCCACCAAGGGGTCTCTAGGCCTGGCCGGGTGGGCTGACAGCCACCCCGCAGCCACTCCACCCCTAGGCACTCCCCCACGAATAGTCTGGCAGGCCCGTCTGCTATCGGAGCAATGGTGCTGGGAGCGATGGCACGAGCTCCACGGCGGGCCCCCATCTCAGGTCCAGCTGCTGGACCCAGATCCTGGAGGGGGAGACAACTGGAAGCCGGACAAGATGCCGTACCGGGCGTCTCTCCGGCTTCGCGCCGGCCTATCCAAGGCCCAAAGCAGCATCTTAACGCAGATGCGCACAGGTAAGATTGGGCTGGCAGCCTTCCTCTGCAGGCGACAAGTCCCCGGCTTCCCGACACCGGCTTGTTGCTGCGGAGCGCAGTGGGAGACTGCCAAGCATGTAGTCCTAGAGTGCCCACGCCTGCAGCGAGTACGCCGCAGTCTCTATACTGCGACTGCTACTACTGACTACCAGGTGATGATCTCGCGCCCGCGGCCCGCCGCCGCCCTGACCTCGTGGATCCTACGCCACGGAGTTCTCTCCCAGTTCTCCTGGGCTCAGGAGCAGCTGGATGCTGGTTGCTAACCAGCCACCCCCCCACGTTCTACAGATTGCTCGAGAGGATAGCGCTGCCTAAGGCGCTGCAGGGAGAGGTTTTTTACTCGGTTGAGTTTTCCTAGCCTAATTCTATAGATGACCCAGCGTAGCCTAGATACACTAGTGCTAAAATGGCGTAGGAATTCAATCAATCAATCAAACCCCTGTAAGTTTTTCTTCTCCACGAGATTCTCTTCTCCCAACATTTCAGACAGCGCTCAAGTCTTTCTTCTCCACAAGATTCTCTTCCCACACTATCTCATCAGCACTGACAGCAGCAAAATAAAGCCTGATTTCAAGGCGATTATTGTTTCCACCACAGTCACTGGCGTTACTGCCGTGCGGACTGCGACCTGGGAGACTCTCCAAAAGAAAGAAGGAAAAACTGTATGAGCAACTCTCTTGTTCAAGTCTTTTCGATTTATATCAGTATCTTTTTATATTTCTTACTGTACTATCCAATCTTAACGGCCTGCGACGACTCAGACCTCCACGCGGTGCAGGCTGGGAACCTCGGGGCAGCGATGGCAGGCAGTCTCCCAAGCTGCTTGTAGTCGCTGCACCGAGAGCTAATTGAGTCACCGGTCGAGCTGCTGGTGCCCGTGGAGCGACGGGCCACCGGAGGTGTCGCGCAGGCACCCTGGACGCCCCCGTAAAGCGACATCAGCAGAACAGAGGACTTCGACCAAACTGGTTACGAAAACCACCCGACGGATGTCTACCGTGTACGCTACGGCCCGAAGCCAGCCCTGCAGCTGGTGGATGTGAAGTCTAGGCATCTGACAGGACACCTCTGGAGTACCGTAGTTGAGGGGAGTTCTCATCGCACACCCCCCTTCTAGCAGAGTCTCCAGCAGCTAATGCGTCGAGGATCTTGTTCTAGGAGGGGAGCGATATCTGCACCGCGGCATTGTTAATCGAACGGGGACTGCGTGTCCAAGAAGGTGAGCAGGTGGTGTGAAGGGTTTCTGCCGCTCCAGTACCTAAGGGCCGTGTGATAGTCAAAGTGCTGGCTTGATGGTTTTGCCTAAGGTCTTGCCACGGATTCTCTTCGGGCCACCTACAGACCGGGGCCAGGGCACTGGAGGTTCTCCAGTGGGCCACCACGTACAACCGGGGCCCCACAGGCGACAGCGGGCAGACGGAGACTCCTCCCTACTTGGCTAGTGGGCTGGAAAGGCGGTCCTGCAGGTGCTGGCATGGCCTGCAGGGTCCGTAGAGCCTGCGAGGCATGGTCGGCCTCTGTACGAGAGATCTACAGAGGTAACGCGAAACAGCGAGAGCTGCGGGGCGTGGCATATAATGACAGTGACGGCAGTAGGGTCTGGGCCTACTACGAGACTGTCTATATGGCCTGAGAGGACGGAAGCGCATGCCGGTCCGTACAGAGTGCAGGCTCAGGCCGAAGATGGCGGGGCAGTCCGTTGTGGCCGCCGCAACGGCAGCAACGCCGTGCCCAGACGCGGGCGACCTGGGAGGGGCAATCTCGGTCAGGCTATGGGAAGGGACGGGGATAGCCATGGCCGCCGGCGCCGCCAACGCCAAGGCTAGCGCCAAAGCCGCAACCGCTGCGGCGGCCACTCCTCTTCCCGCCGCAGTGAGCTTGCGGCGAGGACGAGAACGTGGGCCGGCTCGTCCGTCGAGGGGAGCTCGGTGTGCTCGCTCGACGAAAGCACATGGGATCAGTGTCGAGACAGCACTCCGATCGTTTAACGCTTGTCCTGGAATCTGGTGATTATGGCAACGGCAACAGCTCGGTCTTGTCCATAGCGCAAAGCCTGTGGAATATAGGGGTCTATAAAGCAGCCGAGGACCCCGGCAATGCTGGAGCGATCGTTTTCGAGACAGTACGTCGCATGGGCGAAGCCTGTGAGCTCGGTCATTCCTCGACACACCGAGGCCCGCGACTCGTGGAATCATGCAGTGGAGGTTTCGGCCCTCGGGGGCCCAGTACCTAGGTATACTTCTCGAGTTACTACTTCCGAACATCTCCCTAGTCGACTGCCTGGGCTATACCAATATGCTAAACCACCTGACAGCCACTTTCATTAGTCTTCTCTCAACACCGTTACTGTCTACCCCCATCTAGTATTCTTAGCTCAAAGCTGAAGATGATCTAGAAGATCAGTTAGTGGCTGATCTGCAAAGAAGAGTCAATAGGCCAAAGGCTGAAGATCCACTAAGCTGGCTGTGTGGCACCTCCAGGGCCCAGCTGAAAAAAAATACATATATATATACTGTCAGTGGCACCTATCGTAACACACCCATCTTAATCCTACACTATTGCACAGCTGGCTACTAAGCTATATTCCACCAGGGAATCTACACCACCAGCAAGGAAACCCTCTACAGTAGGTCACATGATGTACGGCCTACCTCACCACTCTCAAGAGCAAAAAACCCCTTCCCCTTGCAGCCTCCTACACAGCTGCCCTCTTTTCCAAGAAAGATGTTTCAAACAAGCAAGGGAGAGTGATTTACTTGCCAGTCAAGCTTAGTCAAAGCAGGACATGTTTCTGTTCGGTCTTGAATGCGGGAGAACTGGAGAATGATGTTAGGGTGTGGGAACATTGCTGTGAAGAGCGCTGGCTGCCCGGTAAGAGGTCAGTTGTCGGATGGTCAAGAAGCTGGAAGTTATAGGTAGGTCAGGACTGTACTGTACTGTTATGGAACGGAGCTCTATCGATGTACCTCTGCGAGGCGACTGCATTGAGGTGGGTGTAAGTTCAGTCAAGAAAGAGTTGGTATGTTCAATCATTCTCTGATCGGTGCTACTTACAGGAACAGAGAGCTATGGCTGAATGCCAAGAGATGAGAAACACTGGACAGATAACGACTGTACACACGATATGATCTGAAACCAGCCCTGCCCATTGATATCCTGGACTGGCCAAAGGCACGGAGGACCAAACGCCAGGTCATGAGATGCATCATGATCGCAAGGAATACAAGGGGAGAAGGGAAAGGGAGAGAGAGAGAGAGAGAGGGAGGAGAGGACATCCAAACAAGGAAAAGGTATGGACCAACATTGGTTCAAACTCTCGCTCTTGAATCTTGGACAAAGAGACGATGGGTAGTTTAGACGCGCTCTAGAGAAGGGAAACAGAAAGAACGGAAGAACGGGAGAACGGAAGAACGGACAACAGAAGATCGGAAACAACAGAATGAACAGAAACAACAGAATGAACAGAAAGAGCAGAGGATCAGAAAGACCACAAAGAACGCCCTTGCACCGATGGATCATCACATGCTCCAAATGCCACAAAGACGATGAAAGCCCGAGTTGTGAAGGATTGCCCACTGGGTTAGACTTGTAAGAAACAAACAAAGGCGACTCGCGTCATGCATATCTCGGCGCTCGAGTGTAAGACGGTTCCGGTGGTGGCATGGGTCCATCCCAGTACGGCGGAGGTGCGTTCGCGTTTGCGTTCGCGCTGGACGGGCCTCTCGAGCGCCGACCCGAGGAGACGTCGCCGCGAGAGGCGCCTCGTCCGTCGGCGCCCACCGTGCCTGTCATATGGTGCCCGCGAGGCAGGTTGTGCTGCAGGATGGTCCAGCCGGGCGGCGAGGGGCTTTTGCGACTCCGGTGTCGCTTCCGGATCCTTCGACGGCGGCAGCATCCGTAGACGCAGCATGATACGGCGACGAACAGCAGGAATCCGAGGACGGAGCCGACGGCGATGACGACGGTCTTGTTGCGGTTGATCCAAGACCCAATCTCCGTGACCGGATTGGAGCCGTCACACCGGCCCTGTTCGACTACGAGTTAGCGACCGACCGCATCGGAGCTTGGGGACTCGGGACTCGGGGCTCGACGTCGGATGATCAGGTCATGTGCACACGTACGTTCTGGCAGTTACCGCCACCGCCGCAAGGAGTGCCGTCCAGGAAGTTCTGTTGCATGCTGTAGCAAACGCCCTGGCCAAACTGCGGCGACGCGCAAGACAGCTGGCAGGTGCTCGAGTCGCAGGCGAAAGTGTCGTTCTTCGTGGTGAATGATCCCATCAAGCTCTTGCACTGCAAGTCTCGAGAGGTGCAGTGTCCGCTGGCACACGTCAAGCCAGATCCATCTGCACCACAGTCCGAGCCTGCCGTCGTCGTCGTCAGCGCTGTTCTGATTTTGCGTGCTCATCGTGTCCAACGGAAAAGAGCTCACCATCTTCTTGGGTCTCATCCGATGGGCAGAGCGGAGTGTTGCCGGTGCATTTCTCCTCGGGATCACATTCGCCCGTGCTAGACCGACACACCTGAGACGAGGGTGCGAATTGACAGTCCTGGCAGCAGTCCTCGTTGGAGTCGTCGCAGACGGCGTTGTTCCTGAACTTGCATGTCTCCGGGTCGCAGCAGCGGTTGTCGCCACAGTTGGCTTCGCCGCCGCAATCGCACTCTTCGCCCGTCTCGACGATGCCGTTACCGCACTGGTTCCCCGTAATCGTCGGGACACCCGTGTTCGCCAAGAGACAGTCCGAGTTGACGCTGTTGCGTCGCAAGGCCGAGCATATGTTGCCGATCGAGCACGGGCTGAAGTCGCTGATGCCTCTGCTCGTGGACGGGTTCATAAGATATCGCTCACCGGCGTCGCACTCGTCCCCGCTGAGCGGACAACATTGCTGAGCCGAGACCGAGGTGCCGTCGTTGCACGTCCGCGACGTACAATCGTGCACGGCACCGAAGGTGTGGCCGGTCTCGTGTCTTGGAGCCTGTCAGCGGTCCTGCAACCCAACCGAAGGTGGAAAGCTGGGGGAAAGAGAGACCAAGGGGTGGTGGGGGAGAGACACTGACGCGATGACCTGCCACTCCCTGTCGGTCCGAACAACGACGTTGGCTCCACTGACGCTTTCGTTGTTTCTGCCCAGTCCTACGTTGGCCTGGGCATCCTGCACGCACGCCTGGCCAAGCCAGGCCAAGCCTACGGCCGTTCCGGTGCGACAGTTGGTCAGAAGGGTCCAATGCGAGTTGCTATCCTGTCTGTCTCCACGCCACTTCGAGAAGAGATTGAGCCGATCCTGGATGGTGACATCCTGCGAGCACGCGAGATTCCATGGCGCGGACGCAGGCGCCGAGCCGGGACAGCTCTTTTCGCTCACGGTCAGGTTGCTCAGACCAAGGCTGATGTTGAAGGTCGACTCGTACAGATTCGAGGCCGAGTTGATCTGGCTGATGATGTTGGCTCTTGCAGAGTCGGTCGAGTTGAACGTGTCCGTGTAGGTGCAGTCCGTGGCGACGCCGATGAGCGCCACCTTCCGCGTGCCCGGACAGCCGACCGTCTGGCCGATGGAAGACCGAAGGTTGACGCCGGCCGAGTTGCCACCCAAGATCGGGTCGATCTGACGCTTTCCCAAGAGCGAACCGGTCGGCGCCATCCCCCAGAAGCCGGTGTCTCGTTTCAACACGCGACCGTGGATGGGGTGATCCGGGCGGATGTTGAATTCCAACCGATCCGCTTCGCAGGTGAGATCCTGGCCGACAGACCGTCGAAGCTCGCGATGCGGGGCATCATCGTCGACGGTGTCCGAGTCGCGGGAAACGACGACATATTCGTCGTCGGCATCTTCGGCGTGGGGATCGAGCTCGTGCTTCGTCTGCATGTAGCTGGATCGCAGCTGCAGATGGTGATTGTCGTGCATGATGGCAAAGGCTCCGTCGAACAACGGTCTGATCCCATCTCGTCGAAGCATGATCCTCGCGGAGCCGACATGGATCCACGAGCCGTCTTCATCCTCCAACCAGCTCTTTCCCCGGAAGACCTTGTGGTCGGCACGTCTTATCGGCTCCGTCCTCGTGACGGTCCCACTCTTGTCTAGGTATTGAACCTGCGCACCATCGGGGATGATATCATGGTTGGGTTCCAGGCGCAACTTTATCCGCTGTCGTTTACGGTGCAGGAAAAATGTGAGGTCAAAGGTTGAATGGGCGTGTACGCGATGCGACGGGGTCTGAATCTCGGCCTCTTCGACGAGCGACAGGTAGTTCAGAGGGGCCCGCCCTTGTGAATGAGCTGAGGTTGAGCGTCAGCCAACACCCGAGGTCGCTCGACCAGCCACATCCGGCGCCATCGACGACCACCGCTCACCTTGCGCACCATCGCATATCAACGAGCAGCCGACGACGGCCAGCGCGGCGAGTCGCCGCAACGAAGGGAGCATCCTGGACGGGCAGCGGCAGGACGGCGGAAATCTGTGTAGGGCCAGCACCAACTCCGGATTTCTATGGTAGATCCAATCGGTTCGCAGGGCCGATCCGACCCCGTCGGTCAAGCGAGGTTCGAACGTAGTCGAGATATCTCAGGAGTGGGCGCGCAGCGGTCTCCGGCAAGCCGACATGGACAATTCGCCCCCCCGGAGGCTTGGGCTTCTGAGCAGTGGATGACGCGGCTAGTAGAGCAACCTTAGCATGGAGTTGTGCCGCAGTAGCGTTTGCTTGGCCGGAGTCGGGCGTTCGGCGCTCGGCGCTCGGCGCTCGGCGCTCGGCGCTCGGCGCTCGGCGCTCGGCGTGATCCGCCTAGCAGCGGCGGCAAAAAAACCAAGAAGCGCAGGGCGATTCGGCGCGGAAGGAGTAATGATCCCAAGTCGTCGATACCGATGCGGATACCACGACTGCGGAGCGCCCAGTGCCGCGAAGCCGAGTCAAGCGTCGTGGTGGTGGTGGTGGTGGTGGTGGTGGTGGTGGTGATGAGCCGTGGGATGTGCTGACAAGCAATCAACAAGAGTCACAACCCTGCCTCGATGTTGTTTCCCGTCGCCTTTCGCCGCTGAATTTCCTTTTGCCGAGCCTTGTCAGCTTTGTTGAAAGCTGGGACCGATATTTAGCAGCAACAACGAAGTTGCGATGACGGGATCTCAAGTTGGTCTCACCTCAAAGGGGACAAGCTGAAAGGCTAATCAAAGAGATGGATTCATTGTCCGAAGCTTAAGTCCTAGGCAATACTGGTAGGGGGTCGAAGCTGAAGATACGTGAAGCCTGCACGGAGTATGCTATATGATACAGATGTATGGAGGTAATATCAGGACGATCTCGACAGTCGAGTGAAGTAGATATCGTCGAACGTCCGAGGCGCTTCTGCAGCGCCTCACCCAAGACATTGGGCTCGTTGGTTACCGTGGGAATCTCTCATGCCGACTTAGTCAGCAGGGCCATTCGCCTACCGTACATACGTATGTACGAGGTATGTACTCCGTACGGTAGCCGACAATCGTGTCGTCAGCGTTTCAGACAGGCGCGACAGCTTTCAAACGTTGAATGTCTGCAATCCTCCTTGAACATACTGTTCCGGTGGTGCTCATCGTCCGGTTTCGAGACTGCAACACTTCCATCTATTTCAAGTTCCCGTTGGAGCGACTTGATCGTCACTTGATCGTGGATGGCTCAGGCTGGGATTGACAGGCTGGTCGTCTCTGAGCCATCGAGGGACAAAGACATGATTCACCTGTGATCAGAAGTCATACGACCAGACGCATGGTCTCTCGCAGCGGACACAGTCTCATCCTCCGCAATGGTTCTACGGTTGTACCCTCGTACCTCAAATCATCTGCCATCGATCACGCCATCATAGACTTGCCGATATCGTCCCGTTACGCTGCAGAGCCACGAGAGAGCCTCGAACCGAGAGAATCGTTCCATCTTCGCAGCGCACAGAAGGCACCCAGCAACATTTTGACACCTGCATTAAGTTAGATGCCGCTGATTCACGTCATCAGTTGAGCCACTGATGCGTCGAGTCGGGTTGACTTGGCATTCATCGTGGCTTGTTGGACCTGCGTACGTAAGCACTCGATACGTACGACGGCCATGGGCACTACGACTGACGAACGCCATGAAACACCCTTGAGCACAGGATCGTGAGGGTCCAGGACAACGCGTGTCTTCCTCGGCCGATGTTGCCACAAAACGATGACGCCGTGACCAATCCATGGTTCTGGCACTTCTTCTCTTGGCGGAGGCAGTGCAAAGGAAGCGGATCGACATGTTTACTCATACATTACACTCGCGTGACTAAGCTGGCTGTACGAGTACTGTACCGTGTGTGAAGCACTCGTACGAGTATCACGTAATCAAGTCACGTGGGGGCGTTGCCGTGCTTGTAGGGACGGCGTGAAGCTTAATCGGCTCGACGAGGCCAGTGGCTTGCGGGGTCAGCTGGGCTTGATCGCGACGAGCCGTTGAGGCTAACCTTCCTGTTCGAGTAAGCATGCCCGGAATGGCCATATCAGGTCAGATGGAGTCCAGAAGCAGCCACACCCTGGTCTCCTCAGGTCGACCGCTTCTTGAGCTGATATATGAAGCGACCCTTGCGCGTGCAACGGGAGATTGATTACCGCGTCGGACAGGGAGAGAGGGAGCGAGAGAGAGAGAGAGAGAGAGAGAGAGAGAGAGAGAGAGAGAGAGAGAGAGATGGAGAAAGATGGAGAGAGAAAGTGATGAAGTGCTCCTGCTGTAAAGGTCTAATGGCTCTCTGACCTGCAACTCCGGCATCATAAGGTGTGCACCTAGCAGAGGACACTTCATACGCCACGTGATACCAACCTTTTGTTTCGTACCGTGTAGCAAGTGTCACTTGGAGCGACTCAGCTGGACGGTCAAGATGATCTTCTCGAGCACGCTCGGGTCCGAAAGCTGCAGCCGCAGCATGATCGATCCAGCACGTAAGACGAAGTAGAAGCGCTCACGGTCGAGATGTCACCGAGCGAGTTCTCCTCGCCGGCCAGGATCTTGCGGAGGATGCGCCTCATCGTCTTGCCCGAACGCGTCTGGGGCAGATCCGGCACGATGAAGACCGCCTTGGGGGCCGCAAAGGGCCCGATGGACTTGCGCACCTGCAGGATGAGCTCCTTTCGCAGCTGATCGGTGACCTCGTTGCCGTCCTTGACGGCGACGAAGGCGTTGACGGCCTGTCCACTTAGTTCGTCGCTGACGCCGACGACGGCAGCCTCGGCCACGGCCTCTGCGACTTCATCGTCAGCGTCGTCGGAGGAGGCAGCCACGGAGAGGAGAAAGGTCGGAGAGGGTAAGGCTGACGGTGTTCGATGAGGGCAGCCTCGATCTCGGCCGTCGACAGCCGGTGCCCGCTGACGTTGACGACGTCGTCCACCCGCCCGCGAATCCAGTAGTGTCCATCGTAGTCACGGCCGGCCCCATCGCCGGTGAACTGGATCGCCGTCAGTACCCGCAGGAACGATCGTCGGCCCTACAGCCCGGGTGGGACCGTACGTAGAAGCCCTTGTACTTGTTGAAGTACGCATCCATGTATCGCTTATGGTCGCCCCACACCGTCCGGGCCATGCTGGGCCATGGCTTCTTGATGACCAGAACCCCTTCGACGCCGTTCCCGTAGAGCTCCTCCCCCGTTTCCGGGTCGACGATGGCGGGTTCGATTCCAAAGAACGGAAGGGACGCACTCCCGGGCTTGGTCGGGGTCACGCCGCCCAGCGGGCTGATGACGTGCGAACCCGTCTCGGTCTGCCAGTACGTGTCGACGACGTGCGCTTCCTTGCGGCCCACGATCTCGAAGTACCACTTCCAGACTTCGGCAGCGATGGGCTCCCCCACCGAGCCTAGCACGCGCAGGTGTTTCATCCGCTTGACGTGATGGTCGCCCGCGCGTTTGCAGAGCCGGAGCGCCGTCGGCGCCACGTAGAACTGGGTGATGGCGTGGCGGCTGATGACGTCCCAATACCGCGAGAAGTCGGGATGGCTGGGCGTCCCCTCGAACACGACCGTCGCTACGCCCAGCAGAAGAGGGGCGTAGACGACGTACGTGTGTCCCGTGATCCAGCCGACGTCGCCGGCACAGAAGAAACGGTCGGTGTCGTGGATGTCGAACACGTACTTTCCCGTAGCCGCCGCCCCCAGGAGATATCCGGCCGTTGTGTGCATGAGACCCTTGGGCTTCCCCGTCGAGCCGGACGTGTAGAGCAGGAAGAGGGGATCCTCGGCCCCGACCACGACGGGCTCGATGTAGTTGGGATATCTGGGTGCCTCCTCGTGCCACCAGAAGTCACGTCCGGCCGTCCACGGAACCTCGGCACCGGTCCGTCGGAAGACCAGGCATCTCTTCACGCCCGGACACTGCTTCAGAGCCTCGTCGACGATCTTCTTCGTCGCGATGGTCTTCCCGCCTCGACGGCCCTCGTCGCTGGTGACGATGACGGCGCTCTCGGCGTCCACAAGGCGATCCCGCAGGGAGTCCGAAGAGAACCCAGCAAAGACCACAGAGTGAACGGCGCCTAGGCGCGAGCAGGCCAGGAACGCAAAGACGGCCTCCGGGACCATGGGTAGATAGATCGCAACGGTGTCTCCCTTCCGGACCCCCATCTGCCGAAGCACGTACGCGAGCCTCGACACTTCGCGCAAGAGCTCGCCATAGGTGACCGTCCTCCCGTGCTGGGCCTCGTCGGCCTCGAAGATGATGGCCGGCTTTTCGGGAGTTTTCAGCGCATGGCGGTCCACGCAGTTGAAGCATGCGTTAAGCCGTCCGCCAAGGAACCAGGCATTGTCGCCACCGACAAACGAGCCATTGTGAACGGTGTGGAAGTCCTTGTCCCAGCTCAGAAGATCCCGAGCGAGCTTGGCCCAGAAGCGATTGGGGTTCTCAATTGATTCCTTGTAGAGGGCCAGATATTCCGCACAGCCATCCAGATGTGGTTTCGCCGGATGCTTGCTGCGATAGAAGATTGGTCATGAGCATCCATCTGCTGTCTCGACCTGCTACAAAGGCTCTGACAGATGTATGTGTATACAAATACATCCGTACATGTGCGCAACTGTCACTCACTCGAACAACGCCTGAGGGACGCCAGTCGTGGGATGCTCGCGTCCTTCCGAGACGACACTCGTCGGTAGAACGTCGCCTTCAGACATCTTTCATCAACGTCCTCCGCTTTCAGATTGTCGTTTGACAAATTCCGCATCTGTGTCTATGCACTAGACAGATCTACTCCCTTGGGGCCAGCGTAGGTAGATAAGTCTGTCCTGGATGCGCAAGATGGGAAAAAGGAGATTCTTTGAAAGCGGCCGACGTCAGCGGATGCAGGCATCCAAACAGTTACTGTAGGCTGTTACTGTACCCTCGTACCCTCGTACAGTAGGGCCCTATCGCCTAAAGTTTGGGCTTGAACCCTAGCGCATCGGCGCCCCGCATCATACCAGAGCGTGTTCGGTAAGGTGTCGTCCGAGTGTCCAAACGGTGGGTCCCTACACTTACGAGTACGTACCGTGGGGTCCCTACAGCGGAGTCACACATGCAGGACAAAGCCATCATTACTTATGGAAATCAACGTGGTGGCTTGGTGGTACGTATTTCATGACAGAAGTCAAGCGAAAGGATTGACCGAGCTTAGCCGAGGCTTAGTAAGGGCTCTGTGAAACCATCCACACACTGCCACGTGACGTTCATGAACCTTCGTAGAAGATCTGGACCCATGTGGATACGCCCGTTGAAAATACCACACAGACCGTTGATCATCCGGTCCAGTTCCCTTTCACCCTGTATGTCAGTTACATCGAGCCTGATCAATACTACTTTGTACGTGAGTAGTGATACCAGTATAGGGCAGCATTGGTACGTATCCTCCTAGATTGTACTGTCTGTAGTGAATCGACGTTCACTGAGGCCGACCGATTGCTTGGAGTCCTTTTGGTTCGAGGGGTTCCTTGGCCAGCGAGACCTATGATGTAATTGGACAGTAGCCCTTTTGGTAGGCACGTTCCGGTACGAAGTAACTACCGAGCACGCAAAGTCAGGCCTGCACGGGCCGCTGCGGTCTTTTCTTGATTTCACGCTGGAGCTGCACCTCCTCGAATGAATTCGTACTGTAGCCATTGCCAATCGGTCAACCAGGAATATACCCCTTCCTGACCCCACCACCATCTCGCCACTCACCATCGAGAATATCCCTGCCACGAGGAGCTTGCCAGACCTCGACGGAGGAGCGCCTTCCTCGAGCCTAGGCAACCTTTCCACGGCATGGAGGACCAGCAGCATGCGGCCGGAGGCCACTATTCGGGCGCTCGGCCGGTGCCCACGATTTCAAAGTTCATAGAGTCGCTGGATAAGGACAAGAAAGAGCGAGATCGCAAGATCGATGAATCCCAGCGTGCTCAGAAATCGAAAGGAACCAAGTCAGAAACGAGGAGAAGGGTTCACGATCCCGTAACGGGCAAAGAAGTTGAGATCGAGGACATCGATATGAACGCTCAACAGGTCATTACGAATCCACAGGTATGGGGGAAAATCTAGGGCCGCAACGCCGTGGGAGGTGCGTTACTCGGTGCCGCTTGCTGACCGCATCAAGTTGACGGTGCCGAACGCCAACCTGTCCAAAGATACGGTATGTTCTCCCACCCCATGGTAGCAGATCATCTTGCATCTGACAGAATGGACTATCAGCCCGTCAAGACCGACGCCTCGCAACCCCTGGACGAGTACCACGAGAATCAAGACGTCACAGCTCCCCCGGATCCGCTTCATCCCGATAGTACCTCTGACGTGCCCATCCACGACGAGAAGACCAACGTCCTCTTCCATCCGACTCCTTCCATTAGCTACGAACCTGCCTTTGCGTCCTTGGAGACAAAAGGCTCGGTCCTGTGCACTGCCGTCTTCATCGCCATTGTCCTGTTGGGGAGGATGTTCGGCGCGTCGCTCATCGGACTGGTGCCCACGGCAGGGTGTGTGGCCGCCGGGCTGTTCCTGTGGGTAAAGGAGGTCGTTCGAAGCGGCCGGGAGCTTGAGTGGGAGAGCGAAAAGATGAGAGGGGAGACCGTAAGCCTCGCTTCGGCGGTTCCTACGAGCTCGTGGCGTACCCCGACATCTGATCATGTTGGCAGGCAACGGCGAATCTTCTTCCCGAGTCGGTGGAATGGTTCAACACCCTGATGGGCATCTTTTGGGGTCTCATCAACCCTGAGATGTTTGTTACCGTGGCAGACACGCTCGAGGATGTGATGCAGGCCTCCGTACCACGCGTCATCGGTGCGTGCTCGAGCCAGACTCTCTCTGACCTGCCCGCTTACCCCCAGCGATAGAGATGGTCCGGGTTGCCGATATCAACCAGGGCAGTAATCCGCCTCGCATCCTGAGTCTCCGCGCTCTGCCAGACGAACATGTCAAGGAACTCAAAGAGAACATCCACGCCGAGATGGAGAAGTCCAAAGACCCCGAGCAGCTGGCGGCCGAGGAGGAAGGTGGGGACTACTACAACCTCGAGGTCAGCATCGCCTACCACGCCGCACCGACGGGGAAGTCGGTCTCGGCGAGGGCGCGGAACCTGCACATGCAGCTCGTATTCTACTTGGGCGTCCGAGGACTGTTCGGGGTGCCGCTGCCGATCTGGGTCGAGCTCCAGTCGGTCGTGGCTACGGCCCGCATCCGCCTTCAGATGTCGCCCGAGGCGCCCTTTCTCAAGGCCCTGACCTTCACGCTCATGGGCTCGCCGCAGGTCTCCGCCGGCTGCACCCCGATGATGGAGAGAGGCATCAACATACTCAATCTTCCCATCATATCCAACTTCGTCAACTATGCCATCCGAGCGGCGGCCAGCATGTACGTGGCGCCAAAGTCCATGACCATCGACCTCGCCTCGATCCTCCAGGGCGACACCGTCCAGAAGGAGACCGAGGCCATTGGCGTCATCTGGGTCAGGATCCACAAGGCCGTCGGCCTCAGCAAGCAGGACCGACGGGGCCGGGACGGCGGTGGCTCGGATCCGTACATCACCCTTGCCTTCAGCAAGTACGAGAAGATCATGTACAGCACCCGGGTCATCACCGATGAACTCAACCCGGTCTGGGAAGAATGTGCCGGGTGAGTCGTCGCGACACGTCCCCGCCGCTCTTCTCTTCTGGCCGCCACGCCGCGCATGCTGACTCGCGCCCCTAGCTTGTTGGTGGACCCGCAAGTCATCAAGGCGGACGAGCAGCTGAGCGTCGAGCTGTGGGACAGCGACAGACATACGGCCGACGATGTCGTGGGCAAGGTCGAGCTGTCCATCCAGAAGCTGATACAACACCCGCGCAAGATGTATCCGCAAGTTTCCAGCCTCAGGGGCATGCACGCCGAAAGCAGCATGCCCGGCCAGCTCCATTGGGAAGTCGGATACTTTGACAAACCCAGCTTCCGGCCGGCGCTACGTACGGACGGGAAGAACCCCAACCTGCCCGAGCATCTGAAAGATAAGCCCGAATTCCAAGACGAGAAGGGCACCATCAGCACTCCAAAGTCCGACGCCGTCGCTCACACGCCCCCTGACCCTCTCTGGCCCAGCGGAATCTGCAGCGTCGTCATCCATCAGATCGTCAACTTGGAGCTGGAGAACATCCAGGGAAGTCAAGGGAAACGGCGTGGTCGAGAGTACGAGCCAGCGAGAGACTACGGGGAGATGAAGCACGAGGAAGGCGACCGGTTACCTACCAGTTACTGCACCATCCTCTTCAACGACCAGCTCGAGTACAAGACCCGAGTCAAGGCCGTGACCGCGCGGCCGGTCTTCAACGCCGGAACCGAACGGTTCGTGCGCGACTGGCGTTCGACGCTGCTGGCGATTTGCGTCCGGGACCAACGACATCGTGAGCATGACCCGATCCTCGGCACCGTCTCCCTCAAGGTCAGCGAGTTGTTGCAATCGTCAAGCCAGGTGACTCGATGGTATCCTCTGGATGGCGGCATCGTGAGTCCTACCCGAGACACCACCCTCCCTCGTCGCCGCCACATCTAACGCAAGCCGACAGGGCTTTGGGCGGATTAGGATCTCCGTCCTGTGGCGCGCGGTCACGTTGAAGCTCCCTCCCAGCTTACTGGGATGGGATGTCGGGACCTTCCAGTTCACGTCTCCGCGAATCCTCGGCCTGGGTTATGGCAAAGTTGCCAAGTTGAAGATGCGTACCGGTGGCTCGAGCGCTTCCAAGCCACGGTCCAGCTGCCAGAAGCTCCCGGAGGGCGATGGCGTGTACTGGGACGCCACGGACCTACAGCTGCCTGTGCGGTACAGATACAGGAGCCCGATCCTGATGGAGTTTCACCTGTCTGCCAAGAGGCATGCCGACGCGTACGCCATCTTCTGGCTCCAGGATGTGCCTGACGATGAAGTGACCCCCTTCAACGCACCGATATACCGGACCAACGACCCGCACAGGCTCACCCAGAACTTCAGCACGGAGGAGACCGTTCACGACCTGAACAGCAACGTGACCGAGGTTGGCCGCTTGCACTTCCGCGGACGGTTCAGCCCTGGATTCTCGAAGGAACATGAAATGTTCATACAGAGCAACGACGACCGTGAGACGTACGAGACGTGGCAAGCCTGCAGAGCCGAAGGCTCCAGGGGCTCCCAAATCACAAAAGAACTTCCCGAGACGATTCATGCGCTGCACGAGAAGTCGCTGACCGAGGCGCGAGATGTTCTGAAGGAAGCGCCACCCGAGGAGAAGCGGCGATGGCTCGCCAAGGATGGGCAAGATTGGTCTGGCGCGTTTGGTCAAGATCCGGCCGATCTGGTCCGCTCGAAGAACGACCGAACTCCCACCGACAGCGACGACCCATCATCGTCCGACGACGACCTGGGAGTTCAGGAGGCATCAGACGACAGGACGGACAACGAAACGATGAACGGGAGCGTCGACAGGACGTCGGCGGACGAGAAGCCAGCGGACAACTCCAAGCAGTCGAAGGACACGCTCGCCCGACGTCACAGAGGCGTGCGACAGTGGAAGGCGGCACGCGAGGCCATCTTCTTCAGAGACGAAGCGATGTTGGGTATGAAGAAGGTCAAGCACAGAATGACCGGGGGGCTCCAGGGACGGGACCCGAAGCCCGAAACCGAAGCCTGAAACCGAAGTCGCTCAGGCTCGACGATCACCCCATCGCCGTCTCAAGTGACCATGGATTTACTTCTTGGGGAGGCTACGTATGTACTACGGCGCCTATCGTCTACTGTGGGGGAGAGGATGATGAACGGTTTCTGGGAATTATCAGCCTTTGCACATTTCACCTGAATGCGTTCCCGTCCTATGGAATGTATTAAAGCGTACACTACTGTAGTTCTGTTACCCTATGTCACATGGAGAAAGCTGGTTGTTAGTCCAGCCTGCCTGTTCAGTTATGTTGAGAGCGTCGTGAGGTTGGGGGGGGGGGGGGGGGGGGGGGGGGGGGAGGGGCTTGTTGGCTACGATGTTGCGACACTACCGTAGGCGACGTGGACCGACGGATGTGCTGTAACTGTAGAGAGACAGGCCCAGCGGTTGAGTTGGCCTCAGGCCGGTATCGAGAGACTGAAGTGACCATTACGGTAGCATGTCTGTACGATTCCACTCCGCATGGCAAATCGTTCGACGACTGACTAGTAGTCATGAGCCCATCAGCTCGTCGATATGCTGTCGATGAGCCAGCACAAATCCGGTAGGATCCGTGATGGCCTGGAGGGCGCAGAAGAGCACACCGAAAGACCAAAGGATCATCATCCACTTTGTATGACCCCGCGTCTCTGTGCTCTGGGAGGACCTACGCTGATTTTCGATTACACAGGACTACGACAGTTTCTACTGCTCAGTCGTCGAGCGGGCCAATCCAGTGTTGAAGAGCCTCCCTTTGGGTATCCAACAGAAGAACATCATCGTTACCTGCAACGCCGAAGCCAGGTGAGCTCCGGGGCCCTTAGCGCCCCCTCGCGGCCGGATCACCTGGCTATACAGCCTTTGGCTAAGTTGAGACGCGCAAGACGCCGAGGGCTGTTCAAGCTACAGAGGCTTTCGGAGGCGAAGAAGGCATGTCCGGAGCTAGTTCTCGTCTCCGGCGAGGATCTTACGCGGTTCCGCGACGCGTCGAAAGAGCTGTACAGCTTCTTTCAAGAAGCCGTCTGGAGCGAGCGGAGCGAGAGGCTGGGGCTTGATGAGGTCTACCTGGACGTCTCCGCCGTCGTCGATTTGAATCTGAGGACCCTGAACGCGAACGACCTGTCTCGTGCCTTCTTTCAGCTCTCTCCTGCTGATCCTACCAACGGCTTCGACTACGAGGCCACGCACGTTGCCGGTTCCACGTTCCCGAGGGCTGGGGCAGCGCCTGCGGCGTCCTCCCAGGAACCCTGGATCGCTGAGGACGAGCATTTACTATATGTCCGATTAACACTTGGTTCACATCTGGCGCAATACTTGCGCCGGCGGCTAGAAGAACAGCACGGGTTCACTTGTTCAGTGGGGATCTCCACCTCCAAGCTCCTCTCCAAACTGGTTGGCCGACTACACAAGCCACGAGGTCAGACCACTCTGTTGCCTCCCTACAACCGCCACACGGACGATGGAGGAGTCAACAACGTGATCAGATTCATGGATACCCATGGCGTTGGCCAGATTCCCGGCATTGGATGGAAGCTCGGTCAGAAACTACGCTCCCATATGCTCGGTCAAAACAACCCCTCCTGGGAGGGTCACTTTTACAGCAGTGCGGAGTCCGATCTCTCGGTCAAAAAGGCCAGGTGTTTCCCTGATATGAGCCCACAGCTCATGGAAAGGGTCTGCGCCGGTCCTGGCTTCCCGAGAGGAATCGGCGTAAAAGTCTACAACCTACTTCATGGCATCGATCACTCTGATGTGGCTCGGGCACGCATCATCCCGCGCCAACTTAGTATCGAGGACAGCTACACTGGTCTGAAAGGCCTTCCGCGGGCTCAAGAAGAGCTCTACAAGATCGCTCAGAGTCTGTTGAAGCGTCTAAGGATCGATCTTCTGCGGCAAGATCGTAATTCATCTCCCACCGAGGATGGCGAGGCACATCATGCGCACGATCCGTCGTCGACGCGTAAAGGCTGGATGGCCTACCCTCGGACCCTCCGTTTGTCTACCCGGCCAAGCCCTGCTGTGAACCCTGATGGAGCCATGACAGGTCGCATCTCTCGAAGCACGCGCATGCCGGACTTTGTCTTGGATACCTCGAAAGACATTGCTGACGTCGCCAAGCGGCTGGTCGATGAGACCATCCTACCCTTGTTCAACGAGCTGCACCCGCCTGCCTCTGGCTGGAGTTTGAGCTTGCTGAATCTGGCGGCAACAGACATGGTCGTGACTGCCAAGGAAGGAGCGGAAGACGCTGGCACCAACATGAACATCAAGCACATGTTCCAGAAGCAAATCGAACCGTCGAGTAACCGACATCCGCCCACTACAAGTCCCACCCCCAGTGACCCTCCAGGTGACTATGGCGACGACACGGGTATGAAAATTATGGCAGCACAACAGGAAGCGCTTGCGCGGATACCAGGAGGATATGGTATGCTGGGGTCAGAAGACCTCATAGGGCCCCGTCTTGCGTTGTCGTCCGATGACGACGAAGTGGCGGAAGACGCTGACACCCAGAAGACAGAGGCTGGGTTCGAATCAGACCATCAGCTGCGAACACTGGAACACGGACACATTACGTATGGCTGCTTCTAGCTGTATTGTCCGCGACGGTGACCATAAGGTCACGTCGATCAGCACCATACCGCCTAACGATAGGCAGTCGCTACAATTAGTGACGACAACGCTAACGCTAGCGCTTTGATAGGGTGTCCCGCGGGTGTCTACTCGCTATCTTAGTGGTTCCCTTCCACCTACAATCAGATCTCTCATTTGTACGTTACTGTGCTCTCCTTCTCCCCACGGTCAATGACTACGAGGTAGGCCATGGAAAATTGTGATTGTCATCTCTGCTTTTCTGTAGAGAAGCCTTGACCTGTGTGCCCCCCGACTCCGCACTCATCGACTCCGTAGACAGGTTGTACAGTACCGTACTTGGCGCACAGCAGCAGCCCCACTTGGTCATATTCGGCAAGGAAGCATTATCAGTTTCCTCACTGCATGTCCAAGCGACAGGAGGCTTGAAGTGCAATTCGGCCGTGATCCAGTTGTACTAGTCATGGGCGTCAATTAATCCAGTCATACTCCGTACGTTCAGTGAGTTAATGACTGCATGCGCATGCAGACCGAGGCGGGCAACTGGGATTTTCAGCGGAGACAGACCAGGTTCTCCCCGACACAAAAATACTTGGCTGCAGTGTTGCACCGCGTGGGAAGGTGACCCCACTATCGCATATCACTCTGCGTCAGCACGGTATACCTATGTGACTCGCCCACGCTGTCTTCCCCACAAAACTGTTCATTCACCCCTCCCACTAATTATCCACAGCCATTTCACCCGTCGAGCAGAAAACTCGTAGACCTAAGATGCAGAACGGAGATGTCAACGGGGCCAATAGCCTCAGCAGCAAAGGCACCGCTGGTGAGATGAGGAGAGGTGATGTCGCGTGCTTCGAACCCCGCACCAAGCTGAGCTGACACCGTCCTGCAGCGTCAGAATCTCGGGATGACATGGTCGGCATCAATTCCCAGCAGCCGTCGCGGCAATGGAGTCGAAATCCATATCAGCCCGTCGGGGATTTTCTGTCCAACGTGTCTCGCTTCAAGATCATCGAGAGCACCTTGCGCGAAGGCGAGCAGTTCGCCAACGCCTTCTTTGACACCAAGAAAAAAATTGAGATCGCCAAGGCGCTGGACGAGTTTGGGGTTGATTACGTGGGTTTCATTTCCCCCCCCCCCCCCGCGAGTTGTCATCTGGAACTTGCGTCGCCTAGGACTGATCTGGGTTGCCGTGCAGATCGAGCTCACAAGCCCGGCGGCGTCTGAACAGTCCAGGCTGGACTGCGAAGCCATTTGCAAGTTGGGACTCAAAGCCAAGGTGGGTCTGCCGCCGAGCCCAGCGCACATGCCGTATGGCTAAACGGGTCTGCAGATCTTGACCCACATACGATGCCATATGGACGATGCCCGAATCGCGGTCGAGACTGGCGTTGACGGAGTGTAGGTCGTCGCTGCGGCTTCTCGCAAGCAACGCGCTGTGCCCCGAACCACGCTGACGGTTGCAGGGATGTGGTTATTGGTACCTCCTCGTATCTGCGAGAGCACTCTCATGGCAAAGACATGACGTACATCACCAAGACGGCTGTCGAGGTCATCGAATTCGTCAAGTCTAGAAATATCGAGATCCGTTTCTCCAGCGAAGACTCGTTCCGGTCGGATCTTGTCGATCTGCTGTCCATCTATTCCATGGTCGACAAGGTTGGCGTGAACCGCGTGGGCATTGCCGACACTGTCGGCTGTGCATCTCCACGGCAGGTGTACGATCTGGTTCGGACGTTGCGGGGCGTGGTCAGCTGCGACATCGAATGCCACTTCCACAACGACACTGGATGCGCGATCGCGAACGCGTACTGCGCCCTCGAGGCAGGCGCCACTCATGTGGACACGTCTGTCATCGGCATCGGCGAGCGGAACGGCATTACGCCGCTCGGTGGCCTCATGGCACGGATGATCGTGGCCGACCGAGACTACGTCAAGAGCAAGTACCGACTGGAGAAGCTCAAGGACGTCGAGGATCTCGTGGCGGAAGCGGTCGAGGTCAACATTCCGTTCAACAACTACATCACCGGCTTCTGCGCCTTTACGCACAAGGCCGGCATCCACGCCAAGGCCATCCTCAACAACCCCAGCACGTACGAGATCATCAACCCTTCCGATTTTGGCATGAGCCGATACGTGCACTTTGCCTCGCGCCTGACGGGATGGAACGCCATCAAGTCGCGTGCCAACCAGCTGAACATCGAGATGACGGACGACCAGTGCAAGGCATGCACGGCCAAGATCAAGGCCATGGCCGACGTGCGACCGCTCGCCGTCGACGACGGCGACAGCATCATCCGGTCCTTCCATCACAACCTCAAGCACGGCGACAACAAGCCACTGCTGCAGAGCCTGACGGAGGAGGAACGACGGTTGTTCGAGCAGAAGGAGCGGGAGCTGGAAGGCGTGGGCAAAAGAGAGCTTGACGACAAAGCCCGAGAGGACGCCATCGTTGAGCCCCTACTCAAAAAGATACGAGGAGATATCGCTGCCACAGCGTAGGCCGTCTCTGAAGTGGAAGGGTTGTCATCTTCTGGCCGCAGAAACATTCAGTTGGTCGTGGGTTTCACCGTCTTACTTCTACTCCAAAAAATCTATTGCTAGGAGTTGTTGTCTTTTGTCGGTTGGGGATTCTCATCTCTCTGCTTTCCCCGCAAAATCTTCCTTTCTCCTTCTCAGTTTGTGTTCCTCTCCCCATTGCGTTTTCTGCTCACTCACTCAATCTCTTTCTCTTTGGGTCTCTTGCCCAAAAAATGAAGAGAACTAAAAGCGATGGCCTTGATAAAGCAGCCTTGAGACAGCTGTTTGCTCATGTTGCCTACTTCTGGCGCACACTTTCCCAGGCATGTTGTCGGTCGTGTTGGTTGTTTCTATGTCCATCCATAGCGGTCTCTACTAGGATGCGCAAAAATCAAATTGATAACGTACAGCAGACCCATGCACCAAGGAAACCAACGCATGAACGAGCACACTACGTGTCTAGGCAGCCATTGCAAGAGCTTCAGTAAGCCATCGTCCACGCAAACCCTGATTTAGCAATCAGCGCAACTCCCCTCCCAGCAGCAAACCCCCTGATCGTGTTACGTTGACAAATCACCACTCTGCCATCTACGGCAAAAGCGATACTACCAGAACCCAATGAAAGAGTAGCACTCATATATATCATCGACAGCACGCACTCTTCTCCCGGTCTTGAGAATGGCCACTAGGAATTAGTGTCGTCGACACCTACAAACTCCGACAACAGCAGCGTATTTTCCGGTGGAATTCACATACATCGTCAGGGAGGCAGTGGTGACACCAACCCAGCGTCGATAGGTTTGAAGCTTCTGTCTTGGAAGGGAAAGTCCACTGCCTCACACTTACCATCAAGACAACCATCTTTCACTGTTCTTGAAGATTTTGACTATTTTCGAAGACTGCTAGTCTATGATAGCACGGAGGACTCTAGGTTCTGACTCCTTGATATCGAGAACAGCTTCGCTCACGATCTTGACTGCTTTTCATGAGACAAGGTGAAGATTGATTGCGCCACAGGCTACCCTCCGGTGCTGGTCCCCAAGAATTGCCAGGCCAGGCCTTGTTCGATGTTCAATTACCAGTACGGTGACGAGGATGATCCTGGCAATCACATGGAGCTTGCGCAACAAGTCCATGACATTCTCTCAAACCCCTAGTGTGAACCGGCGGCCGGCCGGGGAATGAGTGTCTTCATTCGATCTCTCTCTAACTAAGAATCTAGGAGCGACGACCAAGGAGAAAACTCTGCACACCGTCACGTGCAGACAAACAATTTAGCCGTCACTCAGGGGGAGGCTGATCTCTGAACCCCTGCAAATCCTCGGGCTATCGACTCCCTGTCGAGTCCCTGGTTGACACCAATATACAGTGAGAATTCTCTTCTCTCACGTGAACTTGGCTCTAGCAGCGAGCGAGGACTGGTCTTCTCACTCCTCCGGCTGACACCTAGACATGGTTTCTGGCAGCGGATCCGAGAATATGCTAGGCGTACTACACGCAAACCGAGCAGAATCATTGGGTTTAATATAAGTTAACCGTTCGATAGAGTAGGAGGAGCTAGCTACCTACCTCTCAGGCGCCCAAGAGCTCCTGCCTGACCGAGCTTCTACCTAGGAAAGTCGTCAGTCACGACCCACTGGTCGGGCCGACGGGTCCTGATCTCCAAGCCCAGCGACCGAGTCCGTGACAGCGTCCGTGACGGTGTCCATTCTCATCTATATCCCGAGCACAAGGACTGGTCTGTGCAAGTCCATCCCAAGAGTCATCATGTCCTTGCTTCCTCGATACTGGAATAGGGACAGTATCGACCGAGCAGGACATCGCAAGAGACAAGAACATCAGCATTCGCAGTGACGGAGCTGGTGGGAATAGCTCTGGGAGCACCTACAGTACTAGCTTGTCCTGGAGTATCCCAGCAAGAACCCACCACCTCTGGTTCACTTTGCAGAAATGTATAATTACAGCTTTTCAAGAGGAGACCAGATAGAGCCTAGGATACGTTTCTCTCTGCTCATCGGACTCGTCGGCCTTCATGATCATCGAACGACGTCCACTTGTGCTTGCTTCTCCTGCTATGCCATCATCATCAAGCATCCCTCCAGCAACACGGCCTTCTCCTCCTCTTTTTTTAAACCAAGAACTACCGCCCCACCACGCCAATTCACAAACTCACTCTTGCATCCTCTCACCAACTGTCTTCGACACGACAAGTTCGGTTTTTACCTCTTCTGTCTTTGGCAGAAGGCGCCCGGTGGGCCAGATTGAGATGAGTTGAGTAGGACTCCGATGGGAGCAGACAGATTCAGATTGGGTTTAGCAGGCTTGGTCCCACAACCGGGCAACCGAGTAACCGAGTAACCGCGCTGATATGTACCAGATATAGTATCGAAGTAGGATAGAGAGATGTGATTGCCTGCGCCGAAGATAGGACCCCGAGCGCGAGGAAGGGGAGGATACGGAAGGGGTAGGGGGGGGGGGGGGGGGGGGGGGGGTTTAGAGGATGGGTGTAGCTGTCGCAGGTAGGCAGATGTAGGTAGAGAGCAGTAGGTATCTCTCTGGTCGGGCGATTTCACTACGATCGAATAATAAGCTATTTAGCAGGGTGGGTCATGAGGACCATGCGATGGCGTCGAGGGAGAGAGTATATGGCCCGGGAAAAAGCTGTCTTACTGGCTGTCAAACTTCACTGTTGGAATTGATTTCCGGAGGTAGGGGAGTAAGTTAGAGATATCACCAGGGCGCCTCGGAGAGAGAGAGAGAGCGAATGGGGCCTTGAAAGACTGTGGTGGATGGGACTTTAGATATCAGGCGAAATGTACAGTAGAGCATGGCATGACACAGCGGTATGGTATGAGCCCCTCGGCTGTCCTCTGCGGGGATCGCATCGCTGTTGATTTCTGCGCATGCAGGACATGCTCATAGATTCACCACAAACGGAGGGAGTCGCGGGGACGAAAGGGTCACGCTCATCCGTTACGTTAACTCTGGCTAATTCAGACGAGCGGGGAAGTTGCCGTTCGCTGCGGAGAACATCATACCATCAGCCTCTCCCTAGCAAAAGATTCTGGAGGATATGGGAAGCGATGAGCGCGAGAGAAGAGGGGGATGTACCTCGTTGATCATCCCAGCGGCCTACCCACGAAGTCGGGCACAGAGAGCGATAGGCGTGCCAGAACTGTTGTTACCGTCAGTGCCGTCATATTTTTGATCTGCCGTGATCCGCCAGAAGGACAGAAGATATCATACCTGGCGGCATGGCTTGTAGTCCTCGCCTTTGGCGTTGATACATCTGTGGTAGTCCACGTAGTTCTGCCAGCAGTGCTTGGTTCTGTGAAGGAGTTGACAAGCGTTAGCACATCTGCAGAAATTGTACACAGACTTCTAGACAAAGCTGCCGGTCGTTTGAGGAGGAGAGGCGTGTATGCAGAAAGTGTGTGAGAGTGAGGGGATGCGTACTGGTTTGTATTCGGGAAGCGGGCATCGTAGCCTGCGTCGTAAGTCGTGTCGTACGTCAGAAGAGTACTCCGAGAAGGATTGTAGAGCAGCCTCGGGCAGACGTACCGGCTAGATATCGGATTCCGAGTTAGCCGTCTGCGCTGTCGAGTGCATGAACCTGGAGCTTCGTCGCCTGCCGAAGAAGCTTACCTGTCACGAACTTGAAGGGCTTTGTGACCAACTCGTCGCCGTCACCGTCGCCGTCGCCGTCCGACATGATGCCAGCTGAGAGATGCGATCTTGGTTACTTTGTAAGAAGCTGTCGCTGCAAGAACCAGAGGCTGTTGCGTAGCCGTATCAGTCGACGGAGTGGTTCGAGCGGTGCAGTTGCCTCGAGTGGCGCAACGTGGCTTGGGTCGTGTTGTTGTAGATTTCTCAGCCACATGTGGCTGAGTCCACCTTTTAATTATGACAACGGCGCTCGGTTACGTCAAACCGCAGCAACGACAGCTTCAACATCAAACGCACGACACGTAGAGCAGCAACATGTTCGCGACACGCCGTCTTCTGAGGCCTGTGCCTGTACGCTGACTCCTGCGATTCTTTGGCTGTTGATTGACTAGCTAACATTGCTTTCGCATTCTCATAGAATCAGCAGCAGTCAGGTATGAGTGGCTGCAGCTAGAGTCCAACAGTCGATCTCACAGCGGATACAACAAAGACCGAATGAGCTTTGATGGGTGCTAATCGGCGCAATCTGGATAGCCCATACCGTATCTCAGAGGCTGCGAACGCTGAAGAGAATCCCTCCTGAGTTGCTCCCGCTGGGTAAGTCGTCGCATCTCCCTGCCTCCGACGAGCTTTCGACTTCCCGACTTTGCCGGGTAATACTGACCACTTTTTCAACACGTAGGGCTTGTCCTCGGGTATGCAGACCCAACTCGCTCAGTAGCCCTGGTCGAAGAAGCGTCTTGGATAAGCTGTGCGGTTGCTGACATGGATCCATGACAGCATCGCCGTAGGGGCTGCCTTTTACACACTGGGCAGGAAACTCTGGACGGACAAGACCCTTCGACTGTACCGAGGCGGCCGCAACGCCTGAAAAGGCTCCAGTCATCAATCGAGAATCATTGGCTTTGACCAGGCAGCACGACATAGCAGCCAAAGCACAGGACAACTGATACTGTTCCAACCGAAGTGCGATTCTGGAGTTTGATACCTTTCCCTCGGATCTGTCGTGTGACGTGGCTGAATTGAGCTGTATTTGACCTTGTGTACCAGAGCTGACCATTCAAACGCCGCCTGATGATAACACTGTGTGCTTGTTGATTCTCAGACCGTCTACGTCAAGCAGGCTTTGGTCCTGCAACATCTAATCCCTCAAGACCTTGCATGGGGTCCTCCGCCGGCGCATCCGGTTCGGCCCTTGCTCTGTCCATAGCCAACTTGTCTTCTTCGCTGACAGCATTCTTCGAAAGCCATCCTTCCTGTAAACATCGAGTCAGCCGGAGAGCGTCCCAAGCGTAGCATGAATCCTCTGAGGACAGCCAGCTCTCCCGCTTCTCACCTGCTCCCATATTGCCGTCTTGCTTCCCAACCCCTCATTCGCATCTTTCTGCGGCTTGGCCGGTGCCACTTTGATGACGCGGCCGTACAGCTCACTCTGATCCATGTTATCCATTGCCTCTTGAGCGTCCTCTGGCAGCTCAAACTCTACGTAGCCGAATCCTCTATGAGGGTCTGTCGAGGACGGGAGGTCGGGCTTTGGCAGAGAGACATCCACAATCTCCCCGAACGGTATGAATGCCGTGTGTAGGACAGTCGGTGTCACTGCGTTGTCGAGGCCGCCGACGTACAAAGTGGCCTTCAGCCGTGTCGTATCTGACATTTTGGATTCTGTCAAGCTGCGAGATGAGTCGCTGGCCGTAGGTGGACGCGGTGCGCTACGGTACCGGTAGTGATCACGTGATAGGCCCCTAGAAAATGACAGGTGAACACATTTCACGGAGCAGCCAGCAACAACGGGAAGACGAGAATAGCTGCCTCGCGACGTACTGGTGACATTCCAGACTCTTTTGCAGGAGCAAAGCAAGCTCAGGTGCGCCATTTCAATTGGACGACCAGCTATAACATTTGAGAACCAGTCTTCGGCAGGTCATCTCCAGCCATGGTTCGGCTTCGAGAGGTGCCCCGAACGGCGGCGTTCGCGTGGTCTCCTGGCACCAAGCTTCCCCTGATCGCAACGGGCACCAAAGCTGGAGCGGTCGATGCCGACTTCTCGACGGAAACGTCTCTGGAGCTCTGGGATCTACAGCTAGGGACCGATCAGCAGAATGTCGAGCTGCTGCCAGCAGCGAGCGTCAGCACGGACTCGAGGTAAGAATCTGGCATTGATTCCGATCGGGACTCGCATGACTCGGCCACTGTGGGCTGATGATACGGCACCGTGCAGGTTTCACGATATCGCTTGGGCGAGATTGAAGAGTGGCCAAGGAATAATAGCCGGTGCCCTTGAGAATGGCTCGCTGGATCTATGGGATGCTGATAAATTGCTGAGCGGCGAAGAGTACGTGACCCTCCGTCGGCAGTCCCTGACGGATTGCTTACTGGTCGCAGGGATGCCTTCATGTCCAGAACGTCGAAGCACAGCGGTGCCATCAGGTCCCTGCAATTCAACCCCTTTCGGTCCGAACTCATCGCAACGGCTGGAGCCAGAGGAGAGGTGATGTCCCCATTCGAAGGCTCGTCCGCGTCTCGAGAAAGACTGCTCATTCATGCATAGCTCTTCATATCCGATCTCAACAATGTCGCAAACCCGTTCCGTCTGGGTACGTCAGCCGCCCGAGCCGATGACTTTGAGTCGCTGGATTGGAACAAGAATGTTCCGCATATCCTTGTCACTGGCAGCAGCGGGGGGTTTGTCACCGTGTGGGATGTCAAGGCGAAGAAGGAGTCTTTGACCTTGAACAATCTGGGGAGAAAGGCCGTCAGCGCTGTTGCTTGGGACCCGGCACAGGTATGTTTGGTGGCGACCAAAGTACACTGAGAAGCTAGCCTGGCTGACACCGTATCATAGTCCACCAAGCTTGCTACCGCAATTCCTGATGACAACAACCCACTCATCCTCATTTGGGATCTAAGAAACTCGAATGCGCCTGAGCGTGTATGTTGATCGGTCCTCCTGTCCCAGCTGTGACGCCAAGTTGACTGAAGTTCTGCAGACTCTGAAGGCCCACGAGCAAGGGGTTCTCTCGCTCTCTTGGTGCAAACAAGACCCTGATCTGCTACTGTCATGCGGCAAAGATAACCGCACGATCTGCTGGAATGCGCAGACGGGTGCTGCGTATGGAGAATTCCCCATTGTCACGAGCTGGACCTTCCAAACCCGATGGAATCCCCACTATCCCAGCCTGCTTGCCACAGCGTCCTTTGACGGCAAGATCACCGTTCAGACGACTCAGAACACTAAGCTTGGGACTGGCCAGGCACCGGTACCACGTGGGCAAGCCCTCGATGGCGAAGACTTTTTCAACAACCCCCAGACGGACCCCCAGACCGCTACATTTTCTTTGCCAAAGGCGCCCAAGTGGCTTGAGCGCCCCGTCGGTGTCACGTTCGGCTTTGGTGGGAAGGTTGTCAGCTTCTCCGTGGCAGGCGACTCGAAAGCCGGCTCATCCAGAAAGTCTACGCTTCGGCTGTCACAGTTTGCCGTAGACGGCGGCATCGGCGAGGCTACGGCTGCCTTCGAAAAGGCCTTGAAAGAGGGCGACCTGGCCAGCATATGTCGATCGAGGATTGAGCAAGCGCGCACGAATGATGAGAAGGCGGACTGGGAGGTCATACAGACTCTGATCTCCGAAAATCCAAGGCGGAAGCTGGTCGACCACCTAGGATTTTCTGAGGGGGACGAGAGCGCCACTGAATCGGCCCCGAAAGTAGCCGAGGAGGAAGATCAGGTCCCAGGTTTGCTGTCCGAAAGCACTGCCGCCCAGGCTGCTAACCCCAGGGCCGCTGGCGCGGGCCACAAGCGGCTATCATCCTTCTTCGACATGGGTGGGGATGGCGATACCTGGCTTTCGGATCTTTCGGCCACGAAGGGAGCAAAGACGAACAATCCGTTCCAAGTCTTTACAGGCTCCGAGTCGGCTTCCGACAAGCAGATCACCAAGATGCTCATCTTGGGCGATTTCGAAACGGCGATGAACATCTGCATCCGCGAGGACCGAATGTCGGATGCCTTCATGTTGGCCATCTGCGGCGGGCAGAAGTGCATCGAGCAGGCGCAAGCTGCCTACTTCTCCAAGAAGACGAATGCCCCCAACTACGTCCGGCTTCTGGCATCGGTCGTCGGCAAGAATCTCTGGGATGTGGTGTACAACGCGGACCTCTCCAGCTGGAAGGAGATCATGGCGACGCTGTGCACCTTTGCGAGCGAGGATGAATTCCCTGATCTCTGCGAGGCACTCGGAGACCGCATGGAAGAGGAACTGAGGTCGAGCCAGAACAAAGCCGATCTACGCAAGAACGCGTCCTTCTGCTATCTCGCCGGCTCGAAGCTGGATAAAGTGGTCGCCATCTGGATCGAGGAGACCAAAGAGGATGAGGCGGCTGGCTATGAAAAGGGCGACGCAGACTCGACCTTCTCGTTGCACGCCAAAGCCCTGCAGAGCCTCATCGAGAAGGTGACCGTCTTCAGAGAGGTGACCAAGTTCGAGGATCCGGATCTGCAGCAGGGCTCGGGCTGGAAACTGTCGGCTCTCTACGACAAGTACACCGAGTACGCCGACGTGGTTGCCGCCCACGGCTTTCTCGATGTTGCCGAGAAGTATCTGGACATGCTGCCACGCCAGTATGCCGCGGCGGAAGTGGCTCGCAATCGGGTGAAACAAGCTACTCGCAAGGTCGGTTCGCAGCCAGCTGCGAAGCAAGCTGCCCTGCCGACCCGGCAGGCGGCTAGGAACCCAATGGGCGTTCGTGGAGGGCCGGCGCAGATGCAAGCGTCAGCTGCCCCTGCACAAGCGCCGGTTGCAGCAGGCCCTTACGGCCCAGCAGCGCCTCTTCAGCAGCAAGCCACGGCCGCGAATACGGCGTACGCTCCAGTGGGTTACCAGCAGCCGCAGCAACAGCAGCAGCAACCGCAGTACAACCCCGGGCCCAACCAAGCCTACGGTGGATACTATCGAGGACCCGGTAGCGGAACTGCTCCCCCTCCTCGAAACATGAGCGGGCCACCTCCTCCTGCTCCACCACCGCCAACGCGAGCAGAGGGAAATTGGAATGACACTCCCTTCGTGTCAAAGCCTCCTGCGGCACGACGCGGCACTCCCGGAGTCGGCGGTCCGCCGGCTCCCTCTCCTTTTGCCGGTCAGCAACAACAACAGCAGCAGCAGTTTGGGCTGCCTTCTCCTCAGCTAGGTGCACCATACGCCACGCAGCATATGGCGGCTCCGCCTTTGGGTCCGCCTCCGAAGGGATCCGGCCCGCCCTCGAGAATGATGTCTCCTCCGATGAGCGGTCCACCTCCGCAGATGCAGCCTGAGAGGCCTCCATCTGCGCCGAGGAATCCCTATGCACCACCTCCGGCTGGCACTCCGGGCCCAGGCATGGCACCCCCGATGGCTGCTCGCGGTCCATCGCCGTATAACCCTCCACCGGCTGGTCCGCCGCCGTCCAGTCGTTATGCTCCGGCAGTGCCGGCGCCGGGGGCAAGCGGTGCTGATCCGCAAGGCCGTCCGTTACCACCCCCGCCCCCTGGTGGCATGAGACCGGGATCGCAGCCCAACCCTTACGCCCCGCAACCGCAATCGTCTTCATACGCCCCTCAACAACAGATGCAGCCACCTATGCAGGGCCAGATGCCCCCCGGAGCAACAACTCCGATGGGACAACCCCGGATGCAAGGGGGCCCGCCGCAAGGGTTCTCTCAGGGCCCGCCACAGGGGCACCCACAAGGTCTGCCGCAACAAGCATCTCGTGAACAGAGCCCTGCCACGGTCGCGTCGCAACGTTCTGGCAGCCAGACTCCAGCCGCCAAGCACCGTAGGTTGACGGGAGACGATCAACGAGAGGACATGGCTAACGACTCTGAAGCGCCTGGAGATCGCACACATATCCCCGATCAAGCACGACCGATCTACGATATCCTCGCCGCGAACATGCAGCGAGTAAAGTCTAAGGCACCGGTATGGGCTCCCCAGAATCTAGCGCATCTGCACCGAACGCTGACCGGTTGCAGCCTACTTTCATGCCACAGGTGATGGACACCGAGAAGAGGTTGAACAACCTGTTCGACCACCTCAACAACGAGACCCTGCTGCGGCCAGACACGATAGCGAGCATGCAGGACCTGGCCTCTGCGCTGCGAGATCGGGACTACGACACGGCCCAGGCGATCCAAGTGGACTTGCATACCAATAAAGTCGATCAGTGCGGGACGTGGATGGTGAGTGTTTTGTTCGGCGTCTCCGCCAGAAGCGGGCTAATGCTCGAGATGCAGGTCGGCGTCAAAAGATTGATCGCTATGACCCGAGTCGCGCCTCAGTAGAGGCTGGGGTGTTTCCATGAGTGGACGTAGAATGACGACGGGATAGCGAGAGTGGATGCTGGATCACGTTGCGGTCTGATGGTGGAGCAACGGCTTTTTGTGGTTTACTTCGTACATGTACTTTTAGACAGCGCGGATCCGCGGGCTAGTAGTTCTCCGTAGAAAAGCTCCAACCAGTTTGAGCTGACAGCCTTGCTGGGAATTCATGTGATCGCTACGAGGCAACCACCTAGAGGCATCCACTTCCGTCGTGACCACGAAACTGACTGCAGCAACACGCTCGTCGAATACAGATTTGGCAGACCGGTGTTTCAGTATGGAAGGGGTGTCCCCGACTCCTCCAGATGGCGATGCTGCTGCCGCACCACCTAGCACTCCCCCCGTCGCGCAGTCGGCCGCCGAGCAGGCACGGGTACGGAAGGAGCGGCGCGAGGCGAAGATCAAGGCCGGGGGATCAGCCCGACTAGGCCGGATCACGTCCATGGGAGGGAGGCTTCCAGAGCGTAGGTCCTTCTTTGCCGATGGCCGTTCCCGCGCGATCGAGCTCTCGTCCAAGCCAGCGCCGCCGTGGCAAGACACCGTGCTAACATCTACGGCCCGCTGGTCTTGCCCGTCACCAGCCGTCCAAGCCGCACCCGGAGGCCCGTCACCAAGCGAGCGCAGCAATGGCGGTGATCCAGCCGGGGCCCAAGACACCCCACCCTCTCCTCCCCCGGGCGGCGCCAGGCCATGCCAACAGCCGCAGCAACCAGAACTATCGGAGAGCCTCCGGCGACAGCAGGCCGAGCGGCGAAGAGTATTCGTGGAGATGGCGGCCCGCGAACGAAATCCACCTCCGAATCCTGGACCGGGCTTCCAGCCCCGACAACGGCAGCCTAACATTGACTATGGTCAGGTGCTGGACATGATGGTCGCCCGCGCCCGTGGTGGTGGGCTAGGTCCCGATGGCGCCGGTAGCGGTCTCGGGGGAGGGCCAGGACAGTCTGGAGGAGCCGGTCTGGGCGACGGACCGGCCGAAATGCCGGCTGGAATGCCGCCCGGGCTAGCCTCTCTGCTCGGAGCCCAGCGGCCTCCCGGGTCCTTTTCGTCTACGACGGACGTCTCGCAAGCGGCGTCGCCGAACAAGACGAGCAACATGGTCTGGCGCGTCGTGCACGCTCTCAGCATCATCCTGCTGGGCACGTACATCCTGCAGACCACGGCCTTTACGGGGACGCAACCGGCGCGATCCCGGCCTTCCTCGGCATCATCGTCCCACAACTCGAAGAGCACGTCGGCCGACGACGACGGCGGCGGCGGCGACATGTCCACACCGCAAGCCGCCCCGGTTCCGTTCGAGGTGTACGTCGCGGGGCGACGGGTCAGTCTGTTCACGCTGTTCATGACGATCGAGACGGTGCTCCAGACGGCACGGTTCTTCATAGAAAAGGGCCGCCTCTCGGACTTCTCGTCCGCCTCTTCTTCTTCTTCTTCGCCGTCGTCGGCGTCGGCGACGCAGTCCGAGACGTCTGTCGACGGCGGCAGCAGCACCATCGTGACGAGCGGCGACATTGGCATCGTGACCAGCATCCTGCAGGGGCTGCTGCATGTCTTGTCCGAACCGTACAGAGGCTACTTGCGCCTCTTGATCCGCTACGCGCTCATCTTCTCGACCATGCTCAAGGACGCGCTCGTGTTGGTCTTTGTGCTCGGCGTCGGCGCCTGGTTGAGGACTTGAGACCTCTCTCTCTCTCTCTCTCTCTTTTTTTTTGTTACTTTTCTTTCTCTGTGCGCTGTAATACAGCTTCCCTACTCGTTGAGCATCGTAGCTCCTCTACTCTTTGACTGTCGTACTTCTCCGCTATCTTCATCCTCTCTTCATACCGTCCCAGTAGCAGTACCAGCAGTACCAGTACCAGTAGTATCTCTATTGCCAGCGGGCAGTTAGCGTACCAGTGGATACACACAAGTCCACAGAGGGATAGAAGGAAAAAGTCCACCTATCGAGCTCCTTTTCCACAGAGAAGAGAACTTCTGATATGAACTTGTGTGCTATGCATGTCCTGCTGTAGTACCGTACAGTTGCAACAGCTCTTACAGTACACTTACAGCAGCTCTCACAATACAGTTACAATGACAGTAGCTCTTGTCATGACATGATTGATTTGACAGTCGGTCATGACTTTTTTAGCATTGTTGTACCTCACCATACAACTGTAGCATGGTACAGTAGCAGAACTCTTGCATGATGGTATTACAAATCTGGTGCGACAGTGTTGTATGATGCTGGCATGACGGCAGTACTCTGGTGTGACAGTATATCCTGGAGCGCGATGGCAGTACTCTGGTGTGACGGTATGATCTGGGGCATCATGATAGCAGTATTCTAGTGTGATAGTATCGTGATTGATGGCAGTACTCTCATGTGACAGTATGATCCAGGGCATGAAAGCAGTACAGCTCTTGTTTTACTATAAGTACGCACAGCTCTTGACATGTCAGTACCTTGACATCAATAATGCTCGGAGCTCTGAATTCACTTACTTCCCTATCACCTCTTTCTCCCCCCACTCTCTCTCCCTCTCTCCCTTCTTCTCTTCTCCTTCTCTTCTTTCTCTCTCTCCTCCACCCAGTCAAATTCTTGCAAAGAATGTTATGTACGTGGAATAACCAAGCAAGCAGGACTGACAAGGACTGCCATGGACCGCCATGGACTGACAACAACCGACCGACAAGGAATGACAAGGATGCACAACAACAAGGACATAACAAGCACGTAAGTACATATTGTATTGAGATCCTACACCATTCTAAAGCTAGCTAAGCTAGATTATGCTGGGAAAGCTATGAAAGTGGTAAGGAAACCTTCCGGCGCAGGTGGCTAGCCACCTGCCCATAGGATGAAAACCTCCCCTGCGGCCCCTGGGCGGGCACCATCCTACCGAGAAGCTATAGAACAAAAGGAAGTGGCTGCTTGGCAGTCAAGCAGGGGGGAAAGCTGGTCCCGGGCCCAGGAAAACTGGGAGAGAAGGCCTAGACGTAGGAACCACGGGGCCAGGACAGCCGCGGCCCGATGGTTAGAGGTCAGCTGCTGGAAGTCAGTCGTCAGGGTCAGTTTTCGGAGCACCCGTCGCTCGCCAGTGAACCGCTGGCACTGGAGGATCACGTGTTCGGCTGTCTCCCACTGCCACCCACATGGGCACGCCGGAGACTCGAAGCCAGGGACCCCGGCAGCGGTGGAGAAAGGCAGCCAGGCCGATGTTGCCTGTGCGTATTTGTGTCAGGACACTGGTGTGTGCCTTCGGTAAGCTGGCATGAAGCCGGAGGGCTGCCAAGTGGGGGCAGGGTCAGGTCAGGGTCGGTGCTCCGGCGGGGGGGGGGGAGGGGGGTGGCGGTCCGCCTTCTAGCTGGCGCCAGCGGTCGGTCCCAGCACCACTGTTCTGCAAGTTGGTAGGCAAGCCACAGTGTTTGTGGTGGTGTGAGGCGGTGGTTTGTCGGGGCCTGTGTGGGGTCTTGGCGGGGGTTTTCCGACCAAGGGGGAAGGCCTAGCCCTGTGGTGGTGGTGTCCTCCATCTGCTGTTGCTGTCGCCAGAGTACGTCTTTTGCCCACTTGTGTCGTGCCATACGTACCCGGTGTGGTGCCGGCGGCCCGCCGGCGGCCCGCCGGCAGCCTCGTCGCGCGGCGACGTGTCTGCGGTCACGTACAGTAAGTACGTACAGAATAGTACAGTGTCACGACACAAGTCTGCGTACACCAGTACAAGGTGTCAGCTGCTACTTTCATAAGTAGTACGACTAAGTTGAGGGCCTACACCAGTAACAACTTGCAGCTAGGTATTGATTCTCCAGAGTAGTTTGAGGTAGATTTTGTATGGAGATGTACGCAGACTTTTGTCGTGCCACTGTAATAGATCGCTATGCGCTGTTTGAGACCGATCACAGTACTGTAGGACCCTCTCTCTCTCAAAAGAAAAGAAAGCAAAAGAAAGAAAAAAAGGGGAAACACTGACAAGAATAGGGACAAGAAGAAAGAAGAAGAGGAGTACAGATGAAATAGAAAAAAGGATGAGATGCTATTCATGAATTTTTATTATAAAAAAAATTGGTGTGACATCCATCTGTACGCCCATAAGACCGTGACGACATCCTCCTGGTCTACCCTTTCCCCCTTCCCAACTTCCCACTTCTCAACTTCCTACACCCTCACTCCCTCACACCCTGACACCCAGCGCCCACTTCAAATCCGAATGAATTCTCAATGTCGCTACATACGTGAATTCCTGCTGTGCCGGCCCCCCTCCCTCCCTTCAAGAAACAGAGAAGAAGAAGAAGAAGGAAGAAGGACGTTTATATCTCCAGCATGATCGATAGCTTTTTTTGGGGAGGGGAAGGGGAAGGGATGTGTCTATACGACGACCATGCCCTGCGAGTTGATGCCGGCGCCGGTGCCGGTGGCTTGGTAGACTTGGATGAGTCTCGTCTCGCCGCTGGATCCTGCCTTGCCGCCGTATCTTGCCTCGTCGCCGTATCCGGTCTTGTTGCTGTGTTCGGTCTCGTCGCCGTGTGCCAGCTCAAAGACGGCTATCGAGGCGGTGCCGTTGAGGATACCGTCTGCGCTCAGCGCGTACAGGAACTTGCCCTTGGTGGCCGTGTCGAAGAAGCGGAGAGTGCTGAGGCCATCGAGAGTGCCGTTCGTCGTCGACGGCGACGACGGCATCATCGGCATGTCGGTGGAGTTGGTGACGGTGCCCGGCGCGGCGTCGACCGTCTGGATCAAGGTCCCGGTCTCGACGTCAATCTCGGAGAGCCGCGCGGTCGCGTCGCTGATGAAGGCGCTGCCGGTGTGCTTGGAGTAGGTGGCCCAGCAGCTGGCCAGTTGGTCCGGGATTCTCGTTGTCGCCACCGTGCGCGCCACGCCGTCGCTTCCGAACTCGAAGATGGCGGCGCCGAAGCTGGCATCGCTGGTAATGATCCTGTTGCGTGGGCCGGACTGTTCGACGTCGTATCTGCTGACGTTGTATTTGCTGCCGTCGTATTTGCCGCCATCGTCTTTGCTGGTGGGAATGACGGCGCTGCCGAAGAGAACGCTCGTGCCCGGTGGCGAGGTCATCGTCGCGTCACCGCTCACACGGCCGTCGACGACCGGGTAGTACGCGAGAAAGCCGGTGTTATTGGTCATCGGGACACCCTTGGCCACGGCTACAAGCGCGGATGAGTCCTCGTTGAAGAGAACGTGAGCCAGGCCGTTGAACGGTCCCACGGGAGGCGTCGTCTGGTTGAACTGCAGCGCAAACAGGGCCTCGTTCAAGGGTTGCAGACCCTCGTCCGATACCTCGTAGCAGGCGATGCCGGCTCTGGCGCCAGTGTTCCCGACGCAGGCTACAAGCGGGGCCGTCAGTCAGCCACGAGGAGAGCCCGGCGGGGATTGCAGGTCGAGGTTGCCACCGACCTTGATTCAGCTTCGACGACCCGCCCACGGTGTTGGGAAAGTCGCCCATCGTATCGACGGGGTCGCCGAGCAGCGTGAGATTCGTCGGGTCGAGCGTGTCAATCTTGAAGGCCGAGATGGTGTTCGAGCCAGCATTGACGACGACGAGTTTCTGTTCGCGAATCAGCCGACGTTTCCACCAAGGCGCATCTCACGTCAAGGTTTTTTCTAGAAAAAAAAACCCGCAAAGACAGAGAGAGAGAGAGAGAGAGAGAGAGAGAGAGAGAGAGAAAACGGGATGTGTACATCTCCAACGAGCGTCAGAGCCCCCTGGCTGGCCAGGGCGTCCGGAAACATGGGCGCCCCCGTCATAGGGTCCAGCTGGTTCGAGCCCTTGCCGCCCGTCGGCGTGACCGAGCTCTCCACAAGCTTGCCGTCCCGGCCGGATCTGAGGGCGACTACGGCATTCTCGTCGACGTTGTTGGTGATGAAGTAGACCGCCTTGGGCGCCCCGGTGATATGCTCGACGCCTTGTGACGTGTAGCCTTTGGGAGGGCTCTTCGGGACCGCAAGGACGGCCGAGACCAGGGCGAGCGGAGTCGCCAACTGAGAAAGGCGGACCATGGCTGCGGTAACGTGGGCAGCTGGGATGGAAGGGCTCTTTTCAAATGGGAGGTGTCTCGATGTCGAACACACCGAATAGAACTAGCGAGCGACGAGACGGCGACGGTAGATAGATAGATAGATGGTCAAAGTGCTCTTGCCGTGTGGAGCGAAAAGCCAGCCCTCGTCGCGGCAAGGGCAGGCATTTATATGCTCGACTCGATCGGCCACTGCAAGAGGAAGCCTTCGGGAAAACATCTCGTAATGGAGGGACCATCGAGCTGACAACGCCGAATCTCCGACCCAGAAGCGGAAAGCCCGATCCATCTCTGAAGGGAAGGACTGGAGCAGCGCCCCACACACGCCAAGCATCACCGCAGCAGCTTGGTAGGGAAGGTGGATGACAAGAAGTCGCCAGGCGACGTGGCACGAGGACGCGTGTGTCTTCCTCCGCGGTTAGTACGTACGGCACGCTGTACCTGGTGGTATACGTAGCATCCGGGCTGTAGGAGCCGTTGCTCGGCGCTTACGGCCAAGGTACCGTAACACCAAGTCGCAGGCGTGGTAGCGCACGACGCAGAAGTAAGATCCATCCACGGCCCTCTTACTTCCATGCCCCGTCGCTTAGGATAAGTACTTCTAGTTTGGTGGCATTCCCTAGAAAAACCAAGTACTACTAAACTTTTGGGGCATCGGCTCACCGACCGCTCAACTTCAAACCGCTGATGAGTGCTCCATACCGCCGAAAATACCATATATGACATCAAGAACAAGATCCGACTTGATGGAAATAGAGCTAGACATTAGATGCGACCGAGAAAAAACATCCGACCGAAGGAGGTGTGTTGTGTGATATCTCCAAGACTTATGAAGCTCGTACCTTGCTCGACTCGAACAGATACCTAGCTTCATATGTGTAGCGCGGCAAAGCGCATGTACCGATCGATGCTGGGGCCATGGAAGTACTGTAATATACTGTACGTACTGTACAGTATTGTACGTGGGGTACCACAGTAGCTGTCCGAAAAAAAATGAAAAAAGGGGTCGTGCATGTTCAGCCCGGCAGGGCTGGCTGGATCCAACCGGACGGGAACGGCTGGCTTCGCCGCCGCGGAACACGACATGCCCTTCGGCGGTACCCCCTCGTACAGTACATGCGTAACGTAGGAATGTGTGGAAAGAATTTGATTCAAACCGAAAGGTCGCTGACAAGCAAGGAGAGTGATTGATCCCTGGGTGAGGTGGTAGACGCCAAGTGAAATGCTTTCTTATCCAACGTGCTTTCCCACGTGTCCGAGGCGCATTTCGAGGCTTGTAGCCGAGGCTGTGCAGCGTGCGTACGTACTGTACCGGTAAGGTACGGTACGGTGCAGTACGTTACGCAGACAGCGGACGAATGTTGTCCGCCAAGGCCTTCGCGACCATTGGTGCCGAGTCTAGATTTGAGCTCTATGCCAAGAGGTTGCAAATTGATTGTCTGTGCGGAAGGAGAAAGAGAGCTGAAGCCAGGGGCACTCGGGGGGTCCACCCCCAAGGCATCCTGAGGGGTGGCCACCGTTCCCACGACTCCCTGATAGGGCTAGCTCGTGCAGGTGTCAGCCGGAGACGATTCGCATCCACATCCGCATCCGCAGTCAGATCTGCGGGTGCTGATCAGGCCTACGATACCTCCGTACCGGCTGAGGCTCTCGCGTTCAGTTTCTGACGTTGAGGCTCTGCTTACACTTGCGCTGATGATGTAAGCAGAACGCCTCGTACGAGTACACGGACGAGGTACGTACGTACTCGTACGTAACGTACTGTGTTCCGTGTACACACGTACTTCCGTACCTACCGGCACTTACCGTAGGTGTCGGATCATGCAACACTGGCCCAACAACAGCAAGCGCTGACACCTTTGCCGAAATACGTGAATGACTCGCCTCAGTTGGCATATCAAGAGATGTAGTTGTACCAGGATAACTGGCTGTCGCCTGGCAGTAAGACGTACCGCACGGTGCATGGTAAATCACTGTATAAGCAGTCTGCAAGGATATCATTCGCAGACGATGAATGATCCGAGCGCACGTAAGCAGACTGTTCCCCGTCTCCTGTAAGCTTCCGTAGCCCCTCCCGATTCGTTGCGACTTCGGTCAGCCACTATGTCGAACCGACAGTGGCCTCGGCCGGTGGCCTTCTCCGTCGAGTGGATGGAGCCGATGGTGGTCAGCTCTGTCGACGGAATCGCTCCGTCAAGCTTGCTCGCGACGCCGATATGTATGCTGCTATGAGACACGTCATCGGGTTCCTGCAATGCTACTATATGCCGCGGTTGCCAGCTGCAATCCATCTCAGACAGCCGCAGCGCGAGCGGTCGATGCGCCAGCCCTGGACATCTCCCGGAGCGTCTTCTCCCGCTCGATCTTCTCGTTCATGATGGCCGTTCGCTTGTAATCCTCTTGCGCTATCCTCCTCTTCTCGATCAGCTCGGCCATCTGCTGGGTGTCGTCATCGGTGACAGGCACTGGTGTCGCCTTTGTGACTGCCTGGAATTCGGTCAAGATATTCTTTTCGTCCTTGTGAGTCATCTCAATGATGGCCACTCTTTCTCTCCCCTGTTCTGATGTGGATGACGGTGAGGGCGGGGCACCGGGAGAGGGATTGGCGGTTGGGGTTATCGGTGCGGAGGATGTAGTCGGTGATGTTGTCGAGGAGATGGGTATGTCTGGATTCGTACGACTGGGGGAAGACTGCGCTTCGGAACTGGTGCTACCTGAGGTGGATGGCTCTTTTCTCGGTGAAAAGAATACGGTCATGGTGGCGGGGCTTGATTGGTCCGGTATCCGGTTAACCGTCATTGGTACTGCTGGGTTGTGGTACTTGAGTCGCGGGAGGCATTCGCGCCAGAACTTGCTATTGTCTGGATGAGCAAGATGTGCCTTGCGTAGAGAATATAGCCAGGACATCTTTCGAAGGCAACAGAGGGGGTTTCTACCTACCGAGGTCCTCGGTGTCCTCCTTCGATTTTCGTGGCAAAGTCCATGTGTATCTTCGTGATCTCTGGAGGTAAGACGACTGCTCCGGGTCCAAGTCGAATTGCAAGCAGCTAGAGCGAAGGACCGAATCAGTGGCGGTTCGATAGAAAAGTAGACTGCGCGACCGAAAAGGGGATATGTGGAGCACGACTCTGGGCAACACAGATCCAAGCTCCTGACAGATCCCTCGAAGCAACCCGCAGGAGCCAACCACAACATAGGGTCTGCTCAGAGACCATATGCGGACGTAAGACCGCGCATGCAAGTAACCAAGCAGACATGAAGGGAAGAGTGTGCCTCATCCGAGGATCCGATACAGGAACTCGGAACAGCATCAAATGACAGAGATGAGTCCAAAGAAGCTGAGGGCATCTCACTTTCTATCACGACGGGTCAGCACAGCGCCCACGTAAAGACCAACTGCTATGCATCAAAAACGACGATCGATCCTTTCAAAACCACATAGCCCCAATCAATAGCACATAAGCGCGGCCGCAGAGGCCCTGATATGGACGGCGGCTCGAACACCACGATGAAAACGCTGAGCTCCGACTCACGAACGGAAGCCCCTCTCCAGGACTTACTGTTCGAAGACTCGTCATCCTCCTGGCTAGGTTCACCATATTGACAAGGATCTTCCGTTGGGTATACCAGCAAGTGCACCTGCTCCGATGGAGGTATAGGACAGTCTGACGATGTTGAATCTGCCGACACCAGACCCCCCTCTCTCTCTCTATCGGGAACGCTGCAGGGAAGGAAAGAGTCCCAGGGAGAACGATTAGGGTCCTATGGCCAATTGAGAAGGTGTTGCGATGGACCAGGACGAGGAAGCCTCAAGCTTTTGGAAGAAAGTCGTGTTTGGAGGTTCGTCGTGGGTGGTTGTGCTACTGTACAGTGCCGGACGAGGTTGCAAGGGTACGATACCACAGACACGTACGAGTACTTCGTACTGGTATCGCGACGGCAAAAAAAAGTTACTTCCACCGTGCTTACCTAATCAGCCCTGCCCGAGGGCGGTCAAAGGCTGTCCACTTGTTGACCATCACCAGACACAAACAGAGTTGATAGCTGCCGATAGATAAAGGCCCACAATTACAGTGCGTGTCCCTAGAAGCGCATCCAGACGCTAGACTACACAGTAACCTACAGTACATGCCAAGTTTCCTGAAGTCCTCCGTCATATCGGTGGAGTCAAGCAATGGCATTTTCTTCCCAGCTCAGGATATGCTCATCAAGCCGCCGAAGCCGCCGCCGAAGCCGCCGCCCTCTTCGCCATCTTCATCTTCTTCTTGGCTCCTTTCATGCTGCGTCGGGGACGCACGTGCTTCTCCTTCTTGGCGCCCTCGAACTCGGTGGCCAGGATGTATGCGTTCATCGGCCGGCGTTGGCCGACGAATCTGCCCTCGGGAGTGAAGATCTCCACTGCTGGGTAGTCGGGCTCGATGGTTTCAACCCCTGCGTCGGCCTCTTTCTCGTCGCTTGTTTCCGCGCCGGGTTCCTCCACAGCGCTGCTCGATGGGGTGTTTGGAGGGGTTTCCTCCTCGCCGTCGGGGGACGGAGCGCTTCGTCGAGTAGAGAGCCGACCTTGTTCAAAGTCCCTCGTACGAACCTGCATGGCCAGTTCGACCCATCCACAACCCTCGATGAGGATGTCAGCTGCGAACACTCGAAAAGGCAGCCGGTCCACCTTCAAGCCAACTGCCGCCTTGCGCGTCAGGGGTCCTGATCGCTGCTTCGTCACGTCCCATCTCAGCTCAAAGACTCCCGCGCTACGCATCTTGTCGCCGGCGCCTGGCAGCACGATGGTCGGCACGCCAGATTCTCTCTCCTGCGTCTGGATGCCGGCTGCCTTCTCGTTCGAGGTGAGATGGGCTTTGATGGGGATAAAGGAGCATGCCAGCAGCACGTGACCCGGAACAAGAGGCGTGATGCGAACGAGTCCGCCGCCAAACAGAAGAGACTGTCCGTATTTGATGGACTCTTGCACCGGTTTGACTCGACTGCGCATAACCAGCTCCCGTCGATGCTCCTCTTGCACGTATCGCTCAAGCTCGCCTCGAGCAAGGCCCGGTAGATCCACCAGTTCCCCTCGGCCATTGCCATACGATAATCGAATGGGCGATGCCGTAGTTCCCGGGAGAGACGACACCAGAGGCATAACCGGGTAGGGCGTTTCTGGCTGCGTCGGTGGTAAAAGTGAGTCGGTATCAAACTCCCCGCCCTTGTCGTCGAAATGTGGCTCCTCCTCCGTCGGACTTGGTTCCTCTCGAAGTGGCTCATCCCCCAGCAAACGTGTCTCGTCGTTCCGAGAGGCAGCTTTCATGACATCCGCTTGCGACCCGTGCCTGACCACATCGGTCCTGCCCTTGGGAAAGACGTTCTCGAACAGGCTGCTCTTCCCCACGTTCACTTTGCCCACCATCCAGCCGCCACCGCCGCGGCTCCAGACGTCGTCTTTGAGCTGCTTCGTCCACCAGCCTCGTTTTGCGCTGACGCACCGCACGTTGCCGAGCCGCGCGCTCTTGCCGGTGCGACCCAGGGCATCTCTAAGAACTTCCATCAAGTACGGCATCAACGAGTCGATCTGCTCCTTCTTCGGCGCCAAAAGATCCGAACGGGTGATGACGAAGCTCATCTCGTCCTTGCGCCCTCTTCTGAAGCGCCCGATCTTCGAACGTCGATTCTGAGACCGCTGACGCACCAAGTCGAGCATTTTGTGGACGCTGGGTATCAAGGACATTGGGAAATCTGCGGCATCCAAGACATGATAGACGTGGTTGTATTTATGCGGCGATTCGAGGAGAGTGTCATGTATCGCTTCGACAGTGGGATGAATGACTGAGACTCCGGAATGATGATGCAGCAATTGATGACAGCGATCACAGAAGGGCGCCTGTGCGTCTTCCGAGCTTACTACTAGAAATCATCAGCAAGACTTGGTCACGGTAAGCACCAAGGTCGTGAACCAGCATACCTGAGGCCTTGGCAGGTTCAGGCTCCGACTTCTTGGGCATTCCCCAAGGCGAGTCTCGGCTGGCCTCTTCCGGCGGCGTTGCCAGCCGCAACTTCTCTTCCTCTTCCTCGTGTCTCCTCCGTTTGCTCCGCCGGATGAATGTCCTGACAGCATGCCTCTCAGTGGAGTAGAAGCCAGCCTCGGTGGGTTCGAATGTCTGCGTCAGAGCGCCGCACCCGGGGCATGAAAGCGGGAGAAAGACGAAATCATCGCTGAATTTGACGGCACGAACGCCCGTGCCCATCGGCGTCGTCGCTTGTGGACTTGGATCTGTCTCTGCAGCCGCAGTCGAATAGCTTCGGCCTGCCCAGAACGGACTCCGCCGGCGCCATTGTGATGGTGTCGAACGGGGTTTGCGGCGTTGCGAGGTAGCCGCAAATGGAGAAGACGGTCGATGATGTTCCTGTTTCGAGAAGGCAGGGCAAAGAAAGGTCGGGATAAAACTTCGGGGGACATGCGACTCATAATAAGGCACTCTGAGTCGTGCGGTTGAGGCTCTCATGCTACGTGCTCCTTCGTAACGTGTGGATTGGAGCTTGAGGGTGCCGAGGACCAGGAAAAGATCTTGAATACTTCCGTACGTCGAGTCAGACTAATCACTTGTGCAATACGGTATATATTGAACGTCCTTGCTCATAGAGCATCAAGACACGACTAGGTCGTCATCGAAGGGAAGCAAGTTTTCCGACTGATTTTGAAAAGGTTCGCATCCTCACCTTGCTGTTTCAAACACATGAAGGCGATTGACATATGGTGCGAGTTGCTCTTGTCTGGCACTATGGTGTTGAGCTCATGCACAACTCTTCCCAGAACCACGTTGTTCAAGGACCATCACTTTTGGCAAAGACTGCAATTTGCCATATGTTCTGGAAAACAGCCGACATCCAGTTCCAACCCACTCAAACCTTAAGGTGAAAACCCATCACCTTTGAGAATCACACCTGTTTGTCAAAAGTTGTGACCCTGGGATCTGCGATCTTCTTCTTCAATAACCAGCAATCCATCCACAACCAGAGAGAGAGAGTCTGAGGATAAGAGGAATAGTTAGAGTCTGAGTGACTCTGGAGCTAGCAGAGTTCTCAACTCAAGGAAAGTCTAGATAGGGAGTCTGGTCCCTAGTCTAGGTGATTACTCCTAGCTTTACCCAGAGCTTAGTTGGAACAAGCTGTCCAGGAAAGTCTAGTCTTGGGGTCTGGTCCCAGGACTAGATTAATACTGCTGGGAAACCAGGTGACTCCTCTCTCTGGCACCACTCCACAGACTGGAAACAGTTGACCTGTGCCAAGCAAGCTCTAGGATAACATTAAAAAAGAAAAAACCCAGTTCTTCAGAAACCAACCTTAGAGCACCACCAGCTACACCAGCTCCCAGTCTCTCCAACACCTAAACCAGTCTTCCCACCACTCAAAGCAATATACAGAAAGACTGGGAACTTCTTAACTTCTGGCTGAAAACACAAACAGTTCCAGAACCAGTCAGAAAAAGCTGGGAGAATCTTAAGCAAAAACTCTCTGTGTCACGGTTCTGGCCCAGTTGCATATCTGGCACAAGTCACGCACCTTGCCGGGAAGTCCCATCTGCACTGTTGCCTGCTTGCTCCGCCGTTGCCTGATCCCCTGCCTATAAGAACTTCTCCTGCTCCCCCAGCTTCTTCTCTTCTTCTTTTCTCTTTTTCTTCCTTCCTTGTCTTTCGTCTTGTACATCAATCCAAGTCTCAAGTCTCAAGCCAAGTCAGGTCAAGGTTACCGAATCAGTTAGGCTTGAGTTCTGCTCTGCTATTGCCTTGTCACACTACGAAGGACCTACCCAACCATAACACACTTCACCAAGCCATGTTCACGTCCTTGTCATGTCTCAACAACCAGACCAAGCTATGCCAGTTGCTGGAAATGACAAGTTCCTTCGCAACATTTTTGCAGAGTTCATACGAATTCAAGCTACTAACACTACTCCCAAGTCCAAGTCCGAACGCACTGCTGACCCAGAGATCTTCAGTGGCGATGGCGGAAACACGGAAATCACGCATGAGAAGCTTGAGAGCTTCATCACGTCACTGTCACTCAAGATAACGCTCAACGCTGACCGGTACTCCACGGAAACATCGTGGATTGCGTACGTCTTTTCACGCACGACTGGCACTGCGCAGTCCTACATCTCAGCTAAGATCACGGCTGGCCAGTACATTGACTGGCACGACATTGTCCAAGATCTCCGGAACACCTTCTCCGACCCAGACCCAGAGTTCCTAGCTCAGAGAAAGCTTATCGCCTTGCGTCAGGCCAACTGTTTCTTTGCCGAGTTCTTCACAGAGTTCAATCAGTATACTCCACGCACAGACTTCAACAACAAGGCCTTGAAGTGCCATCTTCGATGCACTGTCTCTGAAAAGCTTGCCAAACAGCTTGTCAGCATCAACCTCAAGGACATCAGCTATCAGAAGCTTGTTGAGGAATGCCAGCTGCAGGACAACCAGTTGCGTGCTACTTCTGCCAACTCTCACCGTCCATGTCAAGCACCTCCCACCCAAGCATCAGTTCCACGGTCAGAAGCTTCAGTTCCACGTCCAGGGTTCATCAAGCCAGCCTTCACGCCATAGCCACCAAGTCCTACTATGGATCTCAGCCGCTCTAAGCTGACGCCAGAAGAGCGAGAATGTCGCCAAAGCAAAGGCCTCTGCTTCTACTGTGGGAACCAAGGTCACGTCTCAACCTTTTGTCCAGTGAAAAGTATGCCTGTTGTTGCCACCACCATGACCACCACCAAGTCTGCTACTGTTGAGACTACTCCAGAGTCGGAAAACAAGTAGTCCTTGGTTATCGTCGCGCCCAAGGACATGAAAAAGATCTCCATGTTGGCTATCTGTCTCCAGACCAGCAATTAGACAGTAAGTGCTTGTTTCTTCCTTGTATCCTAGATGGGAAATTCAAGTGTAATACTCTTATTGACTCTGGCTGTTCAGCATTTGGCTGCATTAGTACTTTCTTTGCGCAATCTCTTCACCAAGAACCTCTCCTCTACCCACGCACATTGCGATCGTTTGATGGCAAGATATCACAAACCACACATCTCGCCAAGACAATCATGACCACAGCACATGGCGTGCACCAGAAGGAAGTCTCTCTCTTTGTGTCTCCTGGTCTTTACTATGATATGATTCTGGGGATGCTATAGCTCCAGAAGCACAGGCCACACATTGATTGGACAAACACCTTAATCATGTTCAAGTCAGATCACTGCTGATCTACATGCCTCAAGTCAAACAATAGCTATCCAATCTCTTTGGATCTTGAAGCCAAGACATCTGCTGGAAAGTCTCAGGATCCCAAGCCCCTTTCTGCCACACCAATCCTCATCAATACTGCCGTATTTTCTCTCCTTGCTGCCAAGCCAGATCACCAGATGTTCAGTGTTTCTCTAAGAGACATTAAGCAGGTGTTGAAGTCAAAGAAGTGTGTAGATCCTGCCACACTTCTCCCTGCTCAGTACCACAAGTTCCTGGATGTCTTCAGCAAGGATAACGCTGACAAGCTTCCTCCTCTACGCCCAGGAGTTGACCACAAGATCAAGATAGAACCAGGAACCCAGGCACCCTCTGGACCTCTGTACAGCATAAGCAGAGAAGAACTTGAAGTTCTCAAGAAGTACCTGACAGAGAACCTGAACAAGAGCTTTATTCGAGCATCTTCATCACCTGCTACTGCACCAGTTCTTTTTGTCAAAAAGCCAGGAGATAGATTGTGTTTCTGTATAGACTACAGAGCACTCAACGCTATCACCATCAAGAACTGTTACCCCCTACCACTGATCCGGGAGATGTTGGACCAGCTTTGCAAAGCTGTGTGGTACACCAAGCTTGACATTGTTAGTGCCTTCAACCGTATCTGGATGAAGGAAGGTGAAGAATGGAAGACTGCGTTCCATACACGCTCAGGCCTCTACGAATACCTTGTCATGCCCTTTGGTCTTGCCAATACTCCAAGCACGTTCCAGAACTACATCAATAATGTTTTGGGACCTGACATCCTTGATGTCTTTGGCACTGCTTATATAGATGATATCCTTGTCTACAGTCAGATACTCAAGGAACACCAGAAGTATGTCAAGCTTGTTCTCAGTCGACTACAAGATGTAAGCCTGCAAGTTAACATCTCCAAGTGTAACTTTGAAGTGTATCAAGTCAAGTACCTTGGCCTTATCATTCAGTCTGCCACTGAAGACAGCTGACCCGGATCTGTGAGCATAGACCCAGCCAAGACTGACACTATCAAGGAGTGGAAGCCTGCTACCAGTCTCAAGGAAGTGCAGAGCTTTATTACCTTTGCAAATTTCTACCGCCAGTTCATCAAAGACTTTGCCAAGCTTGCATCCCCACTCACAGCTCTGACCAAGAAGAATGTTACCTTCAAGTGGGAAACCCCAGAGCAGCGCTTGTTTGAAAGTATCAAGAAGGTGTTCAACACTACACCTATCCTGCAGCACTTTGATCTGGAGAAGGAGTGTATTATTAAGACTGACGCTTCTGACTACGTCTCTGGTGTTGTCCTGTCACAGCCAGATCATGAAGGAGTTCTACACCCTGTTGCCTTCTTGTCACACCGCCACCTGCCAGCAGAATACAACTACAAGATCTACAACAAAGAGTTGCTGGCAATTGTCTGTGCCTTTGAAGAATGGCGAGCAGAGCTTGAAGGATCTCCAGAACCTGTCAAGGTGATCTCTGATCACAAAAACTTGGAGTACTTTATGTTGTCAAAGTGTCTTTCCTGTTGTCAAGCCTGTTGGAGTGAGTTCTTGTCACACTTCAATTTCAAGATCAGCTACTGTCTAGGCAGTCAGTGCAAGGCCGACACCCTCACTTAACATTCCCAAGACCTCCTGTCAGACAGTGATCTCTGTCAAGACTTCATGGAGTAAGTTGTCCTCAAGCCCAAGAATCTTGCACATTCAGAGGTTTAAGTCAAGCCCATCCGGATCCTGAGACATTCAGAAGCTACACCAGTTGACACTGAACCTGATGCTACACCTCTTTCAGACATTATCCAAGCTGCCTATAACAACCTTGCTGAAGGTGATCCAGTAGTAATAGTGTCACAGATGCTAAGAGATAGTGTCAGGCACAGTCAAGAAGTGTCTCTCTCAGACTGCAGCTTGGAAAATAACTGTCTTTTCTACAAGAACTAACTCTAGATCCCTGAGAACGATGAGCTACACCTACACCTGTTCCAAGAAGTCCATGACCAAGCAATGGCTGGCCACACTAGGATTGCCAAGACCCACAATCTTCTGTCTTGTTGGTACTATTGGCCAAAGATGGTAAACATCATATGGCAGTGCATCAGGAATTGTCATGTCTGCTCTTGAGCAAAGCCTGCCTGTGATCGCCAAGAAGAGCTGCTGTCTCTTCCTGTGCCTCAGCAACGTTGGCAGGATCTGGCTATGGATTTTATTACTGACTTGCCCAAGTCAAGAGATACCTGCTTCCCTGGTGCCAAGCACATCTGGGTCATCACTGACTGTCTTACCAAAGAACACTACTTTGTGCCATGTGCTGAGATGACAACCTCACATCTTGTCTGGATGTTCATCCAGTTTGTTATCTATACCCATAGCTTACCCAGAAGTATTATCTCAGACAGAGAAGGTCAGTTTGTCAGCTTATTCTGGAAAGTACTCTGTGCCCATCTTGATGTCATGCTACAACTATCTTCAGGACACTACCCAGAGACAGATAGTCAGACAGAACAAGAGAATCAGGAGCTTGAACACTACCTGAGATCCTATGTCAACTATCTCCAAGATGACTGGGTCCAATAGTTTCCTCTGGCAGAGTTCACGCAGAACAACTCCCAGTCTGATTCCTCTAGTATATCACTGTTCTTTGCCAACAAAGGGTTCCATCCACAGCTCAGCATCACACCTACAAGTGAAGCCTGCAACCAAGATGCTATGGAAACCTCTGGAGAAATGATGCAGATTCTGGAACAGTTGCAAGCTGAACTCCAACTATCCCAGGAAGCTCAAGCTCACACTACCAATTTGCATCAAGTCTTGTCACTATCCTATCAAACTGGAGATCTTGTTTGGCTGAATACTAAGAACATCAGGACACGCCACCCATGCAAAAAGCTTGACAACAAGTGGATTGGACTATTCAAGGTGTTGAAGACAATCGGAAGCTGTGCCTGCTATCTGGAGCTTCCACACACTCTCAAGATCTACCCTGTCTTTCACATTTCCCTTCTACGTCTGACACCTGCTAATCCTATCTCTGGCCAATCAAATAAACACTCTGGCCCTGTCATTGGTCAAGACACAGATGAAAAGTTCCAGGTTGAAGAAATTCTTGACTCTAAGCCAGTAACATCTTGACAGAAGTTCAAGTACCTGGTCAAATAGTCTGGACAGCCAATTGAAGATGCCACTGAAGAGCCTATTGAGCATCTTGACAACGCCAAAGACACCATCTACAACTTCCATGAGAAATACCCAAGGAAACCACAGCTATGGAACTATGCCCACGAGTGGCCTGAGGCTCACAGGAGTTTGCTATGTGAAGGAGGGGGGTAATATCACAGTTCTGGCCCAGTTGCATATCTGGCACAAGTCACGCATCTTGCTGGGAAGTCCCATCTACACTGTTGCCTGCTTGCTCCGCTGTTGTCTGATCCCCTGCCTATAAGAACTTCTCCTGCTCCCCCAGCTTCTTCTCTTCTTCTTTTCTCTTTTCCTTTCTTGTCTTTTGTCTTGTACATCAATCCAAGTCTCAAGTCTTAAGCCAAGTCAGGTCAAGGTTACTGAATCAGTTAGGCTTGAGTTCTGCTCTGCTATTGCCTTGTCACAGACAGTCTGTCTAAGAAAACCTGGCAAAGAAAGCTATAACCAAGCTAAAGCCTGGTACCCTATAGCTTTGCTCAACACAACTGGCAAGCTGATAGAAGCTATTACAGCAGCCAGGCTAAGCAAGGTAGCAGAAGAAGCTAAACTTTTGCCAGAAATCTAGATGGGCTTCAGAAAAAGAAGATCAACTGAATCAGCACTCTTTCTACTGATCTCCCAAGTGGAAAAAGTCTGGAAGAAAGGCATGGTTGCATCTCTACTCTCTCTAGATATCTCAGAAGCCTATAATAGAGTTCTACCTAAGATCCTCCAACAAATCCTAGAGAGAAAAGAAATTCCTCTCTGGCTATCTTCCTGGATTTTCTTTTTCTGCACCAGTCACTCTACCACTCTTGTGTTTGATGACTCTGAGTCTTCCTCTATTCCTATTCACTGTGGAGTTCCCCAAGGTTCCCCTTTATCTCCTATTCTTTTTCTATTTTATATTTCTGAACTACATGAAACTGTACATTCTCATTCCACTGGTGTTTCTGCTCTGGGATTTGCAGATGATACAAATCTGCTTACATTTGGACACTCCCTAAAAAGCAACCTTCTGAAGTTGAAGAACACACACCTCAAATGTCTATCATGGGCTGCAAGACATGGAATAGTTTTCTCTCCTGAGAAATATGAAATACTTCATTTTTCCAGAAGAAGATCAGACAATCTTCTGCTTAAGCTCAGACTGGGGAATATGATTCTAAGACTAAAAGAAGAAGTGTGAGTATTAGGAGTGTACCTGGATGTAAAACTCCACTGGCATAAGCACCAGAGAATTATTCTTTAAAAAGCCCAGAAAGCACTCTTCTCTTTCTCCAGAACTTCATATTCTACTTGGGGTTTCCCAGTCCTCACATCATGTCTTGTGTATACTGCAATACTCAGATCCTTCCTGAGCTATGTAGTGGGGATCTGGTTCAATCCTCTAAGAAAATCTTCTAATATTTCCTCTCTTATCATATTCCAGAACAAATATCTAAGACTTATTGGAGGTGCCTTCAAAGCCACTCCATCTTTCTTATTAGAGAGTGAGCTTTTTCTTTTACCTCTAGATCTCTATTTCAAATTTCACACAGTCTGTTTCCTCTCTTCTATTCAAACCTTCTCTCTGAAATCACTTCTAGACAATATTTTTTCTAATATCTCCCACTATGTCTCTTCCCTGAAGAAACCTTTAAAGGAATCTCCAACTATCTCTCCCTACTGGAAGTTCACTTGGTTAAACCAAATAACTACTAACCAGGCTAGTTCAAAAAAAGAACTACAGAAGCTCTTTGTTAAAGAGTGGGAAGACTAATGGGAGAAGAAGAAAAGAAGAAGCTACTCTGGGTGGCAGGTGTTTTGCCAAAAGCCCCACCACAACAATCTGAAGCTCTACAAAAAGTTACAGAAAGCTGAGGTAAGCCTGCTACTACAAACCAGAACTGGGAGAATTGGCCTGGCAAGTTTTCTATTCAGAGCTGGAGTTCCAGATTTTCCTACTCCTTTATGCATTTGTGGTCAAGCAGAAGAGACAGTGAAACATATCACCTCTTCATGCTCTCTGTACTTAAGTCAAAGACAGCAAGCCCTTTTTAATTCTCAAGATTTCACTTCTATTATTTCAAACCCAGAACTTCTACAGAAGTTTCTATACTGGTTTATGTTTTTGAAAAGGCTAAACCAGTTTAATCTGGCTTTCAAACTCCACTATTCACACTCTAATATCTAGAAGTTTCCTTTCTACCAGACACTACAAGATTTCCTTTTCCTACATTCCCTAGTCACTCCCAGTCTTCAGTTTTTATTCCTTTAAAGGTTTTCTGAAGAGACTCACTCTTAGCTAGAAGATCTGCATGGCTGAAAAGCTACTATCAGTGTAAGAATCAAATACAAAAAAAATGGTGTTGAGCTAGCTGATGACCGTAAACTTTCGTGCCTTCCATCACCAAAAAATGGAGTATGCAAAGGGGAACAGCGCACACATTCTGGAGTCTCGACTGCTGAACGCTATCAATTCCCATGCATTATCGTACGCAATCACGCCGAGAAAACAGAGGTAAATAAACCCAAGACCCATCTGCAACCAGTGAACACCATCCTCCGAGTCTGGCGGCGAAGTAGACGACGATGGTGGCCGACCAAAAGGGAGAGTAAGCCAGCATCATGCCTTTGCTTTTCCCTTCCCAGACACTTCACGCTCGGCAATGTCCTCCATCTCTTCGTCCCCCTCTTCGTCGTCTTGCCTTTCGTCGTCTACATCCTCCTCGTCCTCCCCGTCCTCTTCTTCGTCGTCCTCGTCGCTCATAAATTCATCGTCGTCATCGAACCCCACAAACTTTCGTGTCGACACAGCTTTCGGTTTCGATGACGATGGTGACGCCGATGTGGCCGAAGATGGACCTGATACCCCAGACTCGTCCCCGTCACTGTTCTCGTCGCTGGAAGACAGAGCTCCGGCAGAGCCATTCCCCGGCTTGACCAGCAGATTGTCCCGGTAGTTGCCTGATTTCATCGCCGCGAGCACAGCCTCCCGCGTTCGCTCGCCCGCCTCTTCCTTCTCTTCGACCCACTTGCCATCGACTCTTGCCTTGCCGCCGGACTTCATCTCTTCTTGCTTTCGATCAGCAAGTTCGATCACCTGCTCCCACCGCTTCCGACGCGCGTCCTTTTCCTTCTTCTCCATCTCGGGCTTCAAGGCCAGGTACTCGGCCAAAGCCTTGGCCTCCGTGACCGTGCGTAGTCTCCTGCCATCCAGATTTCTGTTCGACCCGTTGTTCTCGCCTTGGTTCTTCTTGCGCCGAGACGACATGCGTCCACCGGCGGCTCGGAGTTGGGAGCCGAATCCTCCTTTGCCGCCACATACCGGAATCGATAGTCTAAGGGAGATGAAGTCGTCATCTGCAGCGTTCGACAGAAGAGACGAGATTGGCGCCTGGCAGGATGATAGGAGTTGTTTGTTCGAGGTGGTCGTGAAGATCAGCCGGGTGTCTGTGAGAGGAGGGAGACGGTCGATGAGATGCGACGTGAGATCCGAGATGCTGCATGACGCGTCTTCCTGGACGACGAGCGTCGACGGGAGACCCAGGCCAGCGAAGGTCTTGAGGAGGATATTGATTTGTCGCTCCATGATGGCGGTGGTAGACGGTTCGAGGGTGGTTCGGTGGTGGGTTGGCGTGGTTGGGAACAAGAATGACGGGATACGTAAGGCAACTTCAGAAGACTTGACGCTGACATAACCAGGCCAAGTCACATGATCGCAAGACTTATGAATTTAGGGCTTCCCCACCTGCGCACATCCCGGTTTGAGGAGCGGTAAAAGTTCGGTCACCACTCCTGATTCTTGACCTCAGCTACACGGTCCTGTGAAGGGTATCTTGGCCGACAGCGTACCGTCAAGATGTACGTCTAGTATCACGCTCATCGGCGGAATATTTTAGGCTGACCGAGGTTGACTCGCAGGCTCATTCCTAAAGCAGACCGGAAGAAGATCCACGAGTACCTCTTTAAGGGTGAGTCTCGTCGCGGCGTGATCGAGGTGTGGGAGCTGCAGGCAAAATCTCAGCGTGATTCAAGACTCGCGAACGGAACCGGCATCTGACTGTTGGAGGAATGGACTATAGAGGGTGTTCTCGTGGCCAAGAAAGACTACAACCTTGCGAAGCATGCCGAGATAGACACCAAGAACCTCTTCGTACGTCTTTCAGCTCGTCCGCTCTCGAGGCTCCTATCAATCATAGCTGACATGCCGCTCGTTCAGGTCGTCAAAGCCTGCCAATCGCTCACGTCGCGGAATTACCTGAAGACGCAGTTCTCGTGGCAATGGTACTACTACACACTCACACCCGAAGGCCTTGACTACCTCCGCGAATGGCTGCACATCCCCGCAGAGATTGTTCCTGCCACACACATCAAGCAGCAGCGGTCGCATGCACCCCCGCGAGGCATGATGGGTGGCGATGACCGCGACCGACGTCCCGGCGGCAGAGGTGGACCGCCTGGCGGCGGATTCCGGAGCGAGCGCGGCGGAGATTCGGGAGGCTATCGGCGTCGCGATGCCGGTGACGGCAAGGAGGGTGGAGCGCCGGGGGAGTTTGCACCGCAGTTGTACGTTTCCCGTCTCTTCTCATCCCGTCTCTCCTCTGCTCAAGCATCCTATCCATGGCCGGGGATGAGCGGGCGAATGTTGTTGTCCTATCTTCCGCTAACTCTGCTCTTCAACAATCTCAAGTCGAGGCGGTTTTGGTCGTGGACGCGGTGCTCCTCCTTCTTCGACTCCGTCATGATCATCTCGAGGGCGGTTTGAAAGGGGGGGCTGGGGAAGGTTGTACTCGCAAGACCGCGGCGCGCGAACAGTTGCGAAAAGACGCGCGCAAGTCATCCCCTGCAAAGTCGACCGTGTGAGAACCAAGACAACATCGTCCACAGGCCCACGGTTCCATCATCCGTCCCATCCGTAGCTCTCTTTCCGGCGGCGTCGTACTGCAAGGCTGCACTCCGTCCCGGAAGCTCGGCAGGAGCACCAGCTCTTCAGAGTTGTCCTATACTAGCTGTACCCCACCGCGCCCACCACGCCCACCTACCGGTAGGTATGTACATACTGTAGGTACAGAAGTACGGCGCGTCAGATATCTACAAGCGTTACAGCACAGCTCCTTGGTATGGCATCGTATGCCAGTCTTCTCTCCTTGGTTTGTACTGTAACCATCTCCTACAAGTGATATCACCCAAAAAGGGGGCCCTACTTCACGGCACTACAATTTAAGATACAGCTCCGAATAAAATCTAATTGATTTAGTATGGCGCTAAACATTGACAAGAGAAGGTCATCCGGTAACGAACGTCGCGGCGGCCATGAGGGAAACAGTTGTCGGCCAGACCCTAATCGAAGACGATGGCGGCCTTGACGGCGCTCTTGTTCCGCATGCTCTCGAGACACTCGGCCCATTGCTCGAGCTTGAAGGTCTTGTTGACGATGCCGGCCACCTTGACCTTGCCGCTGTCGAGATAGTCGATCGCAGGAGGGAACATGTACACCTCCGAGAAGGAGCCGAGGATGGTGATCTCGTCGCCGACTGGCGCACAAGCGTCAGCAGCGGCTTGGACGAAGGCAGAGCTTACCGTCGTCTCGTCGTCACGTACAGATCTTGCTCGGAGGCCAGCTCACGCGAGCCGAGCTCGAGTACACGCCGTACACGACCAACTTGCCGCCTCGTCGGACGTAGTTGATCGCGTCTTCCAGGATCTTGGCGGAGCCCGTCGCCTCGACCACGATGTCGAACCCTAGGACGGGGCCGTGAAATCAGCGGACGATTCGGCCCACGAGCCGCGCCGAAGTCGACGCACCGTACGGGTTTTCCCCCTTGATCCGCTTGAACTGCTCTTCCGGGTTCGAGCGGGACAGTTCGACGTACTCGTCGCCGGCGTCGAGCCTTTTCGCAAGGTCCATCTTGAGACCCTGCGGGGCGGCAACGACGACGCGGCATCCACCGTTGCGCCGGAGAAGCTGGGCGAGAACCTACGGCAAGCATCCGATGAGCTGAGTCACGGCAACGCGTGGCATCCCTTCGGAACACTCACCAATCCAGTGGGCCCGGCACCGAACATGAGCACGGTCGAGCCCATGCGGGGTGCGATCTTCTCCAGACCGTGGCAGGCACACGAAGCAGGCTCGAGCAGGGTCGCATCAACGTCCGAGAGGTTGTTGAACTTGAAGACGCGTCCGGCGGTGTAGGCGCAGTACTCGGCGAAACCGCCGTTCACTGCATCGAATCAGCATGCGGCATGTCGATGATATCGTCGAGGTCACACTCACTGGTCACGCCGTGGGCCTCGAAATTCTCGCAGAGCAAGAGTCTAGCGCAACGATCAGAGGAAGAGTCGGCGGTGGCCAGGCCGACGGCATCGCTCACTGTCCGCGTCGGCAGTAGAAGCAGGTGCCGCAGAGTTCCGAGTTGTCAGCGACCACACGGTCGCCAACCTCGAAACCCTTGACCTCCTTGCCAAGCGCAGCGACGACGCCGACGGTCTCATGTCCTGAGCAGACGATCAGCCGGGCGAGCCTACGAGTAAAGCGATGCGGGGTTCGTGGCCCAACCGGGGATCAGCGGAAACTAGGACACGAGCAAAGTCAGCGCGAAGACGGTCCATCTGGAAATCAGGGGGTGAGTGCGGGGGTCTGTGGTAGTCGACCGCGCACAAGGGTCCACCAAGGGTACGGGGTAGCCACCAAGGGCGTCAGGCCACGGGCATATAAGAGCAGCAGAGGTACCCACCTTGGCGATGAATTCTCCCTCGTGGATATGCAAGTCCTGTCCGCGAGAGGGCCATCAACGCTCCATCGCACCGTCCGTGGAGATGGATCCGAACCGACCGTTCCGCAGACACCACAAGCCTTGACTTTGATCTGGCGAGGTGGTCAGCTCCGATTCTCTCTCTCTCTCTCACATATCTTCGCTGGCTGAGTGATCGTTCGTCACTCACGAGGATGTAGTCATCGGGGACTTCCGGAAGCGGAACCTCGACGATGCCGTACTCCTTCGGCTTCGAGTATCTGGCGGCGAAGGACTGTTACCTCGACCACCGCTCGTAGATCTGCAAGCTTCTTTTCTACAAAGTATTCACGTACCGGAGTGCCTTCATGGTCTTGGGAAGGTCGGCCATCGCTGCCGTTTCTCCTTTCTCGTCCGTCGTCTCTCGTGATGGAATATGGTACCGGTGGTCTCCAATCAGACAAGATATCTGGGTGTGAGAGAAGGGAACGTGAGGAAAAGGATACCGGTCAGCAAGACCACAAGACAAGACGAGATAAAAAAGACGTAGTCAAGGCAGACATAGGGGTTGCCGCCGGATCTCGGCGGAAGAGACGACGGACGGGACCTAGAGTTCTGCGCCATTGTTACTTTTACGAGTACCTATCGTCGACCTTGCGACGAAGCTTTTCAACGATATGCAAAGTACCTATATCTACCGGCACCTGCCCCGTTGCGGACCGCGTCGCCATCAGGTGTCTGAAGCTCTTATATGCCGTACTGTATGCACCGACTCGAAGCCCGAGCTAATCATCTACAGTCGCGATACTACTGGGAGAGGCCCTGTGATACATACATACTGTACGTATCGTACATACGTAGCGGTGTGTGTCGAGTTGGAGGGGTAATGTACGTACCGTACTGTTACGTACGAGTACGTTGCCTAGAAGCGGGGAGCGGGCCAAGCCGGCGGGGGCCAAGCCGCACACGGTAAGCCGCACAAGCCGCGTAAACCGCGTAAGCCGCGCAAGCCAGGCAGAAGCTTCAGCCCCACCACGTCGGCCCCGCCCCGCTCTTGGGCTCACTTACTTGTAATTGGGGGGAGGGGGCCATGGTCAACAGACTTTCGACAGTAATTCTTCCTACTGTACAGAGTACGTATGAGCGGAGTACTCTGTACGTCTGTACTGTACTACCGTGCCGGTACTCCGTACGTATGTACGTAACGTAAACACCACCACAGCATCTATGTTCGACTTGTCAGCCAGATTTAGTTCAACGGTCGTAGGATGGTAGCAAGCACCGGCGATGAAGCTTCGGTGCTGTACGTACGTACTGGAGACGAAAAGACAACAGGGACTATGGATATTATTCCGTACTACTGTACAGTAGAGCTTCGCACACACACACACACACACACACGCATCTATATACACATGTAGATACGGTAGGTATATGTAAAACTCCCCGTCGACAGCCGGTCAAAGTCATCCCCAACTCCTTCCTTTCCTTGCCCTTCCTTGCCCCCTTTCTCTTTCCTCTTCTTGCGTCCGGAGGAGAGAGGGAAGATCACTGCGTCCCCGATCCCCATGCCACACCGTTGTTGTGAAGAGTCGAGAGTCGAGGCTCGATGTCTTGTTGCCTGAACACCTACCTACCCACATGTCCTCACGCACCCCTCACGTCTCCTGTCCTCTCTGGGATATCGTACAGGTCATCTTCGAGCAGTGACCCTCACATCTCTCGTCTCCCCCCCCCCCCCCCCCCCCCCCCCCCCCAGTGTACGAGTACAGGTACAGGTACGGGTGCAGATGCAGGCATCCCCCCGTCATCTCAATCCGAAGCCTTCGCTGTCGACGACGGCCCGCCAGAGCTTCTCCTCGAGTTTGTCCTGCGCGCCGTAGCGCCACAGACAGAGCGAGTTGAAGCAGGTCCGGGCAAAGGGGAAGCGGTCGCAGTCGTCGCCGGCGCAGACGAGCCGGATCGCGAGGTGCGCCGCGCCGAGGGCCGGTACCCGGTCCGAGCCGGTCACGAAGCAGAGCAGCTTGCGCTGGTCGCGCGGCGCGAGCCGCTCGAGGAAGGCCCAGAACCAGCCGATCACGGGCTCGCCGGGCTCGCCGGCGCCTGACGGTCCTGGCGGCGGCGACGAAGACAACGACGACGACGACGACGACGGCCAGTTCTCGTACACGGCCACGGCCCGCAGCGTCGATATGTCGAGCGGCTCGTCGCGCCCGGACCCCCGCACCAGGAGGTCAATCTCCTCGGGCCGGAACAGCGAGAGGGCGTTGTTGCCGCCGCTGCTGCTGCCGCCGCAGACGGTGTAGAAGCCTCGACGGAAAGGGTCGAACTGACGCGCGACGGAGCCGTCGAGCAGGAACTGCACGTACAGGTCGACGTACTCGCGGCGGTTGGCCTTGGTGACGGGCACGTGCTCGCCGTCCGGTCGCAGCGGCACGTGCACGACCTGCCCGTAGCGCTCGACGGGGACGACAAAGTCCAGGCAGAACACCTCCTCGACGTCGTCGCCGTCGTACTGCAGGAGCTGTCGGAGGCCGTGCGCCAGCGCGGGTCGGTACTCGGCGAGGTCGTCGAGCGTCAAGCTCTGCGGTATCCGCGTCATCGCGGCCGTGCTGGGGAGGAGACCGGGCGAGGACGTCGACGCCGGCGCCGACGCCAGCAGCCGCTTGAACGCGAACGGCGGCAGCGCCACGTCCAGGATCGTCAGGTTGTAGATGGCGAGACCGAGCAGGACGCCGACGAGGAAGAACTGATCCGACGTCTCGAGACAGCTGGGGTTGAAGTAGCAGTAGTGGGAGTCGTCGTCGTAGCTGAAGAGGCCTTTTGCATCAAGAAGACACCGTTGCACAGCTCAGCCTTGCACCAGAAAGGAGTGACCGACGGGACCGAAAAGGAGAATGAAGGAAGAAGGCGCGAGAAGATAGGAGGAGGGGCTGGGTACCGTAGCTGGGATCAAAGACGTCCCGCACCAACAACAGAAACCATTCCTTGCGCAGGCCGCCGGCGTCGACGCCCTCCTCGCCAACAAAGTCGATGCGCAGCTCCTTCTTGATGCCGTCGCCGCCGCCGCCGACGACCTCGCTGACGGCGCGCAGGCTGTCCTCGATGAGGCAGTCGCGCCGCACGCGGAGCAGGAGCTGCTGCTCGACCACGGTGTGCTGGAACAGGCTGTCGAAGAAGGCTTCGCGTGCCTTGCGGCCCTGCTGCCGCCGTGCGTCGCGTTGCAGGATCTGCGTCTTGGCCGCCAGACTCAGGAAGAAGGGGTACTGGCAGAAGGCGAAGCCGCCGCGTCGGCCTTCCCACACGTCAAAGTCGGCCATGAGGTCGACCGAGTCGAGCTGGTGGTTGTAAAAGTGCTCTAGGGAGAGCGGCGTGTTGAAGGATGAGGAGGAGGAGGAGGACGACGACGACGACGACGACGGCGACGATGGTCTCTTGCCCTTGCCGCCGCCGCCGCCGCCGCCACCGCCGTGGTGGTGCTGGTTGCTGTTGGCCGCGAACAGGAGCGCCATGACCCGGGCTGCCGCTCGCATCTGCCAGTCGCCGCTGTAGGACGTGTACCGACGCTTGTCGTCGCCCGCGTCCGCCGACGACGAGACCGGCCCCAGGGCGGCGTGGAGCCGGGCCGAGGACGGCAAGCCCAGCGCGTCAAAGTGCGGGACGAGCCCGGCCGTGGGATCGAACCGGTCGCTGCGCTGTCTCGTATGGCCACGGTTCAGACGGTAGGTGACGAAGCCGCCGACGAGATCGACCGTCCTTCGAAATCCGGAGTCGGACAGGCGCGAGAACCACGAGACCAGGACGTGGTGGCAGTCGCCGTCCAGGTTGGCCAGGAGACCCAGCATCCGCTTGACGATGGCGGGGTACAACAAGGCCAACCTGGGGTCCGGCTTCGCCGGCGGCGGAGAGCCCGAGCTCGAGCCTCGGCGCCCTCGATCGCTCACGAGATGGTCCGCCCCGGACCTGGTCGGCCGGTGAACGGCCGGCCTGGATGGATTCGCACCGGACCCCAGCGAGTGCAGGAGCGGGTTGGCCATGAGGATCATCAGGACCCTCAGATCATCCGGGGTCCGGAGCGGACGACCCGGTCGCTTGAGCAGGTTCTCGATGGCGTGCAGCAACGTCCGCTGCAGCCGGATGCGAGCGTGCTCGATCTCGTCCTCCATCTCGCGCAGCTGGTCGGGCACGTCGGCCGGCCGCATCGTGGGAGATCCCGGCGGACCGGGTCGTGCGACGACCACGTCGTCCCACTTGGCCTTCCACGAGGCCCCCGCCTTCAAGACCAGCTGGTACCAGGCCACGAGCTTGGGCCAGTCGACGCGAGGCGTCTTGTTGCCGACCAAGGCCCACTCCTGGGCGTGCACGAGAGGACCGTGGCCTCCGCCATCGAGCGGCAGCGACGGGCTTCGGCCGTCGCTGCGATGACCGGCCCACCACGACCCGTTCTCGGCAAAGTCGCCCAACAACAAGGTCTTGGCGTCGATGACCGGCAGGGGGGGCAGGGGGGGCAGGACGTGATCGATCCGCGGTCGAGCTGCGGGGCCACCAGCACCAGCACCAGCACCAGCACCCGGACCAGTGCCATCGCCATCGCCATCGCCATCGCGACCGAGACCACCACCACCACCACCACCACCCTGGCCGCCGACGCTCCGCCGGGGCTTGCCCATGTCCTCGCTGGCGGACCGGCCGGCCATCATCGGTCGACCGAGCAGGAAAGACGAGTTGATGGCCTCCCACGAGCTGAAGCACGAGACGAGGTATTCCTCGAGGGGCCGGAAGATCGAGGGAAAGGCCTGCGGGCTCCGCTGAGGCTGGGAGCGTGCGGGCGGGTAGACGGCGACCGGGGCCGGTCTCGGTGACGGCTCGCCCCGAGGCTGGGTCGGGTCGGCCCCGCGGGACGGAGCTCGCGCGGCGGGCGGCGGCGGCGGTGGCTTTCGCGCCGGTGGGGCCGGATACGGCGTCTCCAGCGTCCGAGACTCGACGTGCTCCAGATGAGAGGAGAAACACTCGGGCGAGGACCGTGAGTAGATGGTGGGTCCAGTGCTCCCCATGGGCCGTGGCACCTCCCACTCCGTCGTGACGGCGTTGCCGCCGGCGCCGGCCGGGGAAGGCCGAAAGCGGGGGCTAGGTGGTCCAAGCCGCGGAGACGGCATCGGCAACGCGTGACGACGCGGCTCGTCCAGGCTGGGTCCCCTCGATGCGTTGCGCGCTTCTCGCGGGGCGGGTTCGAGGTGCTGCCCGTCGGCTTCACGCTCGGCCGGGCCTCTCTGGACGACACTGCCCATTCGTAGTCGCGCCTCCAGGTATCTCTTGATGCATCTGTCGACGATGGCCTGGGTCCGCTCCAGGGACAAGGTGGGAGCTACCGGTCGGATCGTCAGCTCCGACGTGGCTCGAGCGTCGAACGTTCACACGGTAGCGTAGGGACTTACGTCGCGGCACGATCCCCGGCCGAGCGCCGTTGGAGGTGTCCTCCAGCTGCCCGGTCCGACCTGGCGCGTGCGGGCAAGGTGCGAGATCGTTGACGGTCGAGCACTCGGCGCAACAGAAGGAGCTTGCCGTGCTAGGCCAGCGCGTGACGGAACCACAGGTCATGCAGCGACCCGATCGATGGTCCCTGTCGCCGCGGGCGCCGGCGCTCTCCCGGCGGTGACCGGGTCGCCAGGGATCCATGTCGACGCCAACAGCATCCCACTCGGGCTCGGCGCCGTCGTCGTCGTCGTCGTCATCGTCGTCGGTCAGGTCCGCGTCGACGACGTTCTTGCCGCTCGGCGTCGACTTGTCGGACCGCCTGGCGGACCCAAAGAGCGCCGGAAAAGGGTTGCTGAGGGATCGTCCGTGGCCGGACCTTGGTCGGTAGGCGGACGACGACGACGACGACGACGTCTTGGACGGGGACGATCCGGGGCCCGGGCGCAGCGGCCGCACGACGGGCTCGTCGGCGCGAGACGAGGTTCGGCCGGGGTCGGTCCGGTGGCCATGGCGTTGGCCCCGGCGGTCGACATTCTCCAGAGGCGTGGCCAAGGCGTTGCGTTGCGACGCCGACGATCCCGCGATCGGCCGCGTTCCCCACAACGGCATCAGGACGGCATCGGCGGTCGTCGTTGCCGTCGTTGCCGGTAGACATGCGACGGAGGCGACGACGAGCACGAGCACGAGCACGAGCACGAGCACGAGCACGAGCACGAGCACGAGCACGAGCACGAGAACCAGCACTAGCACCAGCACCAGCACCTAGAGCGGATCGACAGCCAAGGCCTGTATGTAAGTATGGGTCCATCGAGGTGGAGAGAGTAGCTCTCGTCGGGGAAGGAAGGCTCAGCTCAGCTGGCTTGACCCACGGAGGAAGCAACCAGCTACGTAAGCAGCTCAAACGCCTACGGTACCAAAGCCAATGGCAGTAAGCACCGTCGTCACAGCCTTATTTTTCTGCCGTTCCTCTGCGCCGGGGAAGCAGAAAGGGGAGGGGGGGGGGGGGGTTCAGTACTGTACTTCGTGCGTATGTACTCCCGTACCTCGGCACAACTCCCCAACGCCCCTCTGACCCTTCTACCTAAGAGGGCAGGGGGGGTATCGCAGTACTTCCGTACGTACCGTGCGTATGTACCTTCGTAACGCCTCGTACGAGTCAGCGAAAATCACCCCATCGTCGTCTTATCATCTCTTCCCTTTTTCTTCTCGGCGACTTATTCCCACTTGCGGAGTCGAGGCGTGCCCGAAATGGAAATTACAGATCTGGGGAAATCAAACCGAGGCCAGGAACGGCAACGAGTCCGCTTACCGTACGTACGTATACGTACGTGCATACTGTACTTACGTACGTAGCCTGTTCAGCCTTACGGCACGGTACGACGGTGTGAGGTACTGCATCGTACGAGGCGATACGTGAGGCTCTGCTCCCTTGGTGAGGCGGCTACGCTTATGTCAGCATCGTTGGCTTGCCGTTCTACAGTACGTACCGGTAAGCACTACAGTACGTTACGTACGTATGTACGTATATACGTACGTATCCTCGTTCTGCCGCCGTCGCCCTGAGCACCCCACCGGACCGGGAGGGGGGGAAGCCTGAAGGAAGAGCACCTTCATACGTACAGTACGTTGATTAAGTGCTGACAACTGACAACCGGTCAACCGTAGATGTAGATTTGTCTGCCTTACCAGAATCTAGAAGCGACGACAAAGAAGAGGAAAACTCTGCAGGCTGGTCACGTGCTCACATACAACAGTTTCGCTGTCGTTCAGGGGGGGGAGGCTGCTCCCTGCACCCCTGCAAATCCTTGGGCGACTCTCCGTTGAGTCCCCGGCTGACCAGTACATTACCGGTACGTAAGTTCGTTCGCAATGTATTGCCGGGTCGGTAATTTTGCGTGTCTTATTACTTTTGACACTATCCAGCTATTTGGAGTCCTGACGGCAGCGACACTCGAGGTCTGCCAGGAGATCGCACTGCTTGCTGATACATTGAAGTCTCCAGATACTTGTTCCCTCCCTCCAGCTCGATGATCTTCTGGATGGCGTGAGGGATCCGCTCAATCCAACACTGGATCTCACTCTGTGGGAGCTTGTCCCAGCACTTAAGCCATACTTCTTCTGCTGGGCCTCGATGTTTCAGAGGACCACTCTTTGTTGTCACCCGCTTCATCCATGGCTCAATGGCGTTCAGATCTGGTGAGTTGCCTGGCCAGTCCAAGCGCTCAAGGCCGTACTCTCCAAAAAGAGCAAGGTTATGCGGGGAAACATGAGGTGTTGCTCCGTCCTCTAGCACAATTGTCTCGGGTTGATCCTTCTGACATTCCTGAGTGAAGGGTAGAAGCTTCTGGTGTAGGATGATCTTGCTGTATCGATACCAATCAATTCCTCCTTTGCCTTATTGTATAACCTTACCTCTTTTGGCTGTGAAGCACCATTGGGGTGTCTGTCCTGCAGACTTTCATCAGAGATTCAACCATGACATCCACATGTCTAGTTCCCAGGCTTTCTTTGCTGCAGGCTCCAGAGACACATTCAGAGCTTCAAGCTCTGTGTCTGCTTCCTTCTTCTCCTTGGCCGTCTCAGTCTTCCAGATATGGCAGGGTCCCTTCTTGTCATACAAAAAACTACCCCAGAACATGAACTCTGTACACTTCTTCCAACACTGACATATGCAGGTCTTCTCAAACTGTTCTGAAGTCTTTCTCCAGATCTGATTCTTGTGCCACCACTGTCCTAGCACAATCCCTGTTTTGTCTGAGAAGATCACATTCTTCCACCACTCCATAGACTTGTCTCTGTACTTTAACACAAACTCAAGATGAGCTTTGCGCATTTTTGGAGTAAGACCTATACGTACATACACAGCTATCAGTTACTCTTCTTCTTCTGTAGATAGTAGAGATATTATTATACCAGGTCTATAGATAGGTTTCTATTTACCCATCTTCTTCTTCTTCAGATGCTTATACACAGTGGTTGTTCCAACCCCAATCTCCCTTGCAATTTCTGCTGCTGACATCTCTTGGGATTCATGGGTTGCTTGTAAAAGCTCCAGCATCTGCTTCTCCTTCTCCTTGTCTGTCACTTCAGGCTGGCCAGTCTTTGGTGCATCCTGCACATGTTCTGCTGTGATCTGCTTGGAAACTGATAGGTCAAATCCTCACTCCCTGGCCTTTCTGCGGAGTTGTGTGATCTGCGACAAGGATATTCCAGTAATACTGCTGATTTCAGCATAAGACTTGCCTTCTTCAGCCAGAGTAAGAGCCTGGACTCAGTCTGCAACAGTGTAGTTCTTTGTCTTCGGCATTTTGTGGGTGAGTTGATCAAGTTGGTCGAGTCAGTCAAGGATCAGCTTTCTACCGTGATTTACCCGAAAATTCATGAGACCACCAAAAGTATTGAGCCGGCAATACTTTGCGAACGAACTTACGTACCGTAATCAAAACCAGAGAGTCGGTTCCTTCAGGATAGGACCCTGCCCTCGGTCTCGGACCTTTGATCCCTGGAAAGTATTCGAGAAGTCGTGGGCAGAGTCAAGCGAGCCATCTCGAGTCTTCTCGGTCTCGGCTTACTTAGGGATTGTTCATTACGTACTGTATATACGTACGCTCTACAGAAGTACAGAGTATGAACGCACTATACTGTACTCCGTACGTGGGGAGTGTATACTGCACTGTGTTCTTACACAGAATTTTTTTAAATTTGATTCTTACACTGTTTGTAGCTTTACAGCCATGCAGATCTTCCAGCTAATAGTGAACTTCTTCAGAAAACCTTTAAAGGAATAAAAACTGAAGACAGGGAGGTGACTAGAAAGTGTAGCAAAAGAAAATCTTGTAGTGTCTGGTAGGAAAAGCTTCTAGATGTTGGAGTGTGAATAGTGAAGTTTGAAAGCCAGATTAAATTGGTTTAGTCTTCTCAAAGACATAAACCAGTACAGAAACTTCTGTAGAAGCTCTGGGTTTGAAATAATAGTAGTGAAATCTTGGGGGTTAAAGAGAGCATGTTGTCTTTGACTTGAGTAGAGAGAGTATAAAGAGGTAATATACTTTACCGTCTCTTCTGCTTGACCACAAATGCATAAAGGGGTAGGGAAGTCAGGGACTCCAGCTCTGAAAAGAAAACTTGCTAGACTAATTCTCCCAGTTCTAGTTTGCAGTAGCAGGCTTGCCTCAGCTTTCTGTAGCTTTTTGTAAAGCTTCAGGTTGTTGTAGTGAGGTTTTTGGCAAAACACCTGCCACCCAGTGTAGCTTCTTCTTTTCTTCTCCTCCTATTGGTTTTCCCACTCTTTAGTAAAGAGTATTTGTAGTTCTTTCTTTGAACTAGCCTGGTTAGTAGTTATTTGACTTAACTAAGTGAACTTCCAATTAGGAAAGATAATTGAGGATTTCTTTAAAGGTTTTCTCAGTGAAGAAGTATAGGAGGAAATAGTAGAAAATGTACTGTCAAGAAAGTCTTTCAGAAAGGAGGTTTGGATAGAAGAGAGAAAACAGGCTGTGCAAAATTTAAAATAGAGATCTAGAGGTAAAAGAAAAAGCTCACTCTCCAATAGAAAAGAAGGAGTAGCTTTGAAAGCACCCCCAATAAGTCTCAGACATTTGTTTTAGAATATAATAAGAGAGGAAATATTAGAGGATTTTCTGAGTGGGTTGAACCAAATCCCCACTGCATAGCTCAGTACAGATCTGAGTATTGCAGTGTAGACAAGATGTGCTGTGAGAATGTTACGACCCATGGGATGGGAGCCACTCATTTATAGGCAATCAGGCCGCGGGCCAGGCAAGAGGACACCATGGAAGTCAAGTGACCAACCAACAAGGGGTCACGTGACTGTTGAGACACACGGGAGTCTCGACGCAGCATGCATGAAGTATCAAGACAATCTCACAAGTCTCGACGCAGGATGCATGAAGCATCGAGACAATCTCACCAGTCTCGACGCAGGATGCATGAAGCATCGAGACAATCTCACCAGTCTCGACGCAGGGTGCATAACATGGTGGGACTGTCGAGACAATCTCACCTGTCTTGACGTCAAGACTGTCAAGACAATCTTGATTGTCTCGACAGGCCAGCACTATATAGTCCGACAATAGTTCCCCTATGGAATGATCGTCTTCAACTCATGTTGTGATCCAGACAACTAGATCTACTTCAATACAATCCTTTTGTACGAAGCTATTGATCAGGTGTCACCACCACCACGTTCCACCAAACCCCTTCGCACTCCTTGACACTCCTCTCCTGCGAGAACCAACCCACCTTCCGCATCTCACCCTTAATCCTATACTCAGTTAGGACAGCACGGTACAGACCGCAACAGAGAACTGGAAAGCCCCAGGTGGAGTAGGAGGTTGTAGAGAGAGAAGATAGTGCTCTTTGTGCTTTTTGAAGAATAATTCTCTGGTGTTTGTGCCAGTGGAGTTTGGCATCCAGGTACACTCCCAATACTCACACTTCTTCTTTTGGTTTTAGAATCACATTCCCAAGTCTAAGCTTGAGCTGCAGATTGTCTGATCTTCTTCTAGAAAAATAAAGAATTTTATATTTCTTAGGAGAGAAGACTATTCCATGTCTTGCAGCCCAAGATAGGTATTTAAGATGTGTGTTCTTCAACTTCAGAAGATTACTTTTAAGAGAGTGTCCAAATGCAAGCAGATTTGTATCATCTGCAAATCCCAGAGTAGAAACACCAGTAGTAGGAGAATGTACAGTCTCATGAAGTTCAGAAATATAGAATAGAAAAAGAATAGGAGACAAAGGGGAACCTTGGGGAACTCCACAGTGAATAGGAATAGAAGAGGACTCAGAGTCATCAAAAACTAGAGTGGTGGTACATCTGGTACAGAAAAAGAAGATCCAAGAAGGTAGCCAGAGAGAGATTCCTTTTCTTTTCAGAATCTTTTGAAGAATCTCTGGAAGAACTCTGTCATATACTTCTGAGATGTCCAGAGAAAGTAGAGATGTAACCATGCCTTCTTTCCAGACTTTTTCCACTTGGGAAGTTAGAAGGAAAAGTGCTGATTCAGTTGATCTGCTTTTCCTGAACTCCATCTAGATTTCTGGCAAGAGTTTAGTCTCTTCTGCTACCTTGCTTAGTCTGGCTGCTGTAATAGCTTCCATCAGCTTGCCAGTTGTGTTTAGTAGAGCTATAGAGCACCAGGCTTTAGCTTGGTTATAGATTCTCTTGCCAGGATTTCTTAGACAGACTGTTTTTGTATTCTTGAATCTCTCTGGAAAGTATTCCAGTCTCCAGCATGTTGATGTGAGAACAGCTATAGCTTGGCAGAACTTGGGACCCAGAGCTTTCAGAAATCTATTTGGTAGCTTGTCTTTTCCTCCTGCTGTAAAAAGTTTCTTCTTATTCAGAATTTACTCCACTTCTTCAGTGGTAACCTCCTGAGAAAGCTGGATCTCTGTGGTACTCTGGTGACTTTCTGTACCTAGTTCTGGAATAAGTGCTTTTGGAAAGAATTAAGCTGAGAAAGATTTTGTCTTCTCCTCAAAGCTTTTGGCTAGCCCTTCTTGAGTCTCCAGATCAGGGACCAGAGGAAGATCAGAGGTCTTGTTAGCTTTTGATTTTCCCCACTTTGCAAGCTTCCAGAATTTTGAGGAACTAGCTAGCTCATGAACTTGTTTTCTGAAGGTATTCTGTTTGCCTTCTCTGACAGCTTTCTTCTTGAGCTTAGTTGCTTCTTCTAGCTCTTCTTGGCTTGCCTGTCCTCTGAGCACTTGTCTTCTTATTCTTCTTTCCTGCTTAACTTTAGTTTAGATCTCTTGGTTCCACCTGTGACAAAGCAATAGCAGAGCAGAACTCGAGCCTAACTGATTCAGTAACCTTGACCTGACTTGGCTTGAGACTTGAGACTTGGATTGATGTACAAGATGAAAGACCAGGAAGGAAAAAAGAAAAGAAGAAGAGAAGAAGCTGGGGGAGCAGGAGAAGTTCTTATAGGCAGGGGATACAGTGGAGCAAGCAGGCAACAGTGTAGATAGGACTTCCCAGCAAGGTGTGTGACTTGTGCCAGATATGCAACTGGGCCAGAACTGTGACATTACCCCTCTCCTTCACATGGCGAACTCCTGTGAGCCTCAGGCCACTCGTGGGCGTAGTTCTGTGACTGTGGTTTCCTTGGGTATTTCTCATGGAAGTTGTAGATGGTGTCTTTGGCATTGTCAAGATACTCAATAGGTTTTTCAGTGGCATCTTCAATTGGCCATCCAGACTATTTGACCAGGTACTTGAACTTCTGTCAAGATATTGCTGGCTTGGAGTCAAGGATTTCTTCAACCTGGAACTCTTCATCTGTGTCTTGACTAATGACAGGGCCAGGGTGTTTATTTGATTGGCCAGAGATAGGATTAGCAGGTGTCAGATGTAGAAGGGAAACATGAAAGACAGGGTGGATCTTGAGAGTGTGTGGAAGCTCCAGATGGCAGGCACAGCTTCTGACTGTCTTCAACACCTTGAATAGTCCAATCCACTTGTTGTCAAGCTTTTTGCATGGGTGGTGTGTCCTGATGTTCTTGGTATTCAGCCAAACAAGATCTCCAGTTTGATAGGACAGTGACAGGACTTGATGCAAATTAGTGGTGTAAGCTTGAGTTTCCTGGGATAGTCGGAGTTCAGCTTGCAACTGTTCCAAAATCTGCGTCATTTCTCCAGAGATTTCCATAGCATCTTGGTTGCAGGCTTTACTCATGGGTGTGATGCTGAGCTGTGGATGGAACTCTTTGTTGGCAAAGAATAGTGACATGCCAGAGGAATCAGACTGGGAGTTGTTCTACATGAACTTTGCCAGAGGAAGCTATTGGACCCAGTCATCTTGGAGATAGTTGACATAGGATCTCAGGTAGTGTTCAAGCTCCTGATTCTCTTGTTCTGTCTGACTATCTGTCTCTGGGTAGTGTCCTGAAGATAGTCGTAGCATGATGTCAAGATGGGCACAGAGTGTTTTCCAGAATAAGCTGACAAACTGACCTCCTCTGTCTGAGACAATACTCCTGGGTAAGCTATGGGTACAGACAACAAACTGGATGAACATCTGGACAAGATGCAAGGTTGTCATCTCAGCACAGGGCACAAAGTGGTGTTCTTTGGTGAGACAGTCAGTGATGACCCAGATGTGCTTGGCACCAGAGAAGCAGGTATCTCTTGACTTGGGCAAGTCAGTAATGAAATCTATAGCCAGATCCTACCAACATTGCTGAGGCACAGGAAGAGACAGCAGCTTTCCTTGGCAATCACGGGCAGACTTTGCTTGAGAGCAGACATGACAATTCCTGATGTACTGCTGTATGATGTTCACTATCTTTAGCCAATAGTACTAACAAGACAGAAGATTGTGGGTCTTGGCAATCCCAGTGTAGCCAGCTATTGCTTGGTCATGGGCTTCTTGGAACAGGTGTAGGTGTAGCTTATCATTCTCAGGGATCCAGAGTCAGTTCTTGTAGAAGAGACAGTTATTTTCCAAGCTGCAGTCTGAGAGAGACACTTCTTGACTGTGCCTGACACTATCTCTTAGCATCTGTGACACTGTTGCCACTGGATCACCTTCAGCAAGGTTGTTATAGGCAGCTTGGATGATGTCTGAAAGAGGTGCAGCATCAGGTTCAGTGTCAACTGGTACAGCTTCTGAATGTCTCAGGATCTGGATAGGCTTGACTTGAACCTCTGAATGTGCAAGATTCTTGGGCTTGAGGATAACTTACTCCATGAAGTCTTGACAGGGATCACTGTCTGACAGGAGGTCTTGGGAACATCAAGTGAGGGTGTCAGACTTGCACTGACTGCCTGGACAGTAGCTGATCTTGAAATTGAAGTGTGACAAGAACTTGCTCCAACAGACTTGACAGTGAGAAAGGCACTTTGACGACATGAAGTACTCCAAGTTCTTGTGATCAGAGATCACCTTGACAGGTTCTGGAGATCCTTCAAGCTCTGCTTGCTATTCTTCAAAGGCATAGACAATTGCCAGCAATTCTTTGTCGTAGATCTTGTAGTTGTATTCTGCTGGCAGGTGGTGGTGTGACAAGAAGGCAACAGGGTGTAGAACTCCTTCATGGTCTGGCTGTGACAGGACAGCACCAGAGATGTAGTCAGAAGTGTCAGTCTCAACAACACACTCCTTCTCCAGATCAAAGTGCTGCAGGATTTTTTTTGATTTGATTCTTACACTGTTTGTAGCTTTACAGCCATGCAGATCTTCCAGCTAATAGTGAACTTCTTCAGAAAACCTTTAAAGGAATAAAAACTGAAGACAGGGAGGTGACTAGAAAGTGTAGCAAAAGAAAATCTTGTAGTGTCTGGTAGGAAAAGCTCCTAGATGTTGGAGTGTGAATAGTGAAGTTTGAAAGCCAGATTAAATTGGTTTAGTCTTTTCAAAGACATAAACCAGTACAGAAACTTCTGTAGAAGCTCTGGGTTTGAAATAATAGTAGTGAAATCTTGGGGGTTAAAGAGAGCATGTTGTCTTTGACTTGAGTAGAGAGAGCATGAAGAGGTGATATGCTTTACTGTCTCTTCTGCTTGACCACACATGCATAGGGGGGTAGGAAAGTCAGGGACTCCAGCTCTGAAAAGAAAACTTGCTAGACCAATTCTCCCAGTTCTGGTTTGCAGTAGTAGACTTGCCTCAGCTTTCTGTAGCTCTTTGTAGAGCTTTAGGTTGTTGTAGTGAGGTTTTTGGCAAAACACCTGCCATCCAGCATAGTCTTTTCTTTTCTTCTCCTCCCATTGGTTTTCCCACTCTTTAGTAAAGAGTATTTGTAGTTCTTTCTTTGAACTAGCCTGGTTAGTAGTTATTTGACTTAACCAAGTGAACTTCCAATTAGGAGAGATAGTTGAGCATTTCTTTAAAGGTTTCCTCAGTGAAGAAGCATAGGAAGAAATAGTAGAAAAGGTACTGTCAAGAAAGTCTTTCAGAGAGGAGGTTTGGATAGAAGATAGAAAACAAGCTGTGCGAAATTTAAAATAGAGATCTAGAGGTAAAAGAAAAAGCTCACTCTCTAATAGAAAAGAAGGAGTGGCTTTGAAAGCACCCCCAATAAGTCTCAGACATTTGTTTTGGAATATGATAAGAGAGGAAATATTAGAGGATTTTCTGAGTGGGTTGAACCAAATTCCCACTGCATAGCTCAGTACAGATCTGAGTATTGCAGTGTACACAAGGCGTGCTGTGAGAACTGGAAAGCCCCAGGTGGAGTAAGAGGTTCTAGAAAGAGAAGATAGTGCTTTTTGTGCTTTTTGAAGAATAATTCTCTGGTGTTTGTGCCAGTGGAGTTAAGTGCTGCAGGATAGGTGCAGTGCTGAACATCTTCTTGATACTTTCAAACAAGCACTGCTCTGGGATTTCCCACTTGAAGGCAACATTCTTCTTAGTCAGAGCTGTGAGTGGGGATGCAAGCTTGGTAAAGTCTTTGATAAACCAGTGGTAGAAGTTTGCAAAGATAATAAAGCTCTGCACTTCCTTGAGACTGGCAGGAGGATTCCACTCCTTGATGGTGTCAGTCTTGGCTGGGTCCATGCTCACAGATCCAGGTCAGCCATCTTCAGTGGCAGACTGAATGATGAGACCAAGGTACTTGACTTGATGCACTTCAAAGTCACACTTGGAGATGTCAACTTGCAGGCTTGCGTCTTGTAGTCAACTGAGAACAAGCTTGACATGCTTCCAGTATTCCTTGAGTGTCTGACTGTAGACAAGGATGTCATCCACATTTTTATTTATTTTATTTTATTTGATTCTTACACTGGTAGTAGCTTTACAGCCATGCAGATCTTCTAGCTAATAGTGAACTCCTTCAGAAAACCTTTGAAGAGATAAAAACTGAAGGCAGAGTGTGACTAGGGAATGTAACAAAAGAAATCTTGAAGTTTCTGGTAAGAGAAGAGAATCTAGGTATTGGATTGGGAATAGTGGAGTTTGAAAGCTAGATTAAACTGGTTTAGTCTTTTCAAAGACATAAACCAGTACAAGAACTTCTGTAGTAGCTCTGGGTTTGAAACAATAGTGGTGAAGTCTTGGGGATTAAAAAAGACTTGTTGTCTTTGTCTTGAATAAAGAGAGCATGAAGAGGTGATATGTTTTGCAGTTTCTTCTGCTTGGCCACACACACATAGTGGGGTAGGGAAGTCAGGAACTCCAGCTCTGAAAAGAAAACTTGCCAGACCAATTCTTCCAGTCCTGATTTGCAGTAGCAGACTTGCCTCAGCTTTCTGTAACTCTTTGTAGAGCTTCAGATTGTTTTTGTGTGGCTTTTGACAGAAAGTCTGCCAGCCTGGATAGCTTCTTCTTTTCTTCTCTTCCCATTGGTCTTCCCACTCTTTAGTAAAGAGCTTTTGTAGTTCTTTCTTTGAACTAGCCTGGTTAGTAGTTATTTGACTTAACCAAGTGAATTTCCACTTAGGAGAGATAGTTGGGGATTCCTTTAAAGGTTTCTTCAAGAGAGAGGCATAGCTGGAAATAGTGGAAAAGATACTGTCAAGAAAGTATTTGAGAGGGGAGTTTTGAATAGAAGAAAGAAAACAGGCAGTGCGAAATTTAAAGTAGAGGTCTAGAGGTAGAAGAAAAAGCTCACTCTCTAATAGAAAAGAAGGAGTGGCTTTGAAAGCACCCCCAATAAGTCTTAGGCATCTGTTTTGAAATGAAACAAGAGAAGAGATATTGGAGGATTTTCTTAGAGAGTTAAACCAGATCCCCACTGCATAGCTCAGTAGAGATCTCAGTATAGCAGTGTACACCAGACATGATGTGTGAACTGGAAAGCCCCAAGTAGAATAGGAAGTTCTAGAAAGAGAAGAGAGTGCTTTCTGTACTTTTTGAAGAATAATCCTCTGGTGTTTGTGCCAGTGGAGCTTTGCATCTAGGTACACTCCAAGTACTCACACTTCTTCTTTTGGTTTGAGAATCACATTCCCCAGTCTGAGCTTGAGCTGAAGATTGTCTGATCTTCTTCTGGAAAAATGAAGTATTTCATATTTCTCAGGTGAGAAGACTATTCCATGTCTTGCAGCCCAGGATAGACATTTGTGGTGTGTGTTCTTTAACTTCAGAAGGTTACTTTTCAAGGAGTGACCAAAAGCAAGCAGATTTGTATCATCTGCAAACCCCAGGGCAGATACACCAGAAGAGGGAGTATGCACAGTCTCATGCAATTCAGAAATGTAGAATAGAAAAAGAATAGAGGATAATGGAGAACCTTGAGAAACTCCACAATGAATAGGAATAGAATAAGACTCAGAATCATCAAAGACAAGAGTGGTAGAGTGCTTATCACAGAAGGAGTAGACCCAGGAAGCTAGCCAGGCAGGTATTCCTTTTCTTTTCAGAATTTGCTGTAGTATCTTGGGAAGAACTCTGTCATAGGCTTCTGAGATATCCAGTGAGAGTAGGGATGCAACCATGCCTTCCTTCCAGACTTTTTCCACTTGGGAGGTTAGAAGGAAAAGTGCTGCTTCTGTGGATCTTCCTTTCCTAAAGCCCATCTGGATATCTGGCAATAGTCCAGCTTCTTCTGCTATCTTGCTTAGTCTGGCTGCAGCAATAGCTTCCATCAGCTTACCTGTTGTGTTTAGCAGAGCTATAGGGTGCCAGGCTTTAGCTTGATTGTAGGTTCTCTTGCCAGGTTTCCTCAAGCAGACTGTTTTTGCACTCTTAAATCTTTCAGGGAAGTACTCCAGTTTCCAGCATGTTGAAGTCAGAATAGCTAGAGCTTGGCAGAACCTAGGCCCCAGAGCTCTCAGAAATCTATTTGGCAGCTTATCTCTCCCTCCTGCTGTGAAAGGTTTCTTCTTGGCCAGAATTTGCTCCACTTCTTCACATGTTACCTCCTGGGAGAGCTGTATCTCAGAGATAGTCTGGGAGCTTTCTGAGCCTGGTTCTGGAACTAGAGCTTTTGGAAAGAACTGTTGTGAGAAGGCTTTAGTCTTTTCCTCAAAGGTTTTGGCTATTCCTTCTTGTGTTTCCAGGTCAGGAACCAGAGGAAGATCAGGAGTCTTGTTGGCTTTGGACTTTCCCCACTTTGCAAGCTTCCAGAACTTTGAAGAGCTGGCCAGCTCATGGATTTGGTGTCTGAAAGTGTTCTGTTTTCCATCTCTGACTGCTTTTTTCTTGAGCTTAGTTGCTTGCTCAAGTTCCTCTTGACTTGCTTGCCTTTTTTGCACTTTTCTTCTTACTCTTCTTTCCTCTTTAACCTTGTTTTGGATCTCTTAATTCCACCAGGGAACTGAGTGGCCAGATTGCTTCTGGAGCTGTGTGGATTTGCTTGCTATTTCTTGGAGAAAGTTGTCAAGATACTCCAAGTACTCATCCACTTCATATTTGTCTTGGAAGTGGAAGGGCAGGTGTAGCTTCTCACACTCTACTCTTGCAAGGTTTGAGTCCAGTGTTCTCCAGTTTCTTTCTGGTTTCCAGATTTTCCTTGGAGGATCCAGGTCCAGGCAGGTTAGTACAGGTCTGTGGTCAGACCTATGAAAGAACTGAAGAGCCACTTTAGAGAAAATCAGAGAGTTAGAAAGAGAAGAAGAAATAAAAGACAGATCAATAGAAGAACATGGTTTTTCAGAAAGAGATCTTGCTCTGGTAGGGGTGAAAGGTGCAATAGCTAAATCCAGATTTAAATCTTTCATTAGGTCTTGAAACTTGTTTGCAGTCTCAGAGTACAGTCTTCTTTTCTTTGACCAGTCTGGGTGGTGAAGATTTGAGTCTGTGAGAAGAATATGTTGTCCTTGTTCTTGTAAAGCATTTTGGAGTAAACAGAGAAGAGCTTCTGATGCCTCTGTGTAGTTTTCTTGACTTGATGGGGTGAAGTAGAGATTATGTACCCAAAGAGAAGTAGAAGAGTTTTCCAAGTAGATTTCAAGAGAAACAAAGTCTTTATTCCAGAAGGTAGGATGAAGAGAAGAGAGTTTCAGATTTTTATTAATAAGAAAAAGTGTTCTGCCAATCTCTGAACAGTAGAGAGAAAGAAAGGAAGAGAAAACAGTTGAAGTGCTTGTTTCTAGGTGAGAGTTTTTCCAGGGCTCTTGAAGTGCAATAATGTCCACCTCTTGGAGAGCTGAGGTTGCTAGCAGTAGCTCTTGGACTGATTGGCTTTTTTGCACATTATACTGGAGAAGTGTCAGCTTTGTGTCTTTCATGCAGACATCTCAGCATCAAAGATCTTGAAGGAGTTAGCTGGTAGCTTTCCTCCAGAGTTGGCTGATCTTGAAGAAAGAATTTGCACTTCTGGGAGTGCACCTCTGAGTCTCTCTGAGCTTCTGCTTGGCTCAGCTGTTTTACGTTTTTTCCCCTCTGGTAGAGACTGAGAGAGAGGGAAAGACATAACTGGGGGGGGTTGTAGAGCTGGAACAGAGGTAGCTGTTGGGATCTCATATTTTCCTGGGCGTGTGTTCCATGCTTCTCTTGCCTTCTTGACTGCTTCCTGGCGTACTGGACAGACACTGGCCCAGGCTGGGTGAGCTCCTCTGCAGTTGCAGCATTTTGGCTTGAGAAGCTGTTCAGGAACTTGGCAGGCTCTCCTTTCATGCTGGCCTCCACAGGCACCACACACAGCTTTGTTCTTGCAGAAGCGTGCTTGGTGCCCATAGCCAAAGCACTTGAAACATTGTGGAATAACTATGTCTGCCAGAAAAGGTTCTGCTTCATGCATCCTGTGCCCCAGCACTAGCCCACTCTCAATCAAAAGATTGGCTTGTTCAGGGGTAGCCAGATCCAGGTGGAGAGAGGTAACTGGCTTCTTTTGAGCTATAGCCTTCTTAGACCAGTAGGCTCTCAGGATGGTGATTTGCTTGCTCAGAGATGGGTTGCTGTTCTGGATTATCTGGCAGGTTTTCTCCAGGTCTTCAGGTTGGATATCTTCTGTTCTGACTCCATGGATCAGAACTGGAAATCTCTTGGGCTGGATGGTTGCTTCCTTTGTGAAGATAGCTGATACCCAGGCAGGGTTTTTCTCTAGGAAGACTTTAGTCTCTTAGCTTTCTGTGTTAATAAGGATTTTTATTTATTTATTTATTTATTTATTTATTTATTTTATTCTTACACTGATTTAGCTGTAGAGCTATGCAGAACTTCTAGGTACATGTTTGTTTCTCCAGAAAACCTTTGGAGGAATAAAAACTGGAGCTTGGGAGAGACTAGGGAAAATCTTGTGGAATATGCAGTAGCTAAGGAAATTTGTACATGTAGCTATTTGTTAAAACAAACAGTTGACTTGGTAGAGCTTAGAAAGAGAGTTGGTGAGCTAGGTTGAACTGGTCAAGTCTTTTCAAAGACATAAACCAGAAAAGAAGTTTAGGAAGTAGCTTGGAGGAGAATAAGATAGATGGGAAATCTTGTAGAGGGAATTGGACTTGTTGTCTTTGTTGTTAATAAAGATATTCTCTGAAGGAAGTTTCCTTACTGCTCTGACCTGCTTGTTGTAGGGGCTGGGTAGTCTGTCTTGAAGAGTCTGGAAAAGCTGGATGTGAGTTCTATTAGCTATGTCAGGTGGCTGGATACCAGGATGTACAAGAACTTCTTTGAGAATTCTTGCAGGTAGAGAGATTTGTGCTGGAATAGATTTTTGGACAGCCTGGGCATATGATGGCTTGGCTTCTTGTTTGTCCAGCCACTTGTTGATATTCTCCAGCTCCTGGAAGATTCTGTTGGTGAGGCCAGTAGAGCTAGACTGGGCTTCTGTAGGGAAGGAGTTCTTTTTGATATTTTCCCAGCTTTTCAGAATGGATTCTGGGACTGGTTGAGTTTTGATCCAGGAGTCTACTAGTTTGTAGTCACTCTGGGGAGCTGGTTGGGGGGTAGGAGAGCTGGACTGGGTGCTAGCCAGACTGGGAGCTGGTTGGGAGAGTATAGCTGGTGTAGCTCTGGTGTTACTTTCTGAAAAGGTGTTAAGGCCTAGGCCGGAACAGCCCAGGTAAGCGAGGGAGGAGTGTTAGTCATACAGAACAACATCCGACCGATCCGGTGGACGAGCAAGAGCTAAGCGAGGAGCTCGTCCGGTGGACAAGCAGGAGCTAAGCGAGGAGCTCGTCTGGTGGACAAGCAGGAGCTAAGTGAGGAGCTCGTCCGGTGGACGAGCAGGAGCTAAGCGAGGAGCTTGTCCACGCAAAAGGATGATACCCCTCGAGGAGACCCCCCCCCTTGGGGCATCTGTATAAAAACCCCCCAAAGGGCCCAGAGGGATTAGCTCTCCAGGCTGAACAAACAATACAAACCCATCGTACTGAGACAATAGTACAGGAGAGTTACCCCACCTGTCTATTCCTCTACCAAGTCCCTGTCTAGAATCCACCCTGCGAAGCAACAGACTGAGCCGCCTTCTGTGTGAACCCGGCCCGGCCTTTAACAGTTTCAGCCTCTAACATACAGGACACTGACTTGATACGATGGTGGATCCACGAAGCCCTACCCTTTCTCAGGCAGCCCAAGCCCAGGCTGCTCAGGCAGCTCAGGCCCAGGCTATCCAGGCGGCACCTATTGTTAACCTACCCCCAAAGCCCTTGAAGGTAGGTGCCCCGAAGAGGTACGATGGATCCAGGGGAGGACTGGAGTTGTTCTTCTCACAACTGGAGCTCTACTATGGGTTCAACACAGCCCAGTTCCTGACAGACCAGAAGAAGGTGCTGTTTGCAGCCTCCTACCTGGAAGGACCAGCCTTCGCTTGGTTCAACGTCTACTTAAGAGATTACCTAGACAATCAGGCAGACCCCAAGGAGCAAGAAGACAATACCTGACAGGTCATGGGAAGCTTGAAAACCTTTAAGACAGCTATGAGAAAGATGTTTGGGATCCTTGACAAGGAAAAGGATGCGGAACAAAAGCTCCAAGCACTGCGGCAAACTGGATCAGCATCGGAATTTGCGGCAAAGTTCCAACAACTAGCAGTGAGGACCCAGTGGGGGGACAGTGCACTAACAGCACTATTCTACCAAGGCCTCAAGGAACAAGTCAAGGATGACATCATGCGAGGAGACTGACCAACCAAGCTCTACGAAATGATCAAGACTGCAGCTCGCATCAACAACCGACAGTTCAAGAGAGAGCTCAAGAAGCAAGGCAAGCAGACAAAACCATAGGCGAAGAAAAAGCCAACACCTGCCAAAGATAACTACAGCTTGGTACCCATGGAAATCGATGCGGCAGAACCACAAAAGAAGGAGACACAGAAGTGTTACAACTGTCAGAAAGTGGGCCACCTCGCAGTGAACTGCAGGAGTAAGAAGAAGAACAAGAAGGGCAAAGGGAAGCAGTTGAACACCACAAGCGCCTGGAAAGGCAGGGAGACAGAGGAGCCCCAGAGGGCCCCCCAAGGCACACTGCCCCACAATCACCCTGAGGTGGCACTCCTCAGAGAGGAGAATGACCTCCGACAACACACTGAAAAACTCAAGAACATGCTTCAGGAAACCTTGGACCGCCTTGACAAGGTCTGAAGGAAGGTTGACGGAATCCACTGGGAGGATGACCTGATCTCCGAGTTTGACACAACCGGCTATATGGAGGAACAGGTTGACGACAAAGAAGCCCAGCCACCACCAGTCCCCGACAAACCTGTCCTTCAACAACAGGACACAACCCTATCAGAAATAGGGGAGGCGCAAGTGCCACGATGGGTTGACAATACCCTCAGCATCACACAGGTCAGAGACATTGCTGATGATTGCAACCAAGACCTGGGGGAACGATGCACCACCACACGATGCAAACAACACACGGTAGAGCGTCAGGCCCAGGGCCTAGGCAGCTCAAAAAACTAGCAGCGCTCTTCAAAACTGGGGTCAGAAGAGCAGGCAAGACAACACCCTGGGAGGAAGGAGTCAAGCTGAGCCTTGACGCAACAGCCTGCAGCCCACACTTTCGCATCAAGATCAGAGTCAATGGGCAGTTGGCTAAGGCCATAATCAACTCTGGTGCGACTGGCAACTTCATGTCAGAAAGTTTTGCCAGAAGAAACAAGGTTCCAGTCCAAGGCAAGAAAGACCCCTACCAGTTGACGGTAGTGGACAGAACACCACTCTCCAAAGACGAGGGACAAGTGATGAAGGAGACCAAGAGTCTGAGACTGAGTGTCCATAGCATGACGATCAGAACAGAGGAATTCAACTTGGTCTGAATACCACACAAAGTTATATTGGGACTTCCGTGGTTGGAAAAACAAAACCCAAGGATTGACTGGAAAAGAAGGCAACTAGTCTTTCCGGATAGAACACTGGTCATGTCAGAACCAGGGGTGATGATTAAAGAAATCTCACTGACACAGTGGAAGAAATACCATCAGCGCGGGCAGGCCTGTGTGGCCTGGATGAAACCCCGAACACAACAACTTTGCACCACGCAAGACGCCGTGGGCAAGACTCAGGCACCGCAGTTGCCAAGTGAGTATAAAGAATACCAGGAGATGTTCGAAGAAACAGTGATCACGACGCTACCAGAACATCAGGAGTGGGACCACGAGATTCCGCTGGAAGACAGAAAAAAACCCACACACAGCCCTATCTACACTCTGTCAGCAAAAGAGCTTGAGGCCCTGAGAGACTACCTAGACGAGAACCTAGCGAAAGGGTTCATAAGACCTTCAACATCACCAGCTGGATACCTGATATTATTTGTGCCAAAGAAAGACAGCAAACTTCGACTGTGTGTTGATTATCAGTGGCTAAATGTGATTACAGTGAAAAACTGCTACCCACTGCCATTGATATCAGAAATCCAAGACCAGATCCAAGGAGCCAAATAGTTTACCAAGTTCGACATTCGAGGTGCTTTCAACCTGGTTAGGATGAAAGACAGCGAAGAATGGAAGACAGCCTTTCGTACAAGGTACGGGCACTACAAGTATACTGTGATGCCATTCAGCCTTACGAATGCACTGGCGACATTCCAATCACTTATTAACACTGTCCTCTGACAATACCTGGACATATTTGTCACTGCTTATATCAACAATGTCTTGGTATACACCAATGGAACCTTGGAGGAGTATAAACAGCATGTCAAGAAGATCCTACATGCACTCCAGAAAGCAGGAATAAGGTTACGCCTTGATAAAAGTGTTTTCCACACAAAAGAAGTGGAATATTTAGGGTTGATCCTGACAACAGAAGGAATCCGAATGGACAACACAAAGACAGCAGCAGTACGAGACTGGCCAACACCCAAAAACCTCAAAGAAGTACAATCCTTCCTAGGATTTGCAAACTTCTACCGACGATTCATCAAGGACTACTCAAGAACAGCAGCAGCCTTGACAGAGTTAACCAGAAAGAACAAATCTTTCAGGTGGGGGGAGAGCCAACAAGTGGCCTTCCAGGAGTTGAAGAATAAATTCATCTCCACACCCATTTTGGCATCATTTGATCCCGAGAAGAGGATCATTCTGGAAACTGATGCCTCAGACCAAGCATTGGGATCCTGCTTGTGTCAACCAGACGCTGACAACCGCTTACACCCTGTCGTGTATTGATCGAGAAAGTTCTCTGGCCCAGAACTGAGGTACGATGTTCACGACAAAGAGTTGTTAGCAATCGTCGACACATTCCAAGAATGGAGGTCTTACTTGGAGGGGGCAAAATACACAGTAGACGTGTACTCGGACCACAAGAACTTAGCTTACTTCACAACAACAAAGAAGCTAAACTGACGACAAGTTCGATGGGCAGAGTTGTTGGCATCATACAACTTTCAAATCCTCTACCGGAAGAGCACTGAGAATGCCCAAGCGGACACTCTCAGCAGGCGACCAGACCTGATGGATGACAAAACAACAGAGGAACACCCAATCCTAGCGACAAAAGGACAAACCTTGGTCTATGCCCAACCCCAACTGGCAACAACAGAAACAAAGGGTCCACTCCTTACCCTTGGCCACAAGACAGTAAACGAAAAGGAAACTGTGCCAGAAAGAGCACAAGAGGAGGTGATCTGGAGGCACCATGACAGGCCTTTGCACGGACACCCCGGGTGAGATAAAACCTTGGAGAAAATCCAAAGGAACTACTGCTTCAACAGTATGAAGCGCAAGGTGACAGAGTTCATCCGCAACTGTGAACAGTGTGCGAAGAACAAACTATCAAGACATAAGCCCTACGGGCAGGCACAGCAAATAGACCTACCCAAGGCACCATAGGAAACTATCATGATGGATTTTGTGGTCAAGTTGCCAAAGTCAATAGACCCAGCAACAAAGGTGGTATACGATAGCATTTTGGTGGTTGTTGATAAGCTCACCAAATACGCCCACCTGGTCCCGTGGAAAGAGTCAGGAACTGCGAACAAACTTGCGAGTGTCCTACTCAGAGAGCTGGTAAGCCACTGAGAGCTACCAAAGACAATTATCTCAGATCAAGACAAACTCTTCACCTTGAAATTCTGGAACACGTGGACAAGGCAACTTGGCATTGATACAAGGATGTCAACAGCCTACCACCCACAGACTGACAGACAAACTGAGCGGACAAACCAGACAATGGAGCAGTATCTACGACACTACGTCAACCACCAGCAGGATAACTGGGTGGAACTGCTACCAATAGCCCAGTTTGCGTACAACAACCAGCAACATAGTGTGACAGGGACAACACCATTCTTTGCGAACTACGGAAGAAACCCCTGATGGCAGGCAACAGCAGAAGGCAATGTTGTTGATGTTAGCAAACTCGCTGCTATGCACGAGATGATGAAAACAACAATCGACTGTGCCCAGAACACCACTGCCCGCTGATTACACGACAAAAGGTTGAAGGGACCAACCCTGGAAAGGGGGGATAAGGTCTACCTATCAACAAAAAACCTGTGCTCAAAGTGACCAAGCAAAAAGCTGGACCACGTACGAATCAGACTATTCAAAATTGAGAAGCACACTGGGAAGGTCAACTATCAACTGAGACTGCCATGAAAAGCAAGGATACACTGAGTATTCCATATCTCACTGCTCGAACCAGCACCCAGCAACGCAGAGATCAAGACAGAATGGAACTTCGAGGATGACGAAGAAGAGTACGATGTTGAAAGGATCCTGGATAGTCGAAGAAACAGACAGAAAACCAAGTACCTGGTGAAGTGGTTAGGATTTGACGAAGAGGAGAATTCATGGGAACCAACCAAGAACTTCAGCTCTGCGATGAACCAGAAGCTGGTGGATTACCACCAAGCAAACCCGCAGCGACCAGGTCTGACGGAGACAACAGCTCGAGAGAAGCCAAAGCCTCCGAAGAGAAGACATCCTCAAAGAACAGTGGAGCAGCAGCCTGACAGGCCTCCTGTTCGCGGATAACATGGAGGGCCTCTTGTTCCTGAGCATCAAGGGACTCTTGATCCTCGATGGCTGACAGCTCACGACGGATGGCATCAGCCTCCTTCTGTGAGAGACAACCCAGTTGCCGGCAGAGGCAGATCTGCTGGGGAAGCAACTTTGACAATTGGTCATCGGTCTCCCGCAGCTGAGCCTTGAGCTGCTCGCGCTCAAGTTCCATCTTCTTCCATTCTGATTCCGAGAGATGAAGGTTGCAGCGACAACCCTTCTCAACACACCGACGACAAAAAGACGATGCAGAACTCACGACACACTTGGCGTGGTCACGACAAGCACCGCATGCGATTTTCGATTCCTTGCCTATTTTGCCAATACGACAAGAGAGAAAACCACGACGACAAGTTCAAGTTGTCTGGCTTTGGTTCACGACAAAAGAGGAGCAGGAACAAAAAGGATCTGGGGACAGAACTCTTGGAGGGAGGGGATAGTGTTAAGGCCTAGGCCAGAACAGCCCAGGTAAGTGAGGGAGGAGTGTTAGTCATACAGAACAACATCCGACTGATCCGGTGGACAAGCAAGAGCTAAGCGAGGAGCTCGTCCAGTGGACAAGCAGGAGCTAAGCGAGGAGCTCGTCCACGCAAAAGGATGATACCCCTCGAGGAGACCCCCCCCCTTGGGGCATCTGTATAAAGACCCCCCAAAGGGCCCGGAGGGATTAGCTCTCCAGGCTGAACAAACAATACGAACCCATCGTACTGAGACAATAGCACAGGAGAGTTACCCCACCTGTCTATTCCTCTACCGAGTCCCTGTCTAGAATCCGCCCTGCGAAGCAACAGACCGAGCCGCCTTCTGTGTGAACCCGGCCCGGCCTTTAACAAAAGGTGGGTTTTTTCTTCTTGGGAGCCATGTTAGAGATTGTTTGGCACTGGTTGGGTGTTTCCTGTCTGCAGAGTACTGCCAGAAAGAAGAGTCACCTGGTTTCCCAGCAGTAATAATCTAGTCCTGGGACCAATCCCCAAGACTAGACTTTCCTGGGCAGCTTTTTCCAACTAAGCTCTGGGCAAAGCTAGAAGTATTAACCTAGACTAGGGACCAGACCCCCTATCTAGACTTTCCTTGAGCCAAAGACTCTGCTAGCTCCAGAGTCAGTCAGACTCTAACCATTCCTCTTATCCTAAGACTCTCTCTCTCTGGTTGTGGGTAGATTGCTGGTTGTTGAAGAAGAAGATCGTGGATTCAAGATCACAACTTTTGACAAATAGGTGTGATTCTCAAAGGTGATGGGTTTTCACCTTAAGGTTTGGGTGGTTTCAGAGAGGAACTCGGCTGTTTTCCAGAACATATGACAAATTGTGGTGTTTGTCAAAAATGATGGTCCTTGAAGAACATAGTTCTGGGAAGAGTTGATGTCATCCACATAGGTAGTGCCAAAGATGTCAAGGATGTCAGGTCCCAAAACATCACTGATGTAGTTCTGGAACATGCTTGGAGTATTGGCAAGACCAAAAGGCATGATGAGGTATTTGTAGAGGCCTGAGTGTGTGCAGAACACAGTCTTCCATTCTTCACCTTCCTTCATCCAGATACAGTTGAAGGCACCAACAATGTCAAGCTTAGTGTACCACACAGCTTTGCAAAGCTGGTCCAACATCTTCCGGATTAGTGGTAGTGGGTAACAGTTCTTGATGGTGATGGTATTGAGTGCTCTGTAGTCTACACAGAAACACAATCCACCTTCTGGCTTCTTGACAAAGAGGACTGGTGTAGCAGCAGGTGATGAAGATGCTTGAATGAAGCCCTTGTTCAGGTTCTCTGTCAGGTACTTCTTGAGAACTTCAAGTTCTTCTCTGCTCATGCTGTACAGAGGTCCAGAGGGTGCCTGGGTTCCTGGTTCCATCTTGATCTTGTGGTCAACTCCTGGGCGTAGATGAGGAAGCTTATCAGTGTTATCCTTGCTGAAGATGTCCAGGAACTTGTGGTACTGAGCAGGGAGAAGTGTGGCAGGATCCACATACTTCTTTAGCTTCAACACCTGCTCAATATCTCTCAGAGAAACACTGAACACCTGGTGATCTGGCTTGGCAGCAAGGAGAGAAAATGTGGTAGCATTGATGGGGATTAGCGTGGCAGAAAGGGGCTTGGGATTCTGAGGCTTTCCAGCAGACATCTTGGCTTCAAGATCTAAAGAGATTGGATAGCTATTGTTTGACTTGAGGTATGCAGATTGGCAGTGATCTGACTTGAACATGATTGAGGTGTTTGTCTAATCAATGTGTGGCCTGTACTTCTGGAGCTATGGCATCCCCAGAATCACATTATAGTGAAGACCAGGAGACACAAAGAGAGAGACTTCTTCCTGGTGCACGCTATATACTGTGGTCATGATTGTCTTGGTGAGATACGTGGTTTGTGACATCTTGCCATCAAACAATTGCAATGTGCGTGGGTAGGGGAGAGGTTCTTGGTGAAGAGATTATGCAAAGGAAGCACCAATATAGCCAAATGCTGAACAGCCAGAGTTAATAAGAGTATTGCACTTGAATTTCCCATCTAGGATACAAGGAAGAAACAAGCACTTGCTGTCTAATTGCTGGTCTGGAGACAGATAGCTAATATGGAGATTCTTTTCATGTCCTTGGGTGTGACGATAACCAAGGACTACTTGTTTTCTGACTCTGGAGTAGTCTCAACAGTGGTAGACTTGGTGGTGGTTGTGGTGGTGGCAACAACAGGTATGCTTTTCACTGGACAGAAGGTTGAGACGTGACCTTGGTTCCCACAGTAGAAGCAGAGGCCTTTGCTTCAGCGATGTTCTCACTCTTCTGGCGTCAGCTTAGAGCAGCTGAGATCTATGGTAGGACTTGGTGGCTGTGGCGTGAAGGCTGGCTTGATGAACTCTGGACACGGAACTGAAGCTCCTGACTGTGGAACTGAGGCTTGGGTGGGAGGTGCTTGATGTGGACAGCAAGAGTTGGCAGAAGTGGCACGCAACTGGTTGTCCTGCAGCTGGCATTCCTCAACAAGCTTCTGATAGCTGATGTCCTTGAGGTTGATGCTGACAAGCTGCTTGGCAAGCTCTTCAGAGACAGTGTATCGACGATGGTACTTCAAGACCTTGTTGTTAAAGCCTGTGCATGGAGTATACTGATTGAACTCTGTGAAGAACTCGGCAAAGGAACGGTTGGCCTGACGCAAGGTGATGAGCTTCCTCTGAGCTAGGAACTCTGGGTCTGGGTTGGAGAAGGTGTTCTGGAGATCTTGGATGATGTCGTGCCAGTCAATGTACTGGCCAGCCGTGATCTTAGCTGAGATGTAGGACTACGCAGTGCCAGTCGTGCGTGAAAAGACGTACGCAATCTGTGATGTTTCCGTGGGGTACCAGTCAGCGTTGAGTGTCATCTTGAGTGACAGTGACGTGATGAAGCTCTCAAGCTTCTCATGTGTGATTTCCGTGTTTCCACCATCGCCACTGAAGATCTCTGGGTCAGCAGTGCATTCGGACTTGGACTTGGGAGTAGTGTTAGTAGCTTGAATTCGCATGAACTCTGCAAACATGTTGCGAAGGAACTTATCATTTCCAGCAACTGGCATGGCTTGGTCTGGTTGTTGAGACATGACAAGGACGTGAACGTGGCTTGGTGAAATGTGTTATGGTTGGGTTGGTCTTTCGTAGTGTGACAAGGCAATGGCAGAGCAGAACTCAAGCCTAACTGATTCAGTAACCTTGACCTGACTTGGCTTGAGACTTGAGACTTGGATTGATGTACAAGATGAAAGACAAGGAAGGAAAAGAGAAAAGAAGAAGAGAAGAAGCTGGAGGAGTAGGAGAAGTTCTTATAGGCAGGGGATACGGCAGAGCAAGCAGGCAACAGTGCAGATGGAACTTCCCGGCAAGGTGCGTGACTTGTGCCAGATATGCAACTGGGCCAGAACCGTGACAAGGGGAGCTTTCTCACTGCTCTGACTTGTTTATTATAGGGACTGGGGAGTCTGTCTTGGAGAGTTTGAAAAAGCTGGATGTGAGTCCTGTTAGCTATATCAGGTGTCTGGCAAATAAAAAATAAAAAATAAAAAAAATATCAGGTGTCTGGTTACCAGGGTGGATAAGAACTTCCTTCAGAATCCTTGGAGCTAGAGGGATTTGAGCTGGGATATGTTTCTGAACAGCCTGGGCATATGATGGCTTAGATTCTTGCTTGTCTAGCCACTTGTTAATATTCTCCAGCTTCTAGAAAATCTTGTTGGTCAGACCAGTGGGGAGAGACTGGGTTTTGGCGGACTGGACTTTATTAGTACAAGAGTTTTTCTTAATATTCTCCCAGCTTTTCAGTACAGATTCTGGGGTAGCTTGAGTCTTGAGCCATAAGTCCAGTAGATTGTAGTCATTCTGGAGAGCTGGATAGGGGGTAGAAGAGCTAGGCTGAGTACCAGCAGAACTGGGAGCTGGTATTGTTGGAGAAGGTGTTGTTGTTCTGGTAGTGTTCTGGGAGGAATCTGGTTTCTTCTTTTTGACAGGTATAGAGTAGGTAATCTGCACAGCTGGTTGTTCACAAAGAGTCACCTGGTTCCTAGCAGTAGTTGCACAATCCTGGGACCACTCCCCAAGACTGTACTTTCCTGGGCAGTCTTTTCCAACTAGACTCTAGGGAAATCTGGCTGTATTAACTCAAGCTGGAGACCACACTCTACCAGCACTAGAGGCAAGCTCTAAACTATTTCTCTTATCCTGGGAGCCCTGATCTCCTTGATGCTAGATGTTTCTCTTAAGAGAAGTTCAAGCTGTTATCTCTGTCTGACTAGGAGTACTTGCTCAATCCTGGGACTACACCCCAAGACTGAGTGTTCCTAGGTAATTGGGGCCTGTCCCCAGTCTTTCAGAATCCCACTGGCCACTCTCTGCCTTGTTATGGATAGTCTGTTGGTTGTTGAAGTTAAAGATCAAAGATTCAGAGATCACAACTTTTGACAACCAGGCTGGGTTACCCAAAGTGATGGGTTTTCACCTTAAGGTTTTGGTGGTTCCCAACAGATACTCACTTGGTTTCCAGAACTTCTGACAAAGTGCGGTGATTATCAGAAGTGATGGTCCTTGAATGTAGTGGTACTGAGCAGAGTTGTTCTTACGCAGATGGAGGCTGAAAATAAAAGGCTCCAGCTACGTATGGATACACACCGTTCTGATTGTAACTTATTGTGCTGCAAAGTACTGGATATGTCTACATGCCTACAGTACACTACTTTCGCAAAGAGTAGACTGTCGGTGTCAAGCCAGGAAATAGCAAGTGTCCGTCTATCCGTACTATCTTTAGCAAGATCAAGCTATATATCGACGCTCACAATACCCTATGCACTGTGCCCGATGCCCGACAGTGCTATCCACTTATTTACGGTAACCTTTTCTCTTTCATCCAATCTTGCCGCTGCCGTTCCATGGTGTCTGCCACATCTTGCATCTTCCTTTCCGCGTCCTGAGCCTTCCGACTTTGCTCGGCAAGCTCCTGAGATGTCCGACCGAGCTCCGCTTCAAGGTAGCGTGTTTAGGTTGGTCTTGGCCTCTTGAAGGCGCCATCGCCCGGCGGAGAAGCGCCGATGGATGTTGTTGCCTGCGGAGTCTGGACAGATGAAGACTTGCCGGTGGCGATAAGTGGGGCTGATTCGGGCGCGCGATCTGGCAGCTGAGCAACAGCACTCCGGATTCTGTCAAGATGTTCAGGCACGAAGGTGTCGTAAACTTTTCGGACAAGACTGTAGATGCCCCATCAGTCCTCGTCTACTTCCACCTCCCACAGATCGATCCTGCGTATAAAGCGGCGGTAGAAACTCGCCTTGTCACTTTCTCCATGAACGATGGCAAAGTGGCCGTAAACCTTCGCGGATTGGTGGTCGTGCGAGACTGAAAAAGCGAGGATCTTGCGATCAAGCTCCTTCTGACGCGATACGGCGTAGTAGAGCTTGAAGATAGCGTTTACGGCCATCCTGGCGCTGTGGATGTTCTGTCGATCTGCGATGCTAAGTCCATTTTCGCTGCACTTGACCTCGCACGTAAGGAAGGGGAAATAAAAGTCAGCTCTGAACGCTGTCGGCCTTTCGGGTGTGCTGTAGGTATGCAGTTTCAGTAACTCATCCTCCGTGAAGGCGGACGACTTCAAACCGATGGCGAGATCAGGAGTTGGCGAGGGGCCGGCGAGGACCATGCATTGTGTCCAGACAGCCCGTAGCTCTTCTGTTATGTGCTCGAGACCGCCGACGACACCACGGATGTGGAGATGAATTGGGGAGGGGATGTGTTCCGACGTGATATCCCGCTCTACCCGCGCCTTGTTCTTGTTGGCTGTTTCTTCCAGGAGCTTCCAGAACATTTTATTTTTTATTTTTTATTTTATTCTTACTCTGATTTGGCTGGTGAGCCATGCAGAACTTCTAGATACATGCTTTTTTTTCCCAGAAAACCTTTGAAGGAATAAAAACTGAGACTTGGGTAAGACTAGGGAATTATCTGGAAGAATATACAGTGTCTGGAGAAAATAAAATCACAGAGATGATAGGTTTTCTGGTAAGAGTTGGTGTGCTAAGTTAAACTGGTCTAGTCTTTTCAAAGACATAAACCAGAGAAGAAATTCTTTAAGCACTTTAGGCTTTTGAAGTAAAGTAGAGAAATTGTAGGAAAGAAAAGTGGCTTGCTGTCTTTGAGTAAGAAACTTGTTACAAGAGAAAGTGATATGTTGAGCAGTCTCTTCTCCAAAACCACAGGAACATAGAGGGGATTGGAAGTCTGGAACATTTGCTCTGAAAAGAAAGCTGGCTAGTCCTATCCTTGCTGATAGAATCTGCAAGTAAAGACTAGCTTCAGCTTTTCTCAAGTCTTTGAAAACTTTGAGATTTTTCCTTTGGGGTAGTCTGTAAAATAGCTCCCAGACTGGAGAACACTTCTGTCTGTTTGCCTGCCATCTGGCTTCCCACTCTTTCTGAAACACTTCTTGAAATTGTTTCTTAGAGTAATCTTGGTTAGTGGTTAGTTCTTCTAGCCATCTTGCTTTCCAGTTAGGTGTGACAGTAGACAGAGACTTTGGAGGTGTTCTCAGAGTAGAAACAAAAACAGTGATCTGGGAAAAGAGCTTATAGAGAAGTGAGGAGAGAGGATTAGAAGAAGTATTAGAAAAATAGAAAGATTGTAGGAAAGTTGCTGTTCTAAATTTGAAATAAAGATCAAGAGGTGGTAGGAATAGTTCTCCTTCAATAAGAAATGTAGGAGTAGCTTTGAAGACACCTCCTATAGTTTTTAGACACTTAGTCTGGAAAAGATTTAGAGAAGAAATATTAGAAGGTTTTTTGTGGGGATTGAACCAGACTCCTACTGCATAGCTGAGAAGTGATCTCAGTATTGCAGTGTAGATAAGTCTAGCAGAGAGAACAGGTAGACCCCATGTAGAAAAAGTAGTTCTGGAAAGTGCTGAGAAAAACTTGGAAGCTTTCTGTAACATGATTTTCTGGTGTTTTTTCCAGAGAAGCTTGGAATCATAGTGTAGTCCCAGAATACGCACTTCTTCCTTAGGCTGTAGTACCACTTCTCCAAGTCTTAGACTGAGCTGAAGATTATCTGTTCTTCTTCTAGAAAAATGGAGAAGTTCATACTTTTCAGGTGCAAACTTTATTCCATGTTTTCTTACCCAGTCTAAACACTTGGAGTGAGTAGGCTTTAGCTTCAGGAGATTGCTTTTAAGAGAAGAGGAAAATGCCAGAAGGTTTGTATTATCTGCAAAGCCCAGAGCTGATACACCTTTCTCTGGTGTATGAACAATATTATGAAGATCTGAAATATAGAAAAGAAATAAAATAGGAGAGAGAGGTGAACCTTGAGGGACTCCACAGTGTACTGGAAAAAAAGAAGACTCTGAATCATCAAAAACAAGAGTAGTTTTTCTTTGGGTAGTGAAAGAAAAGATCTAGTTAACAAACCAGCTGGGGATTCCTTTTCTCTCCAGGATTTTCTTGAGAATTTCTGGCAGAACTCTATCATAAGCTCCTGAGATATCCAGAGAAAGAAGACTGGCTACCACTCCTTCCTTCCAGACTTTTTCAACTTGGGAAGTGAGTAGAAATAGTGCAGACTCAGTTGATCTTCCTTTTCTGAAGCCCATCTGGATTTCTGGTAGTAGGTTTTCTTTCTCAGCCAGTTCACTTAGCTTTGTGGCTGCCAGAGCTTCCATCAGCTTCCCAATTGTGTTGAGAAGTGCTATTGGCCTCCAAGCTTTAGCATAGCAATATGATCCTTTGCTAGGCTTTCTCAAGCGTATTGTTCTGGCTGCTTTGTATCTATCAGGGAAATATTCTAGCTTCCAGCAGGCCTCCAGAACTTTGGCTATCTTTTCATTGAAAGAGTCTCCTAATACCTTTAGAAATCCATTAGGTAGAGTATCTTTCCCAGGAGCTGTAAAAGGTTTTTTCTTTTTCAGAATATTGTGAATATCTTCTTTGGAGATTTCCTGAGATAGCTGGTGTTGTTGGTGGTTGGCTGGCTGGTCCTGGGATTCTGGTACTGGCGCTTCCAGAACATAGGCCCATGGAATAGCGAATGCTGAGGCGGGTCGTACTGCGCGGCACGCAGTGTCGCGCGGAGCTTCTCGCTCGAGTCCGCCATCCGGATGGTGGCTGGGTCATGATGCATGAAGATGCCGGCGGCCGTCAGTGTTTCCTCGTACGCTGGGCTGTACGCTGGCGGACTGTCGCCCTTCTCGACAGACTCAGTATAGCTCAACACAGGATCCGATCGTTCCCGCAAGAGCGACGTGGCTTCGGCCATCTCTGGAACTAGTTGGCAATATTCCTTGGGCCAACAACTGTACAGGACCCAGTGTTCGACCTGGTCGCCCTTCTTACAGGCGACAGGATCCTCCGCCTCGGCCTTGCTGAGGGGTTCCTCGTTATCCTCAGCAGCTTGACTGGCCACCGACGCTCTCGACCACTTAGTAACAGGCCTGTCCTCGAGTCCAGGAGCTTCCGCCTTCGGCGACCACTTCCGTTTGCGATCAGCTTGCGAAGTCACGCAACACGATTCGAATCTCTCAAGGTCGGCTGCCGAGGTTCGCCGCCGCTTCTGAGCAGACTGACAAGTGTGGCGCTGTCTCTTTCTCTTCCGGCCAGGTTCTGAGTACATACGAGGTGCTTGAACAGTCGACAGACTCAAACCCTCAAGGGAAGTCTGTAACACCTAAACATTCATCAGTCTTGAGAACAATATAATAGAGTATGTGAGGGAGAGTGGGAAGGTGAGAGTGTGCATGTCAGCTCTACTTTTTTCTTAGAAGTATTACTTACTGATGAGAGTGGTAGGGATAAGTATTGAAGTTTGGAGAGCTTGGATATTGTTGATGTGTGTGGACTAGTGGGTTGCTGACACTTCATATAGTCTACCACAGAGTTATAGAGGTAGAAGTGTCAAAGCTGTGTAAGGCTCTTGAGGTCTTGTGTAGTTCTTGCCAGTACTTATCACTTGTCCTTGTGCTGGTGATAGTGGTATTGATGGTGATGGTTATTGGATGATCTGATGAGGAATGTGCGGGCTAGTACCCATGCCACGGGGGGCTACACCCCCTCCTCCCGCACCTCCGGTACGTCTGGAACACCTCTCTATCCAGAGGTGTCTTACACCGGAATGAAAGTATCAGCGGTATGAAAGGTTTTTGATCACTACTTGACTGCAACATCTATAACTTCACAACAGAGCGACTAAATTGAAATGTAAGTGGCTCAATTGATTCTCCTACTTCTCTGCTATAATCCCTAAAGATATAGACTTCTCTAGATTTTTGTGGTGTAGTTGAGAAGCTATGGTAGTTGTCACTCACAGAACAGGTTCTCGACAACATCAATTTGAAAAACCTGCAACTCCACAACTAGATAGACAAGTGATAATTTTTATGTACCTATCTGATTCCCCTACTCTTCTACTATCATCCCTGATGCTACACTCTCCCAGATTCTGCTGGTATTGTTGAGTAACTACTGTAGCTACCATAGCCACGTTAGCTACCATAAAAACTTGAGTCGCCCACTTCACTTCTCTCAGACATGCGATCTTTTGGTCACTCTTCCTTGTTTTGTAGATATATTACTTTCATGGCTTGTAAAAAGGCCTGCAACCTCAGAAACAATAGTGTAGAAGTAGAGGAATCAAATGAGCCAGTTATATTTTCATGTAGTCATTGTGTTGTGGAATTATAGGCATTGCAGTTGATTTTATCAAGAAAACCTTTCATACCGCTGATACTTTCATTCCGGTGTAAGACACCTCTCTGGATAGAGAGGTGTTCCGGACGTACCGGAGGTGAGGGAGGAGGGGGTGTAGCCCCCCGTGGCACGGGTATACTTAGTCCGGTTGAGTGAAACTTTCCACTGCGGTACCTCCCTCTAATTACGTATGTACTTACTTACGTACGTACCCGCGCCACGGGGGGCTACACCCCCTCCTCCCACACCTCCGGTACGTCCGGAACACCTCTCTATCTAGAGAGGTGTCTTACACTGGAATAAAAGTATCAGCAGTATGAAAGGTTTTTGATCACTACTGCATGACAACATTCAAACAGCCATAACTCCACCACAACATGGCCAAGCTATACCCAGAAGTTGAAGCTCAGATCTCAAAGGCTATAGAATTGATTCCCACACACAAGAAGTTCACAATCCCGAAGTTGGCTAAGAAGTTCAATGTCCTGGAGCAACAGCTTTGATGTCACCTGAAAGAAGTGTCTTTAAAGACACAGCAGATTTGTTAAAGGCCGGGCCGGGTTCACACAGAAACTGGTACGGTCTGTTGCTTCGCAGGACGGATTCTAGACAGGGACTTGATAGAGGAATAGACAGATAGGGAACTCTCTCTGTACTATTGTCTCAGTACGATGTGTGTATGTGCGTTCAGCCTGGAGAGCTAATCCCTCTGGGCCCTTTGGGTGGTCTTTATACAGATGCCCTAGGGGGGGGGTCTTCTCCGAGGGGTATCATCCTTTTGCGTGGACGAGCTTCTTGCTTAGCTTCTGCTTGTCCACCGGACAAGCTCCTCGCTTAGCTCCTGCTTGTCCACCGGACGAGCTCCTCGCTTAGCTCCTGCTTGTCCACCGGACAAGCTCCTCGCTTAGCTCCTGCTTGTCCACCAGACGAGCTCCTCGCTTAGCTCCTGCTTGTCCACCGGACGAGCTCCTCGCTTAGCTCTTGCTTGTCCACCAGTTCGGTCAGATGTTGTTCTGTATGACTAACACTCCTCCCTTGTTTACCTAGGCTGTTCCGGCCTAGGCCTTAACACTATCCCTTCCCTCCAAGGGTTCTGTCCCCAGATCCTTTTCTCCCTGCTCCTCTTTTGTCATGAACTGAGATCAGACAACTTGAACTTGTTGTCGCAGTTCTCTTTCTTGTCGCATTGGCAAAATAGGCAAGGAATCAAAAATCGCATGCGGTGCTTGTTGTCATGACCACGCCAAGTGTGTTGTGAGTTCCGTATCATCTTTTTGTTGTCAGTGCATCAAGAAGAGTTGTCACTGCGACCTTCATCTCTCAGAATCAGAATGGAAGAAGATGGAACTTGAGTGTGAGCAGCTCAAGGCTCAGCTGCAAGAGACTGATGACCAATTGTCAAAGTTGCTTCCCTGGCAGATCTGTCTCCGCCGGCAGCTGGGTCGTCTCTCACAGAAGGAGGCTGATGCTATCTGTCGTGAGCTGTCAGCCATCAAGGATCAAGAATCCCTTGATGCTCAGGAACAAGAGGCTCTCCGTGTTATCTGCGAACAGGAGGCCAGTCAGGCTACTGCTCCACTGTCCTTTGAGGATGTCTTCTCTTCAGAGACTTTGGCTTCTCTCAAGCTGTTGTCCCTGTCAGACCTGGTCGCTGCGGGTTTGCTTGGTGGTAATCCACCAGCTTCTGGTTTGTCGCAGAGCTGAAGTTCTCAGTTGGTTCCCACAAATTCTCCTTTTTGTCAAATCCTAACCACTTCACCAGGTACTTGGTTTTCTGTCTGTTTCTTCGACTATCCAGGATTCTTTCAACATCGTACTCTTCTTTGTTGTCCTTGAAGTTCCATTCTGTCTTGATCTCTGCGTTGCTGGGTGCTGGTTCAAGCAGTGAGACGTGGAATACTCAGTGTATCCTTGCTTTTCGTGGTAGTCTCAGTTGATAGTTGACCTTCCCAGTGCACTTCTTGATTTTGAATAGTCTGATTTGTACGTGGTCCAGCTTTTTGCTCAGTCACTTTGAGCGCAGGTTTTTTGTTGATAGGTAGACCTTATCCCCCCTTTCCAGGGTTGGTCCCTTCAACCTTTTGTTGTGTAATCAGTGGGTGGTGGTGTTCTGGGCACGGTCGATCATTGTTTTGTTATCTATTAAGTCTGGTCGTCTGCTGAGTGCGTCCACTTGAGCATTTTTGGTGCCCTTCCAGTAGAGGATTTGAAAGTTGTATGATGCCAACAACTCTGCCCATCGAACTTGTTGTCAGTTTAGCTTCTTTGTTGTTGTGAAGTAAGCTAAGTTCTTGTGGTCTGAGTACATGTCTACTGTGTATTTTGCCCTCTCCAAGTAAGGCCTCCATTCTTGGAATGTGTTGACAATTGCTAACAACTCTTTGTCGTGAACATCGTACCTCAGTTCTGGGCCAGAGAACTTTCTTGATCAGTATGCGACAGGGTGTAAGTGTTTGTCAGTGTCTGGTTGACACAAGCAGGATCCCAATGCTTGGTCTGAGGCATCAGTCTCCAAAATGATCCTCTTCTCAGAGTCAAATGATGCCAAAATAGGTGTGGAGATGAATTTGTTCTTCAACTCCTGGAAGACCACTTGTTGGCTCTCCCCCCACCTGAAAGATTTGTTCTTTCTGGTTAACTCTGTCAAGACTGCTGCTGTTCTTGAGTAGTCCTTGATGAATCATCAGTAGAAGTTTGCAAATCCTAGGAAGGATTGTACTTCTTTGAGGTTTTTGGGTGTTGGCCAGTCTTGTACTGCTGCCGTCTTTGTGTTGTCTATTCAGATTCCTTCTGTTGTTAGGATCAACCCCAAATATTCCACTTCTTTTGTGTGGAAAACACTTTTATCAAGGTGTAACCTTATGCCTGCTTTCTGGAGTGCATGTAGGATCTTCTTGACATGCTGTTTATGCTCCTCCAAGGTTCTGTTGGTGTATACCAAGACATTTTCGATGTAAGTGGTGACAAATATGTCCAGGTATTGTCAGAGGACAGCGTTAATGAGTGATTGGAATGTTGCTGGTGTATTCGTAAGGCTGAATAGCATCACAGTATACTTGTAGTGCCTGTACCTCGTACGAAAGGCTGTCTTCCATTCTTCACTGTCTTTCATCCTAACCAGGTTGAAAGCACCTCGAATATCAAACTTGGTAAACTATTTGGCTTCTTGGATCCGGTCTTGGATTTCCAATATCAATAGCAGTGGGTAGCAGTTTTTCACTGTGATCACATTTAGCTGCTGATAATCAACACACAGTTGAAGTTTGCTATCTTTCTTTAGCACAAACAATATTGGGTACCCAGCTGGTGATGTTGAAGGTCTTATAAACTCTTTCGCTAGGTTCTTGTCCAGGTAGTCTCTCAGGGTCTCAAGCTCTTTCGCTGACAGAGTGTAGATAGAGCTATGTGTGGGTTTTTTTCTGTCTTCCAGTGGAATCTTGTGGTCCCACTCCTGATGTTCCAGTAGCATCATGATCACTGTTTCTTTGAACATCTCCTGGTATTCTTTATACTTATTTGGCAACTGCGGTGCCTGAGTCTCACCCACGGTGTCTTGCGTGGTGCAAAGTTGTTATGTTCAGGGTTTCATCCAGACCACACAGGCCTCCCCACACTGGTGGTATTTCTTCCACTGTGTCAGTGAGATTTCTTTAATCATCACTCCTGGTTCTGACTTGACCAGTGTCTTATCTGGAAAGACTAGTTGCCTTCTTTTCCAGTCAATCTTTGGGTTTTGTTTTTCCAACCACAGAAGTCCCAATATAACTTTGTGGGGTATTCAGACCAAGTCGAATTCCTCTGTTCTGATCGTTGTGCCATGGACACTCAGTCTCAGACTCTTGGTCTCCTTTGTCACTTGTCCCTTGTCTTTGGAGAGTGGTGTTCTGTCCACTACTGTCAATTGGTAAGAGTCTTTCTTGTCTTGGACTGGAACCTTGTTTCTTCTGGCAAAGCTTTCTGACATGAAGTTGCCAGTCACACCAGAGTTGATCATGGTCTTAGCCAACTGCCCATTGACTCTGATCTTGATGTGAAAGTGCAGACTGCAGGCTGTCACGTCAAGGCTTGGCTTGACTCCTTCCTCCTGGGGTGTTGTCTTGCCTGCTCTTCCGACCCCGGTTTTGAAGAGCACTGCTAGTTCTTTGAGCCGCCTAGGCTCTGGGCCTGATGCTCTACCACGTGTTGTTTGCATCATGTGGTGAGGCATTATTCCCACAGGTCTTGGTTGCAATTGTCTTGTTCAGGGTTGACTCTTTGGATGTGCATATTCTATCACACTTCCACCTCAGACCCTGGGAACCACATCTTCTTTCTTTTCTCTAGAAGGTGTTCCTTGCAGTGGTTGTCTTCGCACACCTTCCAATAAGGTTGTCCGCAGGCTGCTGTTGTAGCCTGGTGTAGGTCCACTTGTGTGGCAATGTCTCTGACCTGTGTGATGCTGAGGGTATTGTCAACCTATCGTGACACTTGCGTCTCCCCTATTTCTGATAGGGTTGTGTTCTGTCATCAAAGGACAGGTTTGTTGGGGACTGGTGGTGGCTGGGCTTCCTTGTCGTTAACCTGTTCCTCCATGTAGCCAGTTGTGTTGAACTCGGAGATCAGGTCTTCCTCCCAGTGGATTCTGTTGACCTTTCTTTGGACCTTGTTGAGGTGATCCAAGATTTCTTGAAGCATGTTCTCGAGTTCTTCAGCGTGTTGTCAGAGGTTGTCCTCCTCTCTGAGAAGTGCCACCTCAGGGTGATTGTGGGGCAGTGTGTCTTGGGGGACTCTCTGGGGCTCCTCCATCTCTCTGCCTTTCCAGGCACTCGTGGTGTTCAACTGCTTCCCTTTGCCCTTCTTGTTCTTCTTCTTGCTCCTGCAGTTCACCGCAAGGTGGCCCACTTTCTGACAGTTGTAACACTTCCATGTCTTCTTCTTTCGTGGTTCCACCACATCAATTTCCATGGGTACCAAGCTGTAGTTATCTTTGGCAGGTGTTGGTTTTTTCTTCACCCATGGTTTCATCTACTTGCCTTGCTTCTCAAGCTCTCTCTCAAACTGTCAGTCGTTGATGCAAGCCGCAGTCTTGATCATTTTGTAGAGCTCGGTTGGTCAGTCTCCTCGCGTGATGTTGTTCTTGACTTGTTCCTTGAGGTCTTGGTAGAATAGTGCTGTTAGTGCACTGTCCCCCCACTGGGTCCTCACTGCTAGTTGTTGGAACTTCACCGCAAACTCCGATGCTGATCCAGTTTGCCGCAGTGCTTGGAGCTTTTGTTCTGCATCCTTTTCCTCATCAAGAATCCCAAACATCTTTCTCATAGCTGTCTTAAAGGTTTTCAAGCTTCCCATGACCTGTCAGGTATTGTCTTCTTGCTCCTTGGGGTCTGCCTGATTGTCTAGGTAATCCCTTAAGTAGACATTGAACCAAGTGAAGGCTGGTCCTTCTAGGTAGGAGGCTGCAAATAGCACCTTCTTCTGGTCTGTTGGGAACTGGGCTGTGTTGAACCTATAGTAGAGCTCCAGTTGTGAGAAGAACAACTCCAGTCCTCCCCTGGATCTATCGTACCTCTTCGGGGCACCTACCTTCAAGGGCTTCGGGGGTAGGTTAACAATAGGTGCTGCCTGGACAGCCTGGGCCTGAGCCGCCTGAGCAGCCTGGGCTTGAGCTGCCTGGGAAGGGGTAGGGCTTTGTGGATCCACCATCGTATCAAGTCAGTGTCCTATATGTTAGAGGCTGAAACTGTTAAAAGCCGGGCCGGGTTCACACAGAAACCGGTACGGTCTGTTGCTTCGCAGGGCAGATTCTAGACAGGGACTTGATAGAGGAATAGACAGATAGGGAACTCTCTCTGTACTATTATCTCAGTACGATGTGTGTATGTGTGTTCAGCCTGGAGAGCTAATCCCTCCGGGCCCTTTGGGTGGTCTTTATACAGATGCCCTAGGGGGGAGGTCTTCTCCGAGGGGTATCATCCTTTTGCGTGGACAAGCTCCTCGCTTAGCTCCTGCTCGTCCACCGGACGAGCTCCTCGCTTAGCTCTTGCTCGTCCACCGGTTCGGTCGGATGTTGTTCTGTATGACTAACACTCCTCCCTCGCTTACCTAGGCTGTTCCGGCCTAGGCCTTAACAAGATTCCTGTGAACAGAAAGCTTTCAGAAGCTAAAGAAGCTGCTGTCTGTGGGTACCTTGATCAACTTGACAAGCTAGGACTACCTGTACAACCAGCAATACTTCAGAATGCCACCAATGTTGTCCTGTCACACAACCACACTGGAGATGATGATCCACCTGTTGTTGGAACCTTGTGGGTCTACCAGTTCCTCAAACACCACCCCGAGTATTTTGTACAAAAGCAGAAAACAACAGACCCCTGACAAACTGTTGCCAGCAATATATCCTTGATAGTGGAGTGGTACAAGAACTTCTATATCACTTGGCAGGTGTTTGGCTTCCAGTCTAGTGATATCTGGAATATGGACAAGTCAGGCTTTATGGTGGGCATGGGAAAGAATCAGAAAGTGATCACAAAAGATCCTTGTTGGAAGCTATACCTTGGAAGCTCCACTAACCATGAGCTGGTCACAGTTGTGGAAGCTATCAGTGCTGGTGGGAGGACTATACCTCCAATAGTCATCCTGCCAGGCAAGTGTCAGCAGGAACACAGGTATGACTGCACAAGCATTGAGGATCAAGCTCTTGTTGCAGTTTCAGATTCTGGGTTCTTGAATGATAAGCTAGCTTTGGAGTGGGTCAAGCACTTTAACAAGTATAGTACAAAAGATCAGGCTGGAGTATGGTGGATGCTACTGTTGGATGGCCATAGATCCCACTGCACATACAAGTTCCTTAACTACTGTACAGATGCAGACATCCTCCTGTTCTGCCTTCCTCCACATACCACACATATCCTACAGCCATTAGATGTTGTAGTTTTCCAGCCATACAAGTATTGGCATACTCAGGCCATTGATGAGGCTACTTGTACCAGGTGTGATGATTTCAACAAGATGGAATTCCTTGAAGCTCTAGGGTCAATCAGAGCTAAGACATTCAAGACATCAACAATTCTCTCTGTATTCAAGAAGACTGGACTGTATCCTTACAATCCAGCTAAGGTGCTGGACAAGCTACAGACACAAGAGAAGGAAGATAAGTGGGAGGACATCAGCAACCCCAAGAACAATGATGAACAACCAACCACACCCCCCCCCCTGATGAAATCAGACCTAATAAGCTGGTATCAACACTACCACTTGTGATCTGTATGATAAAGTGAACTTTTGACAGTGTTCTTGCAACCTCTCTGGTGCCAGCTGCACAGCATAACATCAAGAAACTGCAAGCATCGGCTGTCCTGCATGCCATGTCAGACCTCCTTGCTCAGGAACATCTCTCTTGCACAAAAGCAGCAGAAACAGCTTGGACTACCTGGCAGAAGTCTAATCATTGTCAGATTCAGAATGGAGGAGTTATGAATCCATGCAATGCTTGACATATGAGCTTAACCTGACAAATGGAAGAGAAGAAGAAGAAGGAGTGTGGGGAAGTGAGAAGAGCAGCTGCTCAGGCATGTCAAGCTTGTGAGACTGTAGCTACCCAACAACAGCATCATCCAGAGGAGTCTACAACCTCAGGGATTACAGAAGATATGTAGGAGAATTAGATGGGCATATCAAAATCATTATTTGTCTATCTGGTTGTGGAGTTGTAGATATTTCAAATTGATGTTGTCAAGAACCTGTTTTGCGAGTAACAACCACCATAACTTCTCAACAACACCACAAAAATCTAGAGAAGTCCATGTCTTCAAGGATTATACTAGAGAAGTAGGGGAATCAAATAAGCCACTTACATTTCAATTCAGTCGCTCTGTTGTGAAGTTATAGATGTTGTCGTGCAGTAGTGATCAAAAACCTTTCATACCGCTGATACTTTCATTCCGGTGTAAGACACCTCTCTGGATAGAGAGGTGTTCCGGACGTACCGGAGGTGCGGGAGGAGGGGGTGTAGCCCCCCGTGGCGCGGGTACCAAGTATCAGTAAGCACTTTGGTACCCCCTTTGCTTACCAGTTGATAGATCTAGTGTCATGACACAAGTCTGTGTACATACGTACACCCCTCCATGCTGTTGGTCGCAACTGTCATAGGTAATGCGACATCATCGACATTTCTTCGCGACATCGACGACATGTTACTCACGATCAGATCGACGTACCCAAGGTTTATTGTGTATCGGTCTGTACACAGGCTTTTGTCGTGCCACTGTACAGAAGTACACTGTTGACAGTACGGCCCGCTGAGGACTTGTTCGCACAGCATACGTAGCGGGTAATGCTGCTACTACAGTACTACAGTACATACTGTAGCACGTCCTGGTGAGCTACAGTATAGTTTCTGCCGAGTCGTTCATGAGGCCAAAGCTGCCGTGGACTGTTCAGGCTTGATATCGGTTGCTGAAACATCTTTCTTTGGCGCACGTCTGGATGCCTAACGCAAAGATACACAGAATCCGCTTTGACCATTCGACCAAGACCCCGTGATGTCGTTCCGGCTTCCTTGTCTTCATCCGCCGGTTGCTGCTCAGCGATAGCGCCAGTAGCTCTCCGTGTTGTGTCGCTTCCACGTCTTGCGACGGCCAGCGCTGGTCTTGTTGTAGCGATGTCCCTTGTTCAGACCGCGTGACTTCTTGCCGGTGGCGGTCAAGCCTCGACATTCGCGATGCTAATCGAAACACACATCAGTCGCCTGACCCGTCTGTGAGCAGAGACCGACTGACCTTGTGGACGGGCTTGACGATCCAGTTGATACGAGGATCGCGTCGGATGGCCTTGTGCTCAGGATCCACGAGAATGACCTCATAGTACTTGTACGTCGAGTCTTGGTTGATCCAGTACGAGTTGAGCAGCCTTAGGTTGCCGCATCGACGGCCAACGCGCTCCTCGGCCGTGGCGCGCAATGAACGCTGGTACTTCAGCTGGTTGACGCCCTGGTTGGTCGGTTTGCCTGGTAACGCCGGGATCAGTGCCCTGCCACCGCAGCTTGGCAACGGATGAAAGCATCGTCCGCCCAGGTGGTTACGTACCGTAAGTGGCACCCTTGGGCACCGGCCGCTTGCGACCTCCGCGGCGCACACGCACGCGGTAGATGACATAGCCCTGCTTGGCCTTGTAGCCGAGCCGACGAGCTTTGTCAGGCCGCGAGGGCCTCGAAGCGCGATGGATGACGTTCAGCTGCCGAAGCTATATTGATGCACTCTCAGCTATGTTCACAGAGTGTATAGCAAGACATCGGGGCCCGAAGTAGGGCTTGCCGATGCCACATGACGACAGCCGTCGTCGAGAGCGCCGTCGAACCGATCTCTCGGCGAACGGAGGCGGTTCTCAAGCCCACAGATGTCACACGACAAGCCTCGTCGACGGACGAAGCCGAGCGATGGCCTCCTCCGTCAAGCAGGCTCAGACGAGTCCGATGCGATGACACGGCCATCGTGACAGCCTTCGACGGCAGACCAGCGACCCTCTTCAGACGCCCACGAGGGGCGAGGGAGAAGAAAGGCGATTCTCAAGCTCTTACCTCCCAGCAGCGAACTCTCAGGAGGAACTGGAGCACGTCGGACTGCTTCTTCTTGTGCAGTTCCTCGACGTACTTGAGAGCACCCATCTGCAGAGAGTCCCCAAGGTCAGCACACTTCTTAAATTTTCCGGCGTCAGGGTGTATCATTGGGTCACGCCTCGATTCGAGGCTGACGGTTCGACTCGTCCTTCGTTCTCTCTCTCTCCCTCTCCGCTCTCCCTCTCTCCAAAGTCCATCCCGCCCCATAGAAGGGACAAGAGAGTTGGGGTACGAGACAAAAACCTACCTCGACCTGATTTTTCTGTCCTTCAAACACCCGATGGTGATGGCGTTGATGATGATGATGATGATGGTGACGGATTGAAGTATCCTGATTATCGTTTCGTGACGCGAAGGGGGTGGGGACTAGCTTTTTTTTGTGTGCCTCTGGTCGAGGAGATTTGAAAGAGCTACGTAGCTGCTTGCGCGAACAGACTCCGTGAGTACGTATTACAGAGGCTCTCCTCGCGAAGCTACCATTCAAACAGATACCGCAAAATAAGTACTGAAATACTACAATATCTGTGTTTTTGTGCGTAGTGCGCAAGGGCTTAGGGCTTGGCCCAGTGCTGAGTCAGCTCCGAGGGCGTCCTGTGCGGGAAGCCTGATGATTAATTACGGTACGGAGATACGTAGTTCCGTACTGTCGGGGTGCTCCTCGTACTTACGTACCGTACATACAGTACGTATACTCCGTACGGAGTACTCCGTACAGTGGCACAACACAAGTCTGCGTACACCTTCTTACATAGTCTACCTCGGGTTAGTCCGGGAAGATCAATACATCGTCACTTGCTGCTGCCGCTGTACGGAAGTAACTCTGATTCTGTCGCATTACTTAAGAAGAAAGCAGCTGATGGGCTGTACCAGTTTACCCAGACTTGTGTCGTGACACTGTACCACTACAAGTGAGGTAAAGTAGCTCTCGGTGGTCGTGAACACGTGATTGATTAGCTCTACCTCCATCCAAGGCATACCGTAAAGTTTTGAATCGGGGAAGAAACACCAGACGCCTGATCCTGCGCATGGACATGTCAAGATACGGAGCAGGATAAGGAGAAGAGGAGAAGAGACGAGGAAGGCACTGAGGGAGGAGAAGGTGATGAAGAAAAGAGATTGTGATTAAGAGTGCGAGTTTCGAGCAGCAGTGCTTGGAGCCATACAGTAGATGGTAGGTGGGTAGATAGGTACACACGTAGGTGGGTAAGCTCGCGCCTTGCTACATCAAAGAATCCTTCTTTTCTTCTCCCGGCCCCGCTCTCTCTTTCCACCGTGTCCCAGGATCCTGCGTCGAGGTGGCAGAGAGAGGGAGAGGCCAGCAGAGAGTTCTCAGGTATACCGTCTTTCCGTCGTTCAGTCTTTCCACCACCACCTTAGGTCGTCAGTCGTCAATCGCGTCGGATATGAAATGTTTGAAGCAAGAACGATGCTCCTTTCTAGCAAGAGCGTCTACCCTCCGCGTCTCTCTCAACGAAGCGAGAGGCGGCCGGGGTTTCGCCATAGCATTTGAAGAACGCCGATGGCAGGTTTCGATAGGCAGGAGAGATCTCGACTAGATCAATGATAAGAAGATCCACGACACAGCCTCCCGAGTCGGTTCCCAGATCCAAAACGTGGTATGTGGCGAAGCAAATGGAGCGACGGGTATCTCGTGCTGTGGGCCCGAGCCATAGCTCTTCTGAACTGTTTTGGTCATGATGATGGATGACGTCCCGTGGCGACACATCATTAGGAAAGATCAGTGCTTGGAGGGAAAGAAAAGCCAGCCTTTCCACGCTGGGGAATATGTCCATCTCTTCTTGCTGACCGCAAAAGCATAAGTCACGACAAAAGAAGTGTACGGAAGACTGCAAGGTGGGCTCCGTGTAGAGGCTCGTCGGACAGCCGTGCCAAAGACAGACGGAGACGAAGGTCAGAGTGTGGGTATGGTGGCGTCTGTTCTTTCGCCAAAGCAGAGGTTTAGCAGCCGTGGGGGGACGCTTGTAAGTTATGTATAGTCTCACTTCCGCTCATGTTCGGTGGCTGCAGATATAGAGCTCGAAACGCGGCGAATAGGACGCACGAGAAGAGAACACACTTTGGAAGAGTGCGGCGAGCGAAAGTCGTGGCGCCGCTTCGACGGGGAAGCCGCAGGAGACCGGGCCGGGGGATGTTGAAGGTAAGAATGAGGATGAGCGCTTTTTCCACACCGGGGAGAAGTCCGATCAATCAGAAAGATAGTGTGCAGGGGCACCGTAGCCTGGAGCCGGCCAGGTTTGCCCAAACCGTCATAAATCATGGATGATACGGTCTCTGGAGCCGTGGGTAGAAAAACAGCCTGTGGCCCCGTTCGACGACGAGGCAGAAGACCGACGTGTGCAGATCGAGCCGCTCCTCTGCCACCAAAGGTCGCCGACGACCGTGCTTGTTCGCCGGCGGACAGCAGAGCTGTGGAAGAACACCGACGCCTAATGCGTTCCTAGCGAGAGCCCTTGGAAGTTGGTCATCCAAGGTTCATGCGGCACCATGGGAGGTTCTCTGGAGTCGTGCTCGGCCGGCCTGCGGACGTGGTCGTTGCGCAGATCGCCAAACTCGACCGGGCGAAACTCGATGGGCCTGTCGGGCATGCGTGGGATGCCGTATGCGAGGGCATCCATGGCCGCTCCGGTCGGACGCTGGGCGGGCGCGAACGGCTGAAAGCCGTACGAAAACTGGGTGGGGAATCCGTTCATGCCGGCAACATCGACGGGACTGGTCTCGGCCGAGGGCACAAAGGGCGCTTGGAAGCCGTCCAGCGGGGCGGCGCCGTGGTTGCCGTTGCCGCTGCCGCTGTTGTTGTTGTTGTTGTTGTTGTTATTGTTGCCGTAGTACGCGTCACGATGCTGCTGACGATAGGGGCTCTGTCGGCCGTAGCCCAGCCCGCCAGGAGCGTGGAGGGCCGGCGAGACGCTGGCGAACGAAGCCGGGTTGATGGCAGACATCCAGATCCGGGTCTTGTAAACCTTGAATAGCTCCGTCACGAGCGAGTTGAAGTTGATGTACGCATCGGCAAAGTAGTAGAAGGTCAACTTCTTCCAGTCCCTTTTGAAGGTCGAAGGGTGGCGGGCGCCACAGGTAGCCGTCAGCCAACCGGTCACGTGGCCTGAGCGAGGAGTAACGACGACGGCAGGTCTGGCTTGGAGGAGCCGTGTTCCCCGGCGATCTGGCGCCGGCACGCGTAGAGCGGGATGGGCAAAGGCAGAAGGTCTGGAAAGAAGGGGGAGGCGGCTCACATCTGGAACTCGGCATCCAAGATCTCCATCTGCAGACGATGTTCGGCCACCTTCTGCTGACAGATCCGCTTGGCCTTGGCCTCGTTGCCCTCCTTGTCCCGCAGCGTCTGGACCTCGTGAGGTTGAGCCAGGCGCTTGATCACCTTGGGCCGCAAGTCCGCGCCGGTCTCGTGGCTGCCGGGGTGCGGGACGTGCGAACCCATGCCGCCGCCGCCGCCGCCGCCGCCGCCGCCGCCGCCAACCGTACTCGCATGTCCTGCGGGTCGAGCGCCGTTCGCCGGCCGGCTGGGAACGTGGCCGGTCTGGGCGGCGTGGCGCGAGAACATCATGAGGCATCTGTAGTGCTCTTCGGCGTAGCGTTCCTTCAGCTGCCTGGCCCGATCCCACGAGACGCTCGCGTCGACGACCGTGCCCAGATCGGTGCCGCGGTCCGCCTCGACTATGACCATGTCGCCGGCGTTGACGTGCAAGCCGGTGCCCTCCTGAAGGTAGAAGACGTCCGCGCGGCAGCACTTGAAGGTGACGACGCACAGCGGCTGGCTCTGGCGAGCCGAAGCCGGGCCGAGGTGCAACGGCGGCGGCCCGTAGGCGCCACGCGAGAGCCCTCCGAGCGGAGACTGGGCTCGATCGGAGCCGTACGGGCCCGGAGCTCCATACGATGCCTGAAGCGCGGGTGCGGAGGAAGACGACGACGGCGAAGGGATCGGGACGGCGTTGGTCGTCGCGGATGGATGAATCGCCACGCCGCCGCCGCTACGAACACCGAAGAGGGCGGCCGTGGAACCGCTGAGGGGGGAGCCTGGGCGGAGGGGAAAATGACGACGTTGCGTCAGCTTTCCGTGTGTCTCACTCTCGTCTCTCGTTCTCGTCGGTCGAACGACGACGCACGATGCTTCGAGCGGGACTGGCCATGTCGTGGAGCCAGAACGGCAGGGACGGGGGTAAGGGGCGCACGGGAGCTCACCTTGATCGAGACGGCCCGTTCCAGGTCGACCGACGGCCTCGGCCAGCCGGGAAGGCTTCTCCATCCGGCCGGGGCGGACGTCGGTCGCGGCGAAGTGATGATCGGAGTTGGAGCTGACGGAACGGGCCCTGGCGGGGACGTCGGCGAAGGAATGTCGGCGGCTCTGGGCGCCGCCGCCGCCGCCGCCGCCGTCGCCGTGACCCCCGAAGCCGAGCGAGCTCTGCCAGTATCCCTTCTTGAGGCTCTCGATCTTGCGGTGTTCGGGGAAGGCCAGGGACACCAGACGGGCGTCGGTGTCGGCGCCGAACTCGCTGAACCGCCGACCGGCCAGGCCGCGGCCCCGAAAGGCGTGCAGCTCGTCGACCTCGTCGACCTCGTCGACGGCGTAGTCGGACTCCTCGGGTACGCTCTCCTGGATGGGGTGGCCGTGACTGGGCGGCAGCAGCTGCTGCTGCTGGTGCTGCGTCGTCGGGAAGCTTGACGAGCCGCCGGCGTTTGGCGCGAGGCCGCGCAGGCGCATGCTCTCGAGTTGCTGCGTCATGGCCGCCTGTCGCAAGAGCGCCTCCTCGCGGCTCATCCGCTCGAAGGCGCCGGCGTCCACGGCGTGAGAGGGTCCCCATCGAGACCCGTTCGGGGCGGGGTCGTCGTCCTCGGCGGCGGCGGCGGCAACGTGGTCGTCATCGTCGCGGTCGTGGTGGTAATCACCGTGGCGGCGGCGGTGGTGGTGGTCGTAGTCGTCGTCGTCTTCGTCTTCGTCGTCGTCGGCCTCCTGGACTTGGTCCAGTGAGGTGCTGTCCCGCGAGAGCTCGCTCAATATGCTCGGACGCGGGGGTCTGCCGCGGAGCCCGGACGAGGGACCGGCGGCGGCGATGACGCGCGACAGCAGCGACGGCGCCAGCGGCGAGCGGGCCGGCAGGACGCCGTTCGCGTCCGGTTCCAGCTGGCCCACGGAATACGACTGCGACCGGTACGACTTCGGGGTGGGATGCAACGGGATGGCGAAGGGGAAGTTGGCGTCGCTGGAGACGGAGTCGCTCTCGTCGTGAGCGGCGGCCCAGGCGGTGGACGACCGGTCCGCGGCGGACGAGGAGAGGACCTCGGTCAGGCGCGCCGGCGGGTCCTTGCGGGCGTCGCTGTTCCAGATGGAGCTGCTCCAAGGAAAGGAGGACGAGGACGAGGACGAGGCCGCGACGGCGGGCGGGCGTCCGACGGCGGTCGAGCCCTGCGCCGCGTTCGCTCCCCACGTGGGCGAGTCGATCGAGGGACTGTTCGGCTGCGAAGTCAGGGGCGAGACGGAGCCCGCACCGGTCAGGGAGCCCTTGCGCCCCTGGGGCTGGTGGCCATCGGCCAGCCAGGACGGCCGCCGCGGCGGTCTCGCCGTCGACGACGGGCCGGTCCACGAGGAAGCCGGTCGGTGCTTCTCGACGTCGTCGTCCGACGAGGCCAGCGCCTCCGAGTCGGGCGTCGGGTGTCTTGGGCCGACGCGGACCTTCTCGGGCCGCAGCGTGCCGTTCACGGCGGGGACAGCCGCCTTGGGGACGCCCATCGTTCGAGGTGGCCAAGCCGGTTGCGCCGTCGTCGAAGCCATGTCGTGCGTTTCCACCTGCGGGAGAGGAAAAACGAGAGTTGTGGGACTCGTCTGACGGCTCCCGTCTATCGAGCAAGCCAAGGTGTGTGTGAGTGAGAGAGAGAGAGAGAGAGAGAGAGAGAGAGAGAGAGAGAGAGAGAGAGAGAGAGAGAGAGAGAGAGAGAGAGAGAGAGAGGGAGGGGGGGGAAGAGAGTCGAGGGTCTTCGAAGTAGCTCGGCCTCCAAGTCGGTCGGTGTTTCGTTGGGCGAACACGGTGGATGCTGTCAAGTTGCTTCCCGTTCGCCACAGCCTCGACGGAGAGGGGCTGACGTGGGGCACGTGCTCACGGATGTCAGCGTCCGAGAATGAGACCGTCGCAACGGGCGTCGGTCTTGGACTTTCTCTCCTGTCCTACCCTCCGCTGCGACCTCGTAGAGCACAGAGCAAACGCTCTTTCACCGAGTCGTCGTCGTCGTCGTCGTCAAGATTCGAGACTGGCCTCCGTCGATGATCTCGGTGAACAACCGGCTTCGGACCGTGTCGCGTGTCCACGGCGCAAAGTGCGTCAGGGCCTGATGAGCCAAGTCGTCGTCGTCGTCGTCGTCGTCGTCGTCGTCACGTATCGTTCAGGTCGTCGCAGGTCGACGGCGACGACGGCGCTCAACCGTAGGCGGAAGGGTCGAGAGGACGGTCAGCGCAAAGGTGGTCTGAGGCGAGGTCGGGATCGTCAAGCGCCGCGGGGTTGACGGCATGGCGGACGGAACGCTTAATTCCGTCGCCGGCTAGAGCTGGCTCGGGCGAGATCCCGGCCAACCAGGCGATGCGGTTCGATTCTGGACCTGTCCGAGAACAACGTTCGTCCGTCAGGAGACACGACGGTTTACGGGCGACGAGACGGCGCTGACGGTGGACGAGGATGATGATGATGGTGGCGGTGGTGGTGGTGGTGGTGGTGGTGGTGGTGGTGGTGGTATGTGGATCCGGTGGTTTCGTGTGGGAGCTGCTGGCCGCAGGGCTCCACTCCGCATACGAGATGCGATCGAGATCGGATCCCCACACACAGAACGCCGAGGGGCCAACGCCTTGCCCTCCCCTCGACCTTTCTCTTGCGCCGACGGCGTGCCTCGCCCCGCGACGAAGCAGCCAACCAGCGACGGTATCCTGGACGTCGACCCTCTTCCTTCTTCGTCTTCTTCTCCTTCGGCTCGTAACTTAGCCGAAGCTCTCTCGACGCTCTCCCGTTCGCCGTCTAGGATGATTCTTCTCGGCGACAAGGGTCCTACAGCACTTCGTACTTGGCTCATCCAGCGCTGCGTCTGTCGGGATGTGCTTTCTCGTCGTGGTGCTTGGACAATCTTCCCTTGGCCTCTCGTTCCTCCGTCAGGCCCCGGGGAGGAAGAAGCCGGTCCGTGGTCAGGCCGGAACGCGTCCAAGAAAGCGAGACGGACGGGTCTCGAATTCGTCCTTCCCTTCCTCCGACGCCTCTCTCTCGTCTGCGTTCGTATGAGGGCTGTAGGTACGTTAGCCGCCACCGGAGCGCGGTACGGTGTAACGCACGGATCAGGTCACGGTCGAAGCCGGTAGCGAAACGAGAAGCTTAGGAGGAGAAGCAGGAGAGAGGTCGGACGGGGGAGGCGAACGTCGAGCCAGCACGCTTTACCGGACCGCCAGGGCTAGCCGTGCTCGTCGTTCGTGGCTTCTAGCAGTGGTAGTCCGTCCGGGGGGACACGATGGGGTAATACAGCATGTTCGTGTGCGAGATCCCAACTCGATAGCCGCACCGCGCAAGAGGCGACGGCAGAGATGGTCTTTTCGAGCGGCGATGGGATTCTGAACGAACCCTCGTAGCGGACCGCGTTCTTCTCGGTTCGATCGTCCGCAGTGGGGTACAGTAGTGCGTTCGTATGACGGCTGTGGCTGATGATGATCCGACCGCCGCGAGAAGGCGTAAGTAGAGGTGGGGAGAGGGGTGCAGATGGGGGGCGGTCATCGAATTTCATGAAATTGCTCCAGCGCTTTAAATCTCCGAGTGGCGGGACCCATCATGCAAGAGAGAAAGAGGGGGGGGGGAGGGGGCCACGCGGGCCTGGGCGTAGTGGTTCTTTGCACTTACCGTAGGGTGCAGTTGATTGCGGGGGCCAGTGCGACGCTGGTCTACTCCGTACGGTAGCCTACATTTTAGACGGGTATACTGGAGGAGAGAGGAGGGCTCGGCCCGCGGTCTTGCTCGACAGGCTGCTAGTGAAAAGCACCGAACGTAGGCCTCGAGAGACCCGCTACTGTAGGGTCACGCCACCCTATTCGTAGCGACGCACAGGCAGGAGCTCGCGGCCACGGTGGACGGCGCCGTCCACCGAACAACGGTCCACCATCGAACGAGCACCGCCTCGGTTGGTCTCTAATTGGCCCTTCCTCGACACCGCACTAGGCTCGTCTTCACGTCCCCGTACGGGTAGATCCGGATGATCGTTTGGGGGTCTCATCTGGCGGGGTTCGACTCCAGCGCAAGTAGTTCCGTACGTACGAGTACAGTACCTCCGTACAGTGCGTGCGAACTCCCCGAACTCCAACCCGCCGGCGTGTTCGTTTGACAGGCGTGACGGGCTACTTACGTCGCTAAAGCTGTACCGTAGCATCCGTAGTAGCTTGTACGACCCGGTAGGTATCACTGTAGGAAGGCCTACCCAACGGGACTTTTACCGGCTCGTCGACACGTCTCGAAAAGACCTACATACGTACGTATGTAGGTCGGTCGGGATGGGGAGAGTTGCTCCCAAGGAGCAAGGGTCGAGAAGCGGTGATCGCAGCTCGCGACACTCCCGTTTTCGCCGCGTGCTGCATCCATATCACATCCCACCTCGCTCTGACCTGCGCCCGCTTGACGATGATGCAGCAGACGCGCCTGCGTAGAATCTGATGGAGATGTCCTTTGGCGTCGTGCGCCGCTGCACGCTCGTCCTCGTCCGGGACGATATGCACCGCCGTCTCTCGTCTCGTCCGTCCAGCGACGGCTTGGTCCGTCGGAGACCGGAAGCCAGCCGTGTATCCCCATGCCGAGTCCTCGCTCTGCCTGCCTCGGTCCGAGTCCAGGAGCGGCTCTCGTCGCCTCTGCTTCTTTGGCCGGCCTCACCACGCCGACGAAGGGAGGACGGTCGAGAGAGAGTCGAGACGAGACCAAGGGGCCCCAGGCGTCGCCGGGACACCAGAGCCCTGCCGTCCCACTGCATGGCGGACGTGGCAAGAAGAGAACGAGAAGCCGGACGGCCGTGGTCGACGTCGGCCTCGACGCTTCTGCAACCTCAGCTCGACGTCCCGAGGATGCATGGTTGGCACGTCACGTGCCGAGTGACACTGCTTCGACTCGCCCTTCCCGCATGAGACATGCCTCAGCCTTCTTCCCCGCACTTCTGTGACATGACAGGCCCGAGCGGAGGAGAGAGGCAGGGAGAGAGGGCCGACGGAGTGCCGCTGCCGTAGCCCCTCGCGTCGACGTTGATCATCCTTCGCGGTGCCGCACGGAGGGTGTGTCGAGCGAGGTCGGCGCCGGAGGCTGACGGAGGGCAAGTTCCCAGAAGGTGCCCACGGTACGTACGTACCGTACGAGGCGTACAGTACCTCGTAAGCCCATCGTGCCCAAGTATCAGCTCGCCCATGCTAGGTATCGCGGAGATGCGATCGGCGATCGACCGGATGGTGCGGAGGTCGGCGTCCTTGGCAGGTCTAGCGTCATGCGGCGTCGTCGGTAGTGGAAGGGGGCCGAGGACGACGAGGACGACGACGACGACGACGACGACGACGACGACGACAGCGCCGCAGCCCAAGTCCCTGGAGGCTGACTAAGAATCTACATTACAGATGTAATGCACGACGACGCTGCTTCGACAGCACGTGATCAACGACGCTGAACTCCCTCTCGCTGTACGTACGTATGTACGTACATACGTACTCGACTCCACTCCTGTCGAGGTCTGCATGGGAGATGCAGGTGAGACGGCGTACAGGATGTCATGTACGTCTGTACATGCGTACATACGTACATATGTATGTACGTCTGTCTGTATCTGTTTTCTCCCGGCGGTCCTCGCCTTCGTCGTGATGCGCCGGTCTGAGGGTCGACTATCCCGTCCGTCCCCATCGGCGACGACGCCTGGGATCGAGCGAAGACGACGGCCGTCTCGGTGCCGGAGATGCGTTCGAAGATCGGGCGTCCGCTCCAGGTCCCAAGCCTGCGGGGTGCTGAAGAGTGCCGAAGGCTACCCGTGCCAGGGGGGGTATTACCCCCCCAGGGTAGGCGTCGGAGGCGTGCCTGTACGGTACGTACCGGAACTTGCCGCTCGCTTGGCGGCCGGGCGTGCGGGGAACCAGACAGGTGGGGACCGATGGTGCGGCTCCAGTCACGTGACCAACGAGGGGCGTTGCGTTGGGATGACGTAATCCGCACATACGCAACTTGAAACGGTTCCGTACGACCTGCTGACAGGCCCCGGCGCAGCTGCTTTGCGTGTGATGGTTCATGGGCCCGGGACGCGACACGTAGCTTCGACAATCGACCGCTCACACGTATGTATCGTACGGTAGCTTGTTTGTGGGACCGTTGAAATGAGCGGTCCGAGCCCAGTAGCGGGGTACCAGCGACCCTCGGAACGTGCCCCAAGCCTGGGGGCTCATGATAGCTGCCTGATCAGGTCAAAGGAAAGGCACCGAGCCTGGAGTCCGTTGATGAGTCCAACGACCAGCCAGTGCCAAAGACGTGTTCGACACAGCGGCGAGAGGGAGACCAGGCGCGAGAGAACTCCATGGCCAGGTCCATCGTCTCCATTTCGACCGCCCCGCGTTGCCGGTGCATCTGCGAGAGCAGGGGGCGTCGGTACGGCCGCAGTGGCCGTGGCTCGGCCACCCGTGGATCGCGCTTACCGCCTAGCTTGGGTGAGCCCGTCGCCGTCACGCCGAAGCTGCTTTCTGCTGTCGTAGCCTCTCCTCGAACTGGGCAAACTCCTTCGCGGCAATCTCCTCCTCGGGGTCGAGCACCTGCTTGACGCCCTTGACCTCTTCGATCTGGCCCGGACGGTTCCCCCGTGTCAGCTCGGCTCGAACCCCTCTACGATGTGGGACGCGCTGGGAGACTCACGTAGTGCATCATCATGCTCTCGATGCCGTTCCTGAGCGTGACCGTGCTCGAGTCGCAGGTTCGGCAGGCGCCGCGGAGTTTCAGGAGCACCTGGCCGTCCTCGAAGCCGCGAAACTCAATGTCTCCTCCGTCCTCCTGGATCGCGGGCCGGATTCGCGTCTCGAGGAGCTCGTTGATCATGCCCACCACCTCGCTGTCCTCGTCGCGATACTTGACGTCGCCGCCCTCGCCGCTCGCCTGACCGGCCGGGGCGCCCGCCGAGTCGTGCTCGACCGTGTGGACGAGCTGCTCGCCCGACGTGACCGCCTCGGTGATGAGGCTGAAGACCTCGGGCTTGATGTGGGCCCAGTCGGAGTCGCTCGTCTTGATGACGGTGATGAAGTCCGGCCCGTAGAAGACCGAGCTGGCGCCGTCGACGTTCAGCAGCCGTGCGGCCAGCGGCGACGGGTGTGGCGGGGCAAGGGTCGAGCGTGGCGAGAGGTACTCGAGGAACGGAGCCGAGAAGCCTTCGGGCAGAACCCGGACGTTGGGGATGAACTTGAGAGCCTGTATCGGTCGTGAGCCTTCTTCTCGTGCGCCTTCACGGCGAGCCGGCGCGCGAGACCCACATCGGCATTAGGCGTCGTCTCGGTCTGTATGAAGATGGTCCGGACGCCCTGGACGGGCGCTCTTCGAGGCGGCCATGACGGGGCTCGACGTGCTTGTGCCGTGGGTCGTAGACGATCGTTGGACGCCGTGAAGACCGGCGGCGGTCTTGCCGTCCGATGGTGACGTCGTGAAAGCGAGCTGCTCCATGGCGATCCGAGCCGACTGGAGAGTCTCGGCCGGGAGACCTGATCGGCCAGCAGTCGAAGCTCTGGCCTCGCGATCTGCATGACCGAGGCTCGTACGTGTGACGGTAGGGATCAAAGTCGGCGAGAGGCTTTGCTCGTACGAGTAGTGATCACAGGCTGGCTGCGCTAATGTCGTTCGCGACGGCCGTAGCAGAGCCTCACCGTCTCACCACCTCCGACCCTACGCGACTGCGTCGTCCCGAAGGACAGGATTGCAACCCGCAAGGCGACAATGATCCCGACCGTCTGCAAGGTGTGCTCGACCAACGCCGCCAAGTATAAGTGCCCGGCGTGCCAGCTCCAATAGTGCGTGGCCGTTGCCCTACCGTCCCCGGACTGCTCGCTGGCGATACGGAGCCGTAGCTCACGACATGCGCGGACGAGGATGACGCTGCAGCTGTTCGGTGCCATGTTACCGCGTCCACCGAGAGGTTCACGGCCACGGTGATGATGTGCCGTTGGACGCGCGAGGCCAGTCGTCCGGGGATGCCGTCGCGACCGGTGAGGACGGTTTCGAACCCGAGCCAGCCGTCGTCGAGCCAGCCGTCGTGCCCGACGATGCACCGCCCCCAGCGTTTTCCACCTTGGAGCAGGGCCGCGAAGTCGCCGCGCTCTTCGCTCGCTATCCGAAGCTGCGAGAGTATCTGAGAGGTGTCTACGTGGCCACGCTGGACCCGGCCACGCTGGACCCGACCGCGCCTGACGGTCTCGCACCGGACCAGCCACAGCGACGAGAAGCTCTCTACGGGGACGATGATCCGCCATCGTACGGACGCAGTCGCGGTCGCGGTCGCGGTCGTGGTCGTGGCAACACGAGACCGCCCCCGCCCTGGACGCCCGAACGAGGGATGCGACGTGGCTTGCACCAGCTGACGCAACGGCCGAGGAACGACGTCGACCAGGTGGCCGAGGGAGCGGAGGAGTTTAGGAGGCTCGTGCTGCAGAAATGCATGCCGCGCGGGGACGGAGATAACGTCGCCCAGGTTGCTCCGTCGATCATCGGCGGCGGCGGCGGCGGTCGGCAGCAAGGGGGCGTGGGAGCGGACGTGGCCGTGGACGTGGATGTCATTGCAGCTCTCTTGGCACAGCAGGGTGGTCGTTGAGTCCTTGTCTGCACCCCGATATCCTATCTCCCCCTCCGTCTCACTCTATCTATCTATCACTATCCCTCTTCTCTGCTCGGCCACTCTTGTCCTCTCCGCTCACGCCTCTCCATCTCTCTACGACAGTCATCTGTGTATCCTCCCCTGAGCCTCCTGAGCTCCAGCCAGTAATCTCTACCATCACACCTGTACACAAAACACAGCAGGTATACAATGCACACACAACTCTCTTCTCTCGATGCCTTGGTCACTTTTCGACACACTCCATCTCAAAACATACTCTCCCCCCACCCTTCCCCGTCTCTCTACGACAGTCATCTGTGTGCCCTCCCCTCAAGCCCGCTGAGCTTCAGCCAGCAATCTCTACCATCGCACCTGTACACACGTGACAACAGGTACATAATACACCCCCTTTCTCTTTTCTCAGCGTGTTACCTATGGCGCCAACAACGACACATGGAAGATATCTCCAGCAACCTCGGCCTCCCCCCGTGGTCGGACAACCCCCACCCAGGCCCCGCCCCAGCCCCAGCCCCACAGACACTTTGGCAAGCCTACCAGCTGGCCGAGCAATGGTGCTGGGATCGCTGGAAAGAACTCGAAGGCGCCCCCCCCCCCCCCCCCCCCCCCCCCCCCACACCGCAACACCGACCCTGACCCCGGCCCCGGGGGTGGCTGGAAGCCAGACAAGATGCCCTACAAAGCGGCGACTCTCCGGCTACACGCCGACCTTCCCAAGCCCCACGGCAGCCTACTGACTCAGATCCGTACAGAAAAGATTGGGCTGGCAGCCTTCCTACACCAACGCCGGGTCCCCCGGCTTCGATTCACCGGCATGCCCCTGTGGGTGGCAGTGGGAAACTGCTAAGCATGTGATCCTCAACTGCCCGCGCTTCACACAAGAACGCTGGCAGCTGAGGCAGCGGGTCTCCTCCACTGACTTCCAGCGACTAACCTCCAACGCCCAGGCAGCCGCCGCGGTCACGACGTGGTTCCTCCGTCTGGATCTTCTTGCCCAGTTCTCCTGGGCTAGGGAGCAACTCCTCTCTTCTTCCCCCTCCTTCCCCTCCCCCCTTCTTCTCCTGCTTGACTGCTACAGTCACTTACCTAGTTCATACTAGATCCTCGACCGGATCGCCCCCCGCCTAGGGGCGGCAGGGAAGGTTTTTCGCCCTTGGGATACATGACTACCATGCTCTTGAGGTTTTCCTTGCCATCTACATTAGACTCCCCAGCATAATCTAGCCTAGCTAGTTTTAGAATGGTGTAGGAATTCAATCAATCAATCAATCAATCAATTCTCAACGTGTTTGTCACTTTTAATCCTCTTTACGGCATGGAAAGCAGAAAGTGCCCTCCGGTCAAAGGACACGAAAAAGGGTTGGATCAACCCGCAAGAGAAGAGTGCTTCTAACCACCAGAAACCCGCCCCCAACAAGAAGAGAGATGGAAAGAGAGAAGAGAGGAAGAAGTGAAGGTGTGGAAGAAAACACCATGGCGTCATACCGCGATGAGAGAGAGAGAGAGAGAGAGAGAGAGGGAGAAGAAGAGATGAAAAGGAAAAGACATTGTTCAATCTGGTCTTTGGTTCTGTCTCGACGTCGCGTTTTCGCATGGGTATTCGGTTCCGATGAGGATCAGTCAGTCCCTTTGATATCAATTGTCATAAGTATCAGCCAGCCTCTTTCCGTATCTGTTCCAATAGATATCAGCCAGCCCCTTCCATACCCATTCCAATAAAGATCAGCCAGTCCCTTTGATGATCAGTCAGTGCCAGACGAACGAGTTAAAAGTGGGACGTCATGATATCTGTCCCATCTGTCCCGTCTGTCCTGTCTGTCCTATCCATCCTGTCTGTCAATACTCACACCAGGTCATCAGATATCCTTTGCTCTTCAAGACGAAAAGAAAAGAAAAGAAAAGAAAAGAAAGAAAGAAAGAAAGAAAGAAAGAAAGAAAGAATTGAAAGAGTTGAAAGAGAGAGGGAGGAACGGAAAGAACAGAAAAGAACCTGAGGATCTGAATATCTGAATATCTGAGCCACTGGACAACTGGATGATGTGTTCACTTTTTCCCCTACTGGGTGGTTCTAGCACCAGGCCTCCCACTAGTTCTACTGTAGCTCAAGCTCTCTACTGGCTAGTCTTAGCACCAGGTCTCCACTAGTCCTAGCCCAGAAGCTCTCCACTAGCCTGAGCTCCCTCCCCCAGTCCCGACCGCAACTTCCCTGGGCCCAACAACTTCTGGTCTCGACTTCTGATCCCAACTTCCCGACTTCGCCTCATCTTCTTTTTGTTCTTTTTTTTTTTTGCATGAAGAGCCTTGCGGCTGATGAATGCATGGGGAATATCCGTGCCCTGATGAATGAACAGGGAATCTTTGTGCCTGATGGAATGCATTGGGGAGCCTCGCGGCCCATGAACAAAGTGTAGTAAGTAGTAGAAGGCAAGGAGGAAGAAGTAGGAAGAGGTGGCAAGCAAGCAAGCAAGCAAGCAGCAAAGCAAAAAGGCAAACAAAAGCTAGTCCGACACATGTCCACATGTTCACATGTCCAAGTTCCAACACCGCGAACCCGCGAACCCGCGAACCCGAGAACCCGAGGATCGTAGAACCCGAACACCCCCCTCTTTCCCCCCAAAAAAGTGTCGAGAACAACAGCCCAAGGCAACAGCCCAAAACGACTGCCCAAAGCAACAGCTCGAGACAACAGCTCAAAGCAACTGCCCAAACCAACTGGCCCCTCAGCGCTGGAACCAAGAGAATTTTCGGCGCATGCTCGTGTCGCCGACGCCGGCGACAGGACTCTCGAGCTCGGCGCTGCGATCGTAAAGAGCCTGTTCAGGGAGAGAGGAGGAAAAGGAGGGACGGCGGTCAGCGGGGCGATCTTAGTGACATGTCGATAGAACGAGAGGAGATGAGATGAAAAGCAAAAAAAAGGGGCATGCGAAATGTGAACAAGAGGCACACGACGACGAGAATCGCAAATCGCAGATCGTCCGTGCAGAAGGCAAGGCAGAGCTCCGTGTAGGATGCACGTCGAGATCGGAACACCGCACAAGGGCCAAACGTACATCGTCATCCTTCTTGAGGTCGCAATCGAGGATCAACCGCTGCACCTCCATCCTCCGACGCATGTCCTGGTACGGAGTGGCCTGGCTCCGCTGGATGCTGACGATGACGTCGCCCATGATCTCGAACTTCTTCCAGTTGATGCGCGTCTGGCCGGGGTCGGTGAAGGTGCGGTTTCCCTCGTCGCCCGACACCAGATCACGCCGGTGCAGCGGCAGGAAGGGGATCCGCGGCGCCGACGTGTTCTTCCACGCCAGTCGGTAGGCGAAGTGGCCCTTCTGCGTGCCCATCAGGATCTCGAGCCGCATAAACTCCTTCTGCGAACGGGGCGTCACCAGCTCCCGTGTCTGGATCAAGCGGTAGACGGCGTTCCCACCGATGCCCGCGACGATGGCACCCAGGGCGTTGTAGTTGTTCAGTTTGCGCAGCCTCTGCAACATGCCAGAACCGCAGGTGAGCCCTTCCATCTCCACACGCACACACGCACACACACACTCACACTCACACTCACACTCACTCACCCACGCAATGTTCATAAACTTCTCCAGGGCCCTGGCCCGGTGCTTGGACTTGTCCCGCAGCAGGATCATGTTCGTCACCCAGCAGGCCACGTGGTTGAACTGGTTGATCATGCGGTTGACGTTCTCGACGCTCTTGCTGCGCTCTCGCTGCGCGGCCGACAGCGTAATGTGCCGGACAATGTCGCGCGGCCGGATGGCCGAGAACATGATCCAGTCGATGCGCGTCAGCTCGTGCGCAAAGTCGCCGTCCGGCACCTCCATGAACTGCCGCCAGAGGGTCTTGGTGAGGGAAATCCTCGGCGCGGGGAGCAACAGCTGGGCCTCGCGCTCGGCCACCTCGACCGTGTTGACGAGCGTCTGCGACGAGCCGCCCGACAGCGTCGTCGAGTTCTCGCCGCTCGACGACTGCGACGGCACCCCGGACACCCGAGCGGACTTGGTCCCGCCACCGCCTGCGGCACCGGCGCCGTTGGCACCGACGCCTTCGCCTTCGTCCGTCCCGATGCTCACGACACGCATCGCCTCGCCGAGGACCTCGCCCACGGCCGTTTCCGCCAAGGACAAGGGCAGTCCCCACGCGGTCTCGGACGAGGACGCCATGTCGGATCGTGCCCAGGCGGCATCCTCGTCCTCGACGAAGACGTCAAAGGCGGCGCGGAGATCCCTGGCCACGTGTACGTTTGGACCGCTATTGGGCAGGCCGACGATGAGATCGCCCAAGCGACGTCGGGTCCGAGGGTGGGCAAAGTCCCCGGGATAGCTGAGCAGCCATTGCAGCAGCACTCCGAGGTGGCGTGACCGCGTCGGCGTCGTCGTCGTCGTCGTCGTCGTCGTCGCGTCCACCACGTCGCCGCCTTCGACGCCGTCGGCATCGATGTAGCGGTTTAGGATGAGGGTCAGAACCTGTCCCGGCGCGGCGAACTTGCGATAGAGGCAGAGGAAGATGGTGGGGAAATTCGCGTCGGCCCTGGACACGGGTGGGGCCAGCAGACGGTCGACCAGCGCCTCGAGCGTCTCGCCGACCATCGGCGCCGGCTGGGCGGGCGACCGCTGCTCGCGAGCCTCGTCCTCGTCGTCGCCGTCGTCGTCGTCGTCCGCGGCCCGTTCGATGTCCGGACGAGGCGGAGTCGCTAGCGGGGCGTCGTCGTCCTTCCCCTCGCCACCTCGCGAAGACGGCTGGGAACTGTAGTCGGGCTCCTTGAAGAAGGACTGCATCCCGGGCTCGGGGGGCACCTCGGGCGACGCTAGGGTCGGCGCGCGGAACGGCGGGTCCGAGACGACGACGAGGGTCGTCGTCGCCGCTGAGGATGCGGTGGCCCCTGTGGCCGCCACCGCAACGGCTCGTCCCCGAATGTGCGGCGCGGTCAGGGCGGCATGTATCGTGCCCGGTGCGATGCTGCCCTGGTCCTCGACGGCGCTGGTGCGGGGGACGACGCCGGGAACGGTAGGAGACGAGCTGCGACGGGTACAACGATGGTGATATCGGTCCTCTTCGCTTTCGTAGTCGTCGTAGTCGTCAACATCAACTTCAACGTCCTTGAACCCTTGCCGCTGTTGCCTCCGCTGCCGACGATGGGGAGGACGGTGACGGTGATGCCGATGCTGATGCTGATGCTGATGGGCGTCGTGCGCTGACGAGCCTTCATCACAATTCGGAGATGGGTGCGACGTTGGTAATGGTAGTGACCGCCCATCTGCATTAGCGCCAGATGAGCCCGATGCTAAAGTCCTCGGTCTGGTCCGTAACCAGGTCGATCCTGTCGAGTCGGGCTCGTTTCGATCGCGTTTAACAGACGAGCCATCCGGCATGGAGGTTTGACGCGCCCTTCGGGACTCCGCGCGTCCCCAAGTTGCCTCATCGCTGGGCGGATCTGTGACGACCGTCGCACGCTGGTCAGCCCGACGGATCTATCTTTGAAAGGGGAAAAAAAGCAATACAGGGACGATGCTGAACGACCGTGCTGAATACGCCTCGCGATACGTTATGCGCCGCCAAAAGAGAGGAGAGAACTGAGACGCGAGACAGAGACAACGGAACTCTGCCGGGACACGAACGTCGCCGGGGCCGGGTCCCGGGCCGCAATGCGCACGTCGTGAAAAGGTCGCACAGAGCGATGCGGACGTGGTCGAGAGTAGCTGGTGCGAGGGGTGCGAAACGAAGATACGGAGCGTTGCCGCACCGGGGCCCAGGGCGCGGGGGGAAGAACTGACGGAAAGGGGACCCACCGATCATACGGGACCGGACTTTTCGGACGATGGCTCCCACGCAACGCTTCTCGTCGCCGTCGGACGCGCCGGCAGGCAGCTGAAGGCAGTCGACGTGGTGGTCCGGTGCGACGAGCCCGGCACGTCGGCAGATTGCCAGCTGAGCCTGGCGCGATTCGGTCGGGGATTCGCATCTCGAAGCGACGAAAGCGAAGGGAAGGTCGGCGGCGACCATGGAACCTGACGTGGCTGGGGCGGCCCGAAGTGGGGCGCCAACCGTCAGCGACGTCTCTCCAGCTGTCCCAACGCAGACGTGCATCTGTCTCGCCCAAGCCGAACGGTCAAGGACAGTACTGTACGTAAGCGAGGCGGGGGATTGTGGGGAGAGAGAGAGAGAGAGAGAGGGGGGGGGGAGGGAAGGTTGTTTGGTGGGCCCCTCGGGCAATTGGGCTGATGAGAGGGAATGTGTCCGTCGAACGTGCCAGAGGAGGTGGAGGAGAAGGAGGACGACAAAAAGGAGGGACATGGGTATTGCTATTTCTGTCTTCCCGACGGCGGCTGTCGGCAGCCCTGCTTGGGCGACGACTGCAGCGGCGGCGCAACGATGCGCGATGCACTTACGGAGCATGGCCGGCACGGTGTCGACGCTTCGTGGCCGACTCAGGTCGCACAGGACGAGAGCTCCGTCGATGTGAGGAATGTCGACGTCGTCGACCGCGGTCGGCCACCGCATGCGACCGTCGCGGTCTAGGTCGACATGTTCCAACCCCAGCTCGACCAGCCGTACCATGTAGATGACGCCGCCAATCAGCATCTTGCGCGACGATGGCACGGTCCAGGCCGAGCCCGGCAGGCCCAGGGCACGTCGGATGAAGTGCGACTTGCCCACGCCCGCCGCGCCCACGACGAGGACGGTCAGGTCGGGCATCGTCGCCGCGGCCGAGGTTGGCTCCGTTCGAACCGGTAGCCGTTCATCCGTCTCCTCGATGCGTTGTTAGTCCAAGATCGTCTCGAGTGGATGCAGCGGAGTTGGGGGGTTTCAAGAGGGCAAGCCTGAAACCTCGGGCGGCGCTCGTCGTGCATCGCCGGCCAAGAGGAGCCGTGGCACGGCGCGAACGCGAGAGAGAGAGAGAGAGAGAGAGAGAGAGAGAGAGAGAGAGAGAGAGACCCCCAAGGCTCTGGCCACGACTCACCGAATGATGAGCGACTCGAGCAGGCCCGCCGGGCTGAGCCGTCGACTGAGGCTGGTGTCTCACGGGCGGAGCTGCGTGTCCCAGCGTCGGAGAGTCTCGGCCGCCGGGAGACTCGGCCTGCGTCGACGGCGTGGCACCGTGCCGATCGACGTCGTCGCCCGCTCGTCCTCCTCGTCGTCGTTGCTGCTCTTGTTCGTGTCGCTGGCGTCTCGGCGCCATCTCCGGCGGGGCATCCCGGTCGTGCTCTCTGCGACGCACATCCTGCCGCCGTGAATTACCGTCGACGTCGCCGTCCTTCCGCTTCTGTCTCTTGCCCGTCGGCGACGGTTTCGACGGTGGCAATCCTGCCGTCGCCGCGACGGCGACAGCAACAGCAGCAGCAGCAGCAGGCCGGCCAGACAACATTGCGGGGTCCTGAACGTGGGATTGCTCGGGTATGCAGTCGTAGTACTCGTCGTCGTCGTCGTCGTCGTCGTCGCGCTCCGGCCGGTAGACGCGAGTCAAAGGGGCCGGCAGGCTCGACCGCAGGCTCGAGTTGGACTTTGGCCTCGACAGAGTACCGGAGGTGGTCTTGGCGCGCCGGCGCGAGGTCGACGAGGCCACGCGACGGTGGCCCGACGTTCGTCGGCCGCTCTCGCCTTCGGGCGCGGCCATGCCGTACGTGTCGCCGGACGCTCGCCTCGACATGGCTGCTTCCGGTGCAGCGTACTCGTAAGGGGTGTCTCTGTGTGTGCGTGTGTGTATGTGTGTTTTAAGATCGGCCTCGGCGATGGACCCGCGGCACTCGTCCGTCCGTCCGCTCGGGCTGCGTCTTTTTCAACCGGGTTTCAAACCATGAGAGGGTCGCGAGCAACGTCGGATCGGCGTCACGTCAGAATCTCGCCGGGCACGAGGGCCAAAGAGCCGGTCAACGAGCAAGCCAGAGGCGCTTCGGTGCGTCGTGGGCATCCTTGGTCGACGAGAACATGGGGGGGGGGGGGGGGGGACCGTAACGACCGACAGGGGGACAGAGATGGAAAAGGCGTGTGTGGTTTTGTGCGTGTTCGTCCGTCGACGGAGGATGCGGGATGGTCGAGGACGGGGCGTTTGGCCGGCGACTTGCGGTATCTGATGTCCGTGGTTCGAGAACGACAGTGCCTTGCGTCTCGACGGGGAGTCGAGGCGCGAGTCGGTTGCCGGGCGCGACGCGGAGACGACGACGACGACGTCGACGACGATCCCTCCTTCCGCGCCGCGGACACGGCAGGACGGTGCCAAAAAGGGTTCTCGGCTGGGTTTCGTCGACGAAGCCGGACCCTTTTTGGCCCTGGGCCGTCGAAGGCGGTGGAGAGTTTCGATGGCCGCTAGTCGAGCGTCGACGGGAGAATGGAACGTGGTCAATGTGTCAATTCGACGGGAAGGACGATGTTGGAGCGGGCGGTGATGGTCGTCGCCGTCGTCGCGGAGAAGGTCCCGGTACGTAGAAGCAGGGTCCGTGTACTAACCTAGTTCGTGAGCGCGGGTCGGCGGTCGTGGCTCGTCCGCTCGTGGCTGGTGGCTCGTGGTTTCGGTTCGGTTCGAGAGATGGGCGAGGTGTGTGTGTGTGTGTGTGTGTGTGTGTGTGTGTGTGTGTGTGTGTGTGTGTGTGTGGACAAAACGAGACTAGCAAGGTTCCCGCCCTGCAGCAACGTCGAGCGTCGTCTTCTTCGCGGGGGTGTCGAGAAGGATGACCCGTGACGGTGAAGACCCTGATGATGATGATGATGATGATGATGATGATGATGATGATGATGATGATGATGATGATGATGATGATGATGATGATGATGATGATGATGATGATGATGATGATGATGATGATGATGACGATGATTATGATGATGATGATGACGAGGAGGACGAGGACGAGGATGAGGATGATGGTGGCAATGACGAAGATGACGATGATGTCGGGGATGGTGGCGCCGTTGCCGTGTTTCCCTCTCCCACTCGGGCGTGTCCGGCTATCTCATTCCTGCCGCGATTCCGCCACTAGTTTCGCACTTGACGGTTGTCGTGCTTTGTTCTTCTCGACGTCGACGGCGTCCTAAGCTGCTGCGGCGGCGGCATCGTCGTCTTCGATCGACCGTCTGCCGTCTTGCTCGCGGCTTGTTTCTTCAACGATGCGTCGTGGCCTCCACCGACCGTCGGCCCTTACGGATCTGTCGTCGCCCCGCTCGCCCTGTCATCCTCTCGATCTCGGGACGTCCTCTCGTCCGTCTTGGTCGGCCGTCGTGGATTTTGACTCCGGGTCGAAGGTCGGCCATGTGGTGAGGTGCGAACCGACGGTCTGGCCAGACCATGAACTCTCCTCGACCAGCCCCCTGCGCTGGGCCTGGCCCAGCCGGTTCCGCCCAGACACGCGAGAGTTCCGCCGACCAGGCAGACGCCTCGACCGGCCGAGGCCGCAGAGACCGTCATGGCCGTCCTGGGGCCCGCGCCGGAGGTACGCGGCCCACCAGCTGCCACGAGCTACTACGGCGATGCCTGGGCAGGCACGTGCGTGCTACATCTCATGACGTACAACGCACGTAGACGACATTGTTGCATAGGTGATGAGATGGGCCTGCCCGTCTCGAACGGATGGCTCGCGGACGGGACGGGGAGGTCTGCATCCTGAATGAGACGCGAGGCCGTACCGCGCAAGTCCCCCTCCACCTCCCGGCACGCCGGTGGTGACCGAGCCTGGACTGAAACTCGAGCCGGCGTCCATGCGGAAGTTCCCGCCTGCCGCCCTTGCTCGGGGTACTGCATCTTGACGATCCTGATCGATCACGACTCCGGATGACGGTCTCCATCGATCTCAGAAGCTTACAACGAATCGTTGGGCGTCGAACCTCGAACATCGAACATCGAACATCGCAGCCCGGCGGTGAATGTTTCTGGCACCTTCCCCCCCCCCCCCCCTCGCTACGATCGTCGAACTTCGAACGTCGAAGGCTGCAACCGGTTTTGGAAAGCCTCCCGTCGTTCCCGCCGTCATGCCGTGCGAGGCTCGGGATCGATACTGCATCATGATGTCGGACCTTCCCTCCCCCCTCCCCCCCCCCCCCAAAAGCCAGAACGTGCCCGTCGCGCTGATCACGGCGCGCCCGAACAGGGCTGCAGCATAACGTGCGTTCCGCCGTGGTCGCATCACTTGTGAGCATCGACCCATTATTCTGCTGCGTCGATCATATGTACATTCGTAGGTGACGCGCCAATGGTAAGCCGTTTACCCGCCCACGTGATACTGGTCGATCGGTGGATTAGTCACGCTTCGAGTGCTTCCGTACCTCCGTACCGTCGAAGATCAACTTCGAGTCGCTCCTCGTGTGCCTCTCAAGAACGCTGAGATGCCCGAGCATGTTTTGATGCTGGCCGATGGTTGAACTCCTCGACGAGCTCCAGAGTACGTGGGACCTGCAGTCCAACGTGGCACACCGACTTCTGTCCGAAAACACCACAACTCCTTGATTCGCCTTTCTCTGAGACGATACGTACTGTAATCCTCGAGATTTCTCTCTAGTCTCACTCGAAGGCCCAGATCTTACTCCTTCAAAGGGTTTTCCTTTTTTTTGGGGGGGGGGGGCATGCACGTTACCTGGAAGTTCTGCATTGCCCACCAGCCAAATCAGAGTAAGAATAAAACGGAACAAAAAAAATGTGGGATGTGGTCTTCACCTCACCGGCCATCGTTGAAAATGTGATGTTAGCTTTGCTGCCACTACACACAAGTACAATCTCCATGATCCTGTAGGTAAAAACACCTTTGTTGTTGTTGTGAGATCTGCTGCTAACACAGCCTGGCTCCACCATGACTTATCCACAGAGGTCTTTTCCGGGTGTCTGGTGGATCTGTCGGTTGACCCCCGACCTTCAGATGATGACAGACGTACGTAGCTGTACATACGTACCCCGTACTGTATCTTCTAGACGCTGCATCTGTATCTCTTGGCATCTGCATTGGCTTACGTAGATCTGATACAAGGTCTCACCCAGGCTAGCCTCCACTCTCTCTAGTGATGACTCCACGATGACCAAGGCAGCTGTCTGTCAAGACCATCGGTTCGGGGTGGATCAAGATCACGTGTGGATTCTCTCGTCTCTAAGGCTTTTGGTAGCGACACGAGCCGACCGGAAAGCCGATGTAGTATGTCACCCTAGCTGCCAAGACCTACCAGAACACCCTCACCAGCCTCCCATTACGTCATGCCGTCCTCGGACCATTGTCGATACGCGGCAACACACCGCCGAGCAGCAGCAGCAGCAGCAGCCGGCAGCAGCCCCTAGCCTTCAGTAAAGAGCTAGACTCGAGCGAGCTCCAGCTAGCGAAATGGCACCCGATCGAGCACTCTTCCAGGAACAGCATCCTGTAGGAGCAACCTGATCAGCATGTGCTGCGCAGGGTGATGAGGAGCTCCAAGCTCCGCTGATGTCTCCATCAAGAGTCATAGGGAAGTTGTAAAGCTCACAAGAGACGCGCATCCCCGCCGAAAGTCCTCCCTGTCTAATAATACATCCCTTCAGGATGCCTTCGACCGGGCCAATTTCCCCTCTTCCTAATATCACTAGCGATATCGAGGTAGTACAAGCCAGAGCCATCATCCCGAGGCCCGTAGACCAGTCCAGCATATGATTGGCTCAAGCTCTTGGCGCTGGACAGAGTCCTCGAGTCTCCTAGTCCGACCGTAAACGGACGCAGTAATCGCGCCCTTGAGAGATCGGAGTCGTCTTGAACGACAACAAGTCGGGTCACGTAGATGGCGGATAAAAATACGGCGAGCTGTGCGCCGGCGATGCCCGCAAACAGGGCGAGTGGGCGCCACCAGTCGACGTTGATCTGGCTTCCGAGGCTTGCCGTCGTTCCGTTGATTGTGATCTTGGGGTTCCGCAAGGCCATCGACGCGATCGAACTGATTGCGAACTCGGCCATATTTGCGCTAACGTGGTCGATGTTCTGGAAATGAACTTCCCACCGGTTGCTGCCGAGCATTGTCAGTTTCTGCCTCATGCCAAGATTGTCAAGATTGAAGAAGGTGGCAAGACTTACCCAAAAGGATAGAATTGAGTCTGCTCCCATGTCGGGGGGGACCCTTCGAATCGACCTCGCAGTCCAATGGATGCAGCAGCTAGACGGGCAATGTCATCCGGGATGACGTGGACATCTCCCGTTGCATTTTCGACCGCATCGACCGTCACCGGACACTGGAAAAGGGTCGGTTCTTCGCCCATCCCCCAATGTCGATAAGCCCACATCCAGAGACATCGAGGCCCGCAGCTCTCGTTGACCTCCATCTGGGGGACAGCCGAGCCTCGATAAAGATAGGAAGTACCGTCGACGCCAGTGCTCTGACTCGGTATCGTGACACTCTCGTTGTGTGTCCCGTTTGTAAAGGTGTGATCGTCTCCTCTCCAGTCTGAAATTTCTCGATAACTGAGACATTTGCCCGCCGATGCCGTGATTGTTCGATTCGTGAGCCATGGGTAAGCTTTGAGATCATCGTCGACGTTGAACTCCAGAAATCGATACGTAAACTCCTGTCGACCTGGGGTCCGCTGGCAGTAGTAGGGAGGCTTCTCTCTCGATGCTAAGACATCTGATGTGTCACGGTAGGAGACACAGGGCGACGAGAAGGTGGATCCATGTGCATACTCTCCGAAACTATGTGCAAGGTCTTGAGTCATCACCTGCGGGGCATTCAAAAGAGCATCAGGGGGGCCAGGATCCGTCGGGCAGTAACGCCCGTTGTTTATGGAGCCATTATAAAAGTAGCATGTGAGATTTGGTGCGAGGACGAGCCCATCTCTGGCATACGTGCTGTTCCAATCCTTGCCATCATCGACCGAGTACGACGCGTTGGTCAATGCTATCGCCACCTGCGCACCCTAAGGATGTGTAAGTAGAAAAGGACCTCTGCCACCACAGGCGAGTGAACTTGCCAAGTTGAGTAAAATCTATCGATGTTAGACACAAGAACGAGGCAGATGAACAAGACTGGCGACTCACCCAAGTACCACAACAGAACCATGTCCAAAGCTTCTTCGATTCCCACGCCAAGACGAAGACGTTGCGTAAATTGTCGATGCCCAAGATCAAATCGACCTGTCGAAGGTCATGCTCTTCCTGCGCCAAGATGCACCATCGTAGACTTCTTGCGAGGGCCCTGAACGCTTCCTGTCGCGAGTCTTTTTATCAACCCGTATCCGCAGCGGGGAGACATCAAGGTGGCAGACTCACAAAGAAGTTGAGACCTAGCAATATGGTTAGGCCTGTCATGACACCGTTAAAGGTAACCTTTTCTGCGCGCGAGAGGATGCCCTTCTTCTGGTATAGTATTAGCACGCCCAGGATGGAAGCGATGATGGCAGCGGTGACGAGCCACCGGGAAAGTAGTCTCGGTAAGGCTGTGCGAGTCTGTTCTGTGTAGCTGAACCGACGAGGATCCGTAGTACCGAAGCTGGCCTGCCACGGTTCATCCGACTCGTTTCCAGCCGCGGCCGAGACGTGCCTGTCCAGTGCTTGAACGTCCCGAGCCGGCCGTTGAGAGCTAGCGTGCTCGTCAACATCTGAAGTGACACCGTCACCCATCATACGGACTTGACGACCTTTCAACATTGGTAGTCCTTTAGGATGGGAAAAGAGCAACAGAATTGTTTCTCGGTCCGATCATAACGTGCCTCGTAGCGCTTTATATGCTAAGCTTGCGCGAGGACTCGGTTCAGTTGCAAAGGCACTGTGCCACCGATTTCGTCGTCTCAGCCTATCAAATCCTCCACGCTCTCCTAGCCGCTGCATGTTCAGCCTGACATGGAGACAGGAGGCGTTTTAAGTCATCGTAAGCCCTGGCGCGATCGAACAGGTACCAATCAACCCAAGGCCGTCACGGTCACTGGCATCAGGAAAGAGAATCATGCAGGGCGGGCGATCACCCGTGCCGCGGAGAAAAGTGCATGCCTGGGGCACGGGTAAGAGAGATATCAACCCGGCCGCGCAGGGCAGAATCGGGCAGAACGAAGGCCTGCGGATCACTATCCGAAATCCTACATGTCCCCATCAATCGTGTCGGCGTCGTGGTCTGGTCTGGACGAAACCTCGTCTCTTTCGTGTCTTTTTGGCCCTCCGTCTCTCGAGTAGCGGTAGCTGAGAGACGACTAGGCAGCCTGATGAGCTGCCCATCACTCAGCCAGCAGTTGTCGAAGCAGGTGTCGTGCGGAGCTTATGTAAGACGACACTGCTGAGTCATACATATAAATATCGCGACAATGACTCCAGCGATATCCGAGCCGAATCTGGATTTGGCACGACCTTTAATTTGAGGACGATACTTGAGCTCTCGATGTTGGACTTTTTCGGAGTACTGTAAGAGCAACTTGACCATTCCTCGCTGCTGGAAGCCATAGTCACGTGAGCGAAGTTTTGTTCCACGGCCACGTGTCCGCCTTCAAGTACGGCCGTACAGTACTCGTATGTACTCCGTACGAGTACGAGTAAATGGCTGTCTAGCAATTTTAGACAATGACGAGCCGCAATCGGCGGAAAGAACCATAATTAGTGATGGTCCCGCCCGACGGAGATTTGGACTGTGGAAGCCTCTGCTCCGCCACCAACGTGCATCCTTAGTCAGCCGTTTAAGGTGCAGGCTACCGATGGAGCGCTAGCCGGCCTGTAGGATGACCGACGGGGATGCTACGGAGAATGCTAACAGACGGCCTATGGAGAATGCAGATACATAGCACTTTTCAGGTTGCCTCATTGGGATATAGCGCCAACCTTAGGCTTGCGAGACTTGGTCGTAATCAGTATACCCCCCCCCATACCACTCCCTCTCATGAGTACTTTGAAATACACAACGGTACTACTGACGGATAAGTACTCCTGAACTTTTGTGAGTCAAGCCATATTTTAGTTGATCTAGAAGCAGTCTTTTCTGACTATCCATTCATCTCACATAAAAAACCCCTACCAGCAACATTGAACAGAGTACTCAAATATCTTAGTGGATAGCTTAACATCACATCTAGCTTCCATGAAAATACGACTGAAAACAGTACACTGGATGATATATCAGGACTTCTGATACTTCTGGGCCGTCAAGATTGGGGTAATACCTAGGTTTGTGTGAGGTGGCTCATTGAAGTGGATGTACCCGGTACTTAAGCACCAAGGCATGTATCTAGAGATGTACTCTTGTACCTTAATGGAGGGGGGTATACATATGTAAGTACGGATATCACTAGAAAGTACAATGTATAGAGTACCTAAGCATCTGAGAAGATACGGGTGGGCCTAAACCCTATTTGGTCGTGAGGTTGGCGCTATACCCCAATGAGGCAGCCTGAAAAGTGCAGTGTATCTGCATTCTCCATAGGCCGTCTGTTAGCATTCTCCGTAGCATCCCCGGATGACCGACGTCGCTTCGTGCCGGGCCCAACGACGCTACTGTAGCAGACTACTGTAGCAGTCGCGACTGGGCTTTCGGCTAACGTAAACTACAGCACGGTACGATAGGTATCGCCGCGGCATTGGAGCCTGAGCCTGTGGCCGGCCCAGACACCGTTCTGTAACACAATCTGCAGGCGAAGGATCCATGGCGCTGCTCTTTGTTGTCGACAGGGAGCAACGGCCCTGGAGATTCGACTCTGGCGTCTCGGCGGGGCGGCTTCGGCTCAGCCTTCCTCTGCCGCTGCTGACCCGGCCGTGAGGATCACCGGGGTCACGTGCTCTGCCATGTTTGTTTGCCGGCAGCGCCAGCCTGCATCGTACGAGACGAGCAGACACCGACGCCGACACCCCCCTTTCCAAGCACGCCGAGGTGACAGCGGCCCCCCCGTCGATCGCGCATGATAACGACGAACAAAGTACGGTGGCACGGCGGTACATATGTACGTACGCATGTACGGAAGTACGTACGCATCGAATTGCCGGGCACGGGGGGCACAAGAGCACAACAAGGCATCATGCGTCCGGCGGCGGCGGTGGAGCGCAAAGGTCTGGAGCGCGCGAACGCCCGATAGCTCCAAGGTCAATAGACGTCTGCTGCTCAGGGACGGCAACACCTGACCAACGACCGATACAGTAGGATGAAGCCGGCCGCAAAGAAAGGTTACGAGCCTTTTTTTTTTTGGTGCGGACATGCGACGCCACCGTACGTAGCACCAAGATACCAGAAGCGGCTGCCCGCGCCCCGACGGTGGCCGCTCTCGGTGGAGCGGCAACGATCCTCGGCGCCGCTCCTTCCCCAGACGGACAAACGCGGCCGCGCCAGAGTCACGAGAGCGCTCCCCACGGCCGACGCGGTCGACCGCAACCACCAGCGCGACCGCTTCAGCAGCGATGCCGCATCGGGCGGGTCCGATCTGGCCCGATGGCGTCCCTGGGGCGATACCCCCCCGGGCCGACTCCTTTTACTTATAGTCGGAGACGGGCATCTCGGCCGTCGTCGCGAGACGACGAACGCATTCCTTCGCTGGCGGAAGTGCAGCCTGTCCGATGGGCTCGATGATGATGGCCGTCCCTGCCTGCGATGACCACGCCCTTGTGAGTTGCTCCACGCGTGACGATGATCGTGCCGGGCCGGAAGCGGTTGAGCTCATCGAACGCTTGCAGCGACAAGGCGGCGGTCACGCCGATGCGCCCTATCGCCTGCAACGCAAGTCGATGATGCAACCGTGTTGCGACAAACACGCGGTCGTGCCCCGAGCGCTCGCCGGCCACGGCTTCGCCGTCGGCCCCGGTCGACCGTTCGATCCCGAGGAGCTCTGTCGTCGGTTGAGGGAGGAGAAGCGCCGACGAGACGCGATCGAGCAGCGGCTGCGGCAGCAGCAGCAGCAGCAGCAGCAGCAGATGGAACAGGCGCAGGCCAAGCCGACGCGACAGTCGTGGCAGCCTTCGACGGCGATGCGTGACCTCTTCCGGAGCTCGGCCGAGACGAGGCACCTGCGAGCCAAGAGCGGCAGCGCGCTCCAGCCGGGGAAGGGTGCGCCGTCGCTCCCGGCCGTGCTGCTACCGCCGCGCCCCCGTGGCGACCTCGAGAGGCCGGCCGGGCTTTCGTTCGCCGAGAGGCTCGCCCATCGCCGCTCGGTCTTCTTCGACGACGGCGGCGGCCCGAGCCAGCAGCCTGCAACCGAGCCGGCGCCCGTCGCGCCTCGACGGCAGGACCAACGGCGACCGCGCAGGGTCGACTTGGTCGACGAAGCGCCGTCGCCGCGGCTTCTCGTGCCGCCGGGCAGGACGCACGTGATGCGGCCGCAGAGCATGGGCGACCTTGCGACCCGTGCCGGCGTACGGGCTCCGGCCTTGACGAGAGCCAGCAGCAACGAGGCCGGACCCACGACGGGTTGGGCACACGCTCGGCGTCGGCCAGACTGGGCGCCGCCCGCGGCCGACCCCGATCGGTTCGTCGTGCACGTCGACAGGACGCGGCAGGGGCAGGAGGAAGCTGCGACGCCGCCGGAGCCGCGGGTCAAAGCGGGATTTTTCCGGGACCACCTCGGCTTCCTGACGGTGCCGACCCAGGACAGGAAGACCGTCGGCGACTCGGACGACGACGAGAGGTCCGATCATCAGACGAGAGGGGACGTCGCCGGCGACTCGCGCCGCGCGTCCGAGCCATGGACGTCGACGGCGACGGCCTCGCCACCGTCGGACGTCGTCGACGGACGCGGCCGCGAGCGACGACCTCTCCGTCGAATCATGTCTCTGATGTCCATCTTTGGAAAGCGAAAGTAGCGACGTCGAATCGTCTCACCAGCTTCCTTCCTGTCTTGCACTTCTTTCACCTCCGTTCTGATCCGAAGCACAGACCCATGCTGCTTTGTGCTTTGTGCTTTGTGGCTTGTGGCTCGTGGTTCGTGGCTCGCCGAACGAAGCCAGACCAAACCATACAGACCGGCCTTTTCTTCCTTCTTCCTCCACACTATAGTCATGATGATGACGATGATGATAATCATGAAACAGGCTGCACTGCATCAGTGGAGTGAGGGATCCAGGGGAGCAGGAAATCAGACCAAGAGGAGGAGGAGGGAGAGGGAGCAGACGACGACGGCGTGGATGGGCTTGACAGGCAGGCAGCGTTTCACTTTTCATCATCATCACCACCACCACCTACTACGATAAGACTGGAGGTACGGAAGCCCGGGAGTACTCACGACACGTGAATCATCAATTTCGGGGGTGTTTGACGTTGATCCTGCTGCTGCTGCTGCTGCTGCTGCTGCTGCTGCTGCATGGTGCCACCGCTGATCCTGCATGGATCCGCCATGGATCTGCTTCGTGCCTTCTACGGCCTTCCAGGCTCTAAGGCAAACAAAGGCTTCGTGTCTACATATGGTTGATTAGCTAGTCCTCCCTAATCAATCTATCAGTTGTGACGCTCCTCATCTTCTTCTCCCCACTGCTTGCGACAGTGTTCCTAGTCAAACAGGGGGGGGGGGGGGGGGGGAGGAATTGGGAGAGATTGGGAGAGATTGGGAGGGATTGGGGTGGGTGACAACCGGAACACCAAGACCAAGACCAAGACCAAGACCAAGATGAAGCAAGATATAAACAAGAACCAAAAACAACAAAATCAATACATGAACCTCTTTGAACATGTGTAGTAGAACTCTTCCTCCACTTCTTCTTCTTCTTCTTCTTCTTCTTCTTCTTCTTCTTCTGCTTATCTTTTAAGAAGAAGAAGAAGAAGAAGAAGAGGAGGAGGAGGAAGAACGCAAAGAAATACAAAGATATAGATCATCCTTTCAAACCCAGCTCCAATCTCTGCATGCTTAGCTCTAGCAGTGAACAGAGGACTGGTTCTCTCCCCCCCCCCCCCCCCCCCCCCCTCCCCCCCAACTAATGTACCTCTGTACTTGTACTAGGGTACACAGTACGTACTGTGTGTACTGTACATGAACACTTCTTCTATTTCTTCTATCCTACGTGCACTCGGCTCTAGCACGTAAACTCATACGACTGTCCCTTCCGGTTCACACCTCTACATCTCCAAATCTCAAACGTCCGGGTGAAATGGCGCTTCGGGCACGGATCTGATGTCGCCATGCGGTCAATGGCCCCAAATCTCTCGACCACACATTTCTTAGCGCCCTATGAGGTACTGATGTTAGAGTGTATTTCACAGTTGGTGATGGTCAGTGTTCCGACGAGCGGATGGCTTTTGTCGTGTTTTTCAGAATTGGGAGAGCCAGGAACCAAGAGGAAGACAAGGAACTGACCTCATCTCCCCCTCTAGGGAAACACGCTCTCACGGCGACTGCATACCCCTTGATGGGTAAACAGGCGGTATGAGTATATCTGCTTCTCTTTGGAGCGAAAGGTTTATAGAAGGGATTCCTTCCTCGTCTTTCAAGCACTGGCCCTCGTGTTTTTGTCAGCTTTTGGATCCGACTTCTGTCGTCCTGGCCGGTGGTGAAAAGGTTTACCGTGATTGTTGTTTTACTGTCTCCAAGTCACCCGATGATGATGATGATGATGATGAAAGTCCAGTCACAGGAGCAGCACTTGTTGGAGTGCTGTTGAGAAGGACAAGGACGAGTGTGGCAAGGACCGAAAAGACGACATGTGATCCCAGGACTGGCAATATGATGGTGAAGATTGTGGAGGGAATCCTTCGTGACGTGGTTCTTGTAAGATGTGAGTACTCCGTACGTACAGCAGATATTCTGTCGGCTGTTTCCCGGGGCTCGGCCTTGGTTCTTGTAGATCTGGCACACCTACGAACATGGTACGTTACGTAGAACAGAATCAAATGTTTAACTTGAAAGGGGGACGGCAATCGACACACTTGTCAACTCAAGCGCGACAAGATCATGCGTCGTCTCGCGGTGACGAGTACGAAGTGTTGGAGTGACGTCTAGCAATCAATTAGACATTTGCATTGACGTGAGTGTCAGAGTTGTACCCGACCGTGCCGACCAAAGGAAGAATACACGAGGCTACCTCGTACCCCTTGTATCCCTTATGCCCCTCGTCCACAGTCAGACGACGACGACGACCTTTGTCGAACGTGGCAACTAGAAGAGTGGATTCGAGCAAAGCGATGGCGACTTCATCGGAACAAACACTCGTGGTCGAGAACCATGTCGAGTAAGGACTCGTACATTCAGGATTGGGATAATGTACGCCGACACTCCTGCCTAGGAGCAGCAAGAGCAGTAGTATATTCATCTACAACAGCCTCGAGGAAATCAACAAGCAAACAAGAGATAGCCCACGTCATAGGCTGTCCTGTAGGAGCTTGTTCATCTTCGAGATCTTGGACGACACGCTGAGGTCGATGGTCTTGCCGCCGACATCGACGACGAGGCCGCCCAGGATGTCTGGGTTTACCTGTATTTTGGGATGGTAATGTCAGTTTCGGCGGTTGGCACATCGAGCTGGTTTGCCACGGGGATGGGATGGGATGGGAATGGGATGGGACGAGAATGGCAAGCATGGCGTCGTAGCTTCAACGAGATCGAGACGAGGCTAGTGGCGGGAAGAGCTCCGAAGCCGGAGGCTGGGACCACAAGACCGAACCGACCTTGTTGTTGACTTTCAACTTCTTGCCCGGTCCTACAAGAGGGGATTTGCCCACCGCCGTCTCCAGCCGAGAGAGCGTCCTGTTGTCGAGTGGCTGCTCGCAAGACCATCGTCAGCCGAGGGATCCAATGGCAGACAGTCTGAAGAATCGGTCACAGGGCCCATCGGAAATCCATCCCCCGTCCAGCAGCGGCACCAGAGAGCAACGGAATCCACCCACCGCGGCGCTGGTCACGACCATCTCGACCTCGCCTCGATGCACGCTGATCAGCGTTCCGAACTTCTCGCAGATGCCGTCGAGGATGCTCAGGCGATTGTTGTCGGCCAGGGTCTTGAGGAAGTTCTTGACCGTCTCGTTCTTGTCCGCGCCGGCCATGTGCTTGAGGAGTTCGGTGACGATGTGGCCCTTGTCCTGCGCCGTCAGGGTCGGGGCCGACAGGATCGTCGGCAGGTTGTGGTCCTTCTTGAGCAGCTCGGCCAGCGAGAGCATTGCCCGTGCCGTGTTCTCCAGCGAGGACGTCTTCGCCGCGGCGGTGTACTGTATGCGAGCCACGCCTTAGCCACGACCGAGCCGGATGAGCGTCGCAGGCAGTTCCATATACGGTATGACACCCAGGGCAGATGCCTCCCCTGATTGCCGGTTCTGGGACGAGCAGAGACGCACCAGAGCACTGGCGTACGTGCCATCGATCCCGAACAGCGCAACCGGCGGCTTGACCGGCGCTCCCGAAGCCGACTGCGAGCTTCCTCCCTGCGTCGACGCCGCCTGGGCGTAGTCCCTCAGCGCAGCATGTCTCGTCGTCGCTGCGGCCAGACGCGGTTGTGCAGCACAAGGCCGGGCAGCGACGCGCGATAGCACTCGTGCCGAGGACGACGACGCTGACGAAAACATTGTGTCGATGCTAGGGCGGCGGGCTGGTATGATCAATGGTGTTGTTGCCTCGAAGCTTCTGAGCGTCGATACCTCGTACGGTGAACGGGCGGTTGTCGCGGCAGGCCAGCGTGAGGATGCTGGTCGATCTACCGTCGCCGGTCGTAAGTGTCGCAGACCGATTCTCGCAACTTATAACAGCCGGTACTACCACTTCGAGGCTATTGCCAAAGTCACGAGAAGGTCTTTACCAGCACTTTCGACCCTCTCAAGCCTGCCACTGCGGCATGTACAGTACGTACTCGTACGCACATTCCGTAAAGGCGTCGCGACACAAGTTTGCGTACGTCGACACATGCTCTCGGCTGCCGTAGTCATAAGTAATGCGATAGACCACACATCTTTCACGCGTGCCATCTCACTTTTATTGATCGCACAGAAGCCGCACAAAGTATCCTTTCCCCAAGACACCGAGGCAGACTTGTGTCGTGACTCTATACTTCCATACCTCAAACACATCCAAGACTTTCAATCTCTGGCCTCACAATTTAAGAGTCCCCATAAGTACTTGATGCACTGACAAAACAAATAACTGGACTCAACCACGTCCGCGCCGGCCTACGATACAGTGTCACACATGCCTATCAAGCAGGCTAAGGTACGGTATCGTACGGAGGTAGAGAGAGGCACTCGAGGGGAGCATCTCTCCAACGGCTCAGGCCCTTGGAGTAATTCGCACGTGAAGCGCTACACTGTTACGTCCGGTTCAACTTCCACTTGCACTCTCACGGTCCAGCACTGCGAGCCTCCAAATCTCATTCATCGGCATCATCATCGTCGAGTAGAGTCGAGTCCGGTCGAGTCGCCGCAAGATGCACCAATCCACTATCCATCTTATCATACGTACGTACAGACACCCTGATCCGCCCTCCAGCAACGCCAACAGAGAACCGGCTCCCCCCACCAGCAGACTGGTCTCAAACACCAGCAGGCAGAAATCCCGTCAATCGCTTCTCAACATGTTATCCACCAGCTCACCCAACGGCCCCCAGTAGTCCTTGCCGCTGGCCAGGGAGTGCTCGTCGATGAAGAGGACGTAGTGCTTGAAGCTCGTGTTCAGGTGCGGTTCGAGCCCGAGCTGCAGGATGACGGGGTAGTGGTGGCAGTAGATGTGTGCGTACACGCGGTACAGTCTCTTGAATATCTGTCGGATCAGGGAGGGGAAGGTTTTGGAGAAAGGCACGCCTGGCGGATGAGGTTTGTTAGCGACGAGTGCAGTTGCGTCTTGCGGGGCTACAAGACGACGGCGCCGTGGCACCCACCGATGCGGCTCGGGAATGTCTGTTCGTTGTCGATGTTGCCTTGCACCCACGTCATCAGGTGCTCGATGTACTCCGGCGCCGACATCTTCGTTGGCCGTTTGTACGTCTCCGAGTCTTGCCATAGGTACTCGAACCTTTCCCCATTAGCGCATTCGACGGATATGTCTCGTCCGCCACGGTCCCTTACTCGTCAGTCGCCTTCATCTCCGGACACGACTGCGGCGAGCAAAACTCTGTGATCGAGCCGTATAGGAGGTTGATCTGATTATAGAAGTCGACGACTGTCGCCCGCGTTGCGGACGTCAGCTGGAACGTCTTCACCTCGAGCCGGGCACATCGAAAGAGACGTGCTCACTGTTCACGGCAAGCCACTCGTTGAGATCCTCGCCTTCGGGAAGCTTGACGGCTTTCCTCAGGCTTCCGCTGCCGAGCGTCGCCTCGGCGAACTGTCTGAGCTGATAGCTGCTCGTGCCCTTGTTGGCGTTTCGTGGACGAAAAGGGCCCCGGGTTCTCGCGTTGCTGGTGGAGTCGTAACAGTCCAGTAAGCGTCTGCCGATCCAAAGCGACCACGACGACTGCGCCGCGGCGGCATCGACGGGTCTGAACAGCGTCACGGCCCCGAACAGCAGTTCCGGCAGCCTCTGGACCTTCAGACAGAAGGACGAAGAGAACAGAGACGCAGATAGCGGCATCGTGAAACAGCTAAGGAGAAGCACGAGACGTGGAGACGAACATGGTGGTGATGAAGGACGACATCTCGTCGGCCCAGACGTCATGCGTCTTCAGTCCTCCTTCGTGCCTCGCGCGGTATTGGAGCCGGCTGGTCTTTTATTTCCCTGCATTCCAGTGTCTTATCAATCTAAAGTTTAGATCAGGCGCGGGGTCAAAGACGTACAGTACTCGTACAGTACAGCAGATGGCCTGAACGAGGTCAACAGGCTGCTCGATGCCGCGAAGTCTGCATTCCTCGGATGGATCAGCCACACTTTCGACAACACTGGAGGCCTCGGAAGCATACCCTCTCTCTCTCTCTCTCTCTCTCTCTCTCTCTCTCTCTCTCTCTCTCTCTCTCTCTCGCAACAGTTCCGCCACTCGAGCTTGTCAACGTGCTCGCCCGTCTTCTTTTGCAGCACTGCAGTGCCTACATTCCGCAGATCAGTCACCATCGGACAGCTTCACGCATTGGTGGCTTTTCAAAACACACCGGTGCTCCAATTGCTTTCAGCAGCTGTCGAGTAGCTCGGCATCAGACGTTCCTCGAGCTCGAGATGCTTCGATGGTCAAGCAGACGAACGGACTTCGAGGGGCCGGACCTGGCAGCCAGTTCGAAGCGCTGCTGTTGTTTACCATGCAGGCCAGCCGTCGCCGGGGCAAAAAGCACGTGACTACTTACTGTACATCATGGCTTAACCATCCGTCGAGAACTTACGATAATGGTCAGATATGAACGTTAGTTCCTAAAAGTTGTAAGACCGACGACCAAACGATCACCAGTGCGGTGATACATACGGAGGTACCCATACGTACGTACAGTACGTACCCATACGAGTACGTACGACTAGATACGTATCCCGAGGTATCTTAGATGTACTGTATGTACATATGTACTCCGTTCATGAGTACTCGTACAGAAAGCTGATACACAGGCCTGACATGCCAGTGTTGATTGAATCGAACCAAAGAATCCATCTGTATATCATCGATCCATGCTTCCATCACCTAGGGACTGTCAACATGAACCCCGACCAGCGGATTGAAACTTGCGTCCTGTGATCCTCGAGTCTTCACATACTTCCCCACTGCTGGAGCTACAAGGCAATGGCCTGCTCTGAGCGGGGAGAAGATGATGATGATCATTGACGCCCTCTCAGACCCGAGGGCTATATGGGCCCCTATCTAGCTGACTAACACTGCTGACCAAGCCAGGCTCAGCCCTGGCCCTATGGCCGCAACACCCACCCTCATGCATATTTGTTCCCAGAATCGTGAATGACGTTGGGAATCGCCCTCTCGACGCTCTCGGGCACGGCCTCCTGGATGGCTTCCGACACGTACCTGTGTCTGATGGCGTCGCTCTTGGAGCCGGAGCTGCCGGTGTCGTGCACCTTGTTCGGCGCAGCATCCTCGACGCCCTTGGGTAGAACCTCCTGCTGCGCCTTGTCCGGCACCATCGAGTCGCCCGCGGCGTGGGACGCTCCCTGTCCGTATCCGTTCTTGGAGGATGTCACGACTGAGGATGATGTTGATGCAGATGAAGATGGCAACCAAGCAGTCAAGGAGCGACGATTTCCTGCTTGATTGCTTGGGTGGATTGGGATTGAGATTCTTCTTGGAAAGTGTGCCGATGGCCTGGTCGTCAAGATGAACAGCTCCATGTGGGGGGATGAACCCAGGGGTAGGTGTCCCCTGTCTGCTCTTGTCGAAACATGACCATCGCGCTCGTGGACCATGTGTGTTCCTGACGTAGCCGAGCAGGCGCGACGTCATCGACCCTAATAAAACCCAGAACCCATTGCTGGTCATGCTGGATTGACGTCGATCTGACGAGATGATGCTTAATTTTCATTAATATATCGAGAATCGAGACGAGGTAAGACGTCGACATGAGATCAGTAAACCATCTGGTCCGATATAAATCCGACGACGGCGCCCAGTATGGTGCTAGTGACTCCGGCGCCTCGATTGGGCAAGGGCCAATCTCGCGTCAGATCGGAATGAACGAATCCCAGTACGTGATAGTCTTGAACTTGGATCCTGTAAGAGGCATCATCGTCCGAGCCGATGACACGCGGGCTATCACGTGACACACAATGGTCGTGACATGATCAAGGACGATATGCAGACGTGCGTGTGGCGGCGGCGGCGTCGGACGTTCACACGAACCAGCTCTCGGTGGTGGAGGCTTCTGGCCCCGTCTCGTTCGAAACGGGGCCATAGACTCGAAGAGGAATGGCGACGTCGAAACTCTCGCACCGTAGCGTCTCGACCGACGCAGAGATGGATCCCCGCTCGTCGCTCGAGACTTCTTCGAGTAGCTGCAGGGCGCCATCCGGAAGCTGCTCGCCGCGCTCTGCTTCGTCCTCGGGCTCCTCCATGAGCTGGAGGCGCGACGCAACGAACTCGATCCGGAGCGTCCAGGCCACGCTCACGCCGCTCGTCGTGAAGGTGGGCGTCGCCTGCAGCGGCACGACAAAGGCACAGACGACGCGGCGCGCGAAGAGCGTCGATTCCGTCTGCGACGCGTGGACCCGCCGCGTGACCCGGTCCACGCTTGCCGCGGACCGGAGCGCGATGCTGGCGTCGACCGCCTCGGTCGTCTCGAGCGTGGCGCGGAAGGCGTAGCACGGCACGTCCGCGCCGGAAACGTCAACCGCCGCGATCACCGTCTCGCCAAGACGGTAGGCCGACCGAGCGAGGCTGATCGTCGCCACGCGTCGTCCGTTTCGCGCAATCTCGAAGCGGTTCGCACGTCGAGAGCTGGCGGGCAAGACGTTGCTTCGGAGGATGGCGAGGTCGATGGAGTCCTTGACCGACGCCGGCGGCCCCGCCGTGAAGGACCCCCGGTGATGTGGTTCGGTGGGTGACAGTAGAGTGGTGGAACAACCACTGTCGGGGTGCGACATGAGGTCCCCAACGAAAGCCATCAGGTCACGAAGGCCAGAGTCGTCAGCTTTCGGAGGAGATGCATCCTTGACTCCCGTTCCCGAAGGTGGTGGTTGATCGACCCCGACGCTCGCGGTCTGAGCGTCGTCCGTCAGGATCAGCCGCGGCGAAAGCAGATCATGACCCAGCAGTTCGCCCTGACCTACGCCTTTGGTCAGCTGCTGCCACGTCGTCCCCACCCCTTATCCTGGGGCTCGTCAGATCCTACCGTTCACCCCACCGAAAACACGAAACGGTATCTCGACCTGCCTGCTCTGCTGCTGCGGTCGCGACGCCGTCGCCGCACGCTGGGTGCCAACGACGAGCTGATACGATATCCGGATCGCCCTGCCTCGATGGCTCGGGGGAAGCCCCTTGGGCATGGGGAAGCGGTAGTGGTACGCCTTGCTCTCGTTCGGGGCCAAACGTAGATCGACAAACAGCACCGACTGCGGAGTACGCAAGAGCGGAATGGCCTTCGCCTTGGCTTCGCCCTTCATCTCTCTCAGAGAGCTTGGCTCGCCTGTGCCGAGAAGTCCGCCAAGGGACTCCCCGATCTGGCCCCATCCCAGCGAGCCGAAGAGACCACCGCTCGGCCTGGTGCCGACACCGACCACTCCCCCCCCACCGTGGCCGCTGATGACGGCTTTGCGCTTGATCTCGTCAAAGGGAGCCTGGTTGACGAGCGAACCGTCGAGAGTGAAAGATCCCATGATCTGCGCGTAGCCCATCATCAGCGACTCGGCCGGTCCCGCACGGGGCGACATGCGGGTCGGTACGGCACCGACGAGCGGGGTTCCGCCCCGCGGACGGTGCTGTAGGTGAGATCGATAATCGGACATGAGCGTCTCCGTCGAATGGTTGCTCAGCGAGAACAGCTCCCCGCTGCTTCGAGGGGTAGCTTCGTTGACGCTGGAAGCCGACATGGCGTCCGTGATTGCCGGTGCGTGCTCCAGAGGAGACGGGTCGAGCGGTTCATGCGGGGCCGGCTGCCATAGCCCCAGTCCGTCAATGGCCCTCGTCCTAGAGGCCGAGCCATCGGTGCCAACGCCATGCCTCGGATCCAACGTACTGTCTGGTGGAAATCGGAAACTCCGAAGCTGCGTCGTCGACGGACCTCCGGGAACGGTAGTCGGATCTGGACTTTTCGGAGGAACCATTGACCCTGCCGGCCGGCCGCTCGCCGCGGTCACATCAGGGCCGCCTATCCTTGGGGAGTCCGAAGCTCCTGGAACCGACGGGGAATAGGCGGCAGGGGAGCGGCGCGGGTGTGGACGGTTGGAGAGGCCTGCATCTTTGGGCATCAGCTAGGGCGGTGGGTGGAGTCTCTGAGGAAGTACCTGGGAAGGTGAGACCGCCATTGGCTACGCCCGCTCTCTTTGGCAGAGGCTGTATGCTGGCAGAGCGGCTGTGGTTCCTCTGTGGTTGGTCCGCCCCCCGCCCCCCGCCAGAGCCATGGACGTCACCACCACCAGCTTCGCTGCCTCCGCCAAGGGATATGATCGACACCGATCGCTGATGCTTGTGTCCCCTTGCGATCGGGGGACTCGGCTGAGCGTGATTCAGGCCAAATTGCGCTTGGCTCGGACCTGCCGAGCGTGGCACGCTGAGCGACATGGACTGTCGGTGGCCTCGCGTTGCCTGCGAGGCAAACCGCGCGTTTTGGGACGCGTTGGACTTGGCATGCGGCCTCGACGGATCGCCGCGCCCTGCAGACGGTCGTCTGTCGGTGCTGTCCGGCGATCCATTGGCGCTGGGATGATGGTTCAGATGTGTTCTCTGCCGATCCGGCGCCGGCGGCGAAGCTACGTTGGTGAAGGTGATCTTGCATTTGACGTCCTCTCCGGCGTAGACGGGCGACTCGTCCCACTCCACAAAGACCTTGATGTTCGTTGCCCTCGGCGTCGACGATGCCGGCATTGTGCCGAACGGGGCTGCGGCCGGGGCTGCGGAAGGGCGGATCCGCGGCGGACGACGGTGAAGGGGGTCATGAAGTCCACTTGGTAAGTTGATCCCATCGGGGTCGACTGTCCTCGGCGGACCACGATCCGGTCATGGGGCAGGTTCGAGTTCGAGAAGGATGGTCGTTGGAAAGGATGGGAAGGAATGCCAGCAGCGTCGTCGGGCTTGGCGTCGCACGATTAATTGGCCGGACAATTACCGCCCAGTGCCGCTGTACCCCCCATTGTGCAGATTTCTTACTTCCGTGCCCCCCTTTTACCTCGATGCCTCCCTCGCTTGGCACAGATACTTCTAGCTTGGTGACACTCTTCCGAAGAACTAAGTATCGCTGAACTTTTGGTGCATCAGTCTACCGACCGTCCAACTCCACCCACTGACGAAGTCCCCACACCACCGAAAACACCATATATGACATCAGAAACAAAATTTGACTTGACGGACATAGAGTTAGGCATTAGATGCGACTAGAAAAAAATGCGACCGAAGAATATGTTTTGTGTGATACCTTCAAGACTTATGAAGCTTATAGTTTGCTTAACTTGAAGAAATACCTAGCTTTATACGGTGTGACTCGGCGAAGTGTATGTACTGATTTATGCGGGGGGCACGGAAGTAAGAAATCTGCGCAACGGGGGTCACAGCGGTAATTGTCTGTTACCCGTGCCATGGGGGGGTTATTACCCCCCCCCCCCCCCCTCCCGCCCCTTCGGTACATCCGGGACACCCCTCCGCCAGGAGTTCAATGACTCGGACGGTTCAATGATCGCTAGTAAATCTGTTGATAGCCACCAGTTTTAAACCACTACAACTCCACCACAACATGGCCAAATTTTACAAGGAAGCCGAGGCTCACATCACAGAAGGTGCGGATTCCATCTCTGACTGTAAAAATACTATCACCGTACCAAAGTTAGCCAGGGAATTTGATGTCCCAGTACAGCGACTTTGAGAGTAGAAAAAGCTTACTAATGTGAGAGAAGCGAGCTCTCTCATAAGAGGATTGAGAAGGACTACTACGTAGACAAGTCAGACTACAATAACTACCCAGTAACAGCATCACCAGGAAGAGCCTACAATTTCAGGGATGATAGAAGAAAGGCAGGGGAATCAGGTGAGCACATAAAAAAGACTACTTGTCTATCCAGTTATGGAGTTCTAGAGATTGTGGAATTGACGGCGTTGATACTTCATTCTCAAGTGACAGCTACTATGACTTCTCAGCAACACCACAAAAATCTAGAGAGGCCTATAACTTCAGAGATAATAGTACAGAAGTATAGGAATCAAATGAGCCACTTACATCTTTGTTTAGTCGTTGTGTTGTGGAGTTATAGACACTGCAATTGATCCCGACAAGAAAGTGATCATTGAACCGTCCGAGTCATTGAACTGTCTGATACCCCTCCTGGTGGAGGGGTGTCCCCGGAGGGGGGGTGGGCCCCCATGGCACGGGTAATTGGCAGCTGAAAGGGATGATTATCTCATCATTGTCACGTGACTTCGGAGCCGCGTAAGCTAGAAGTGATAGAAGGAGTCTTACCTGTTGATGGAGTGATATTGGCTTATTACTTTTGCCGCACACCAGGTTCCTGTAATACGTACAGTACTGAAGACGACAACAGGAAACCTCAAGCACGTTCAGCTACGAACATGGACGTGTTGACAACCTGTCAGCAGTGAAAATGCCGCATCTGGTCCAGGCACTCAAGAGGACAAAAGCTGTAGCGGACGCATCGGAAGGACTAAAAGTCAGGTGTCGTGAATATGCTCGGTCGTTGATGAGTGAAAAGGGGAGATGTAGCTCATTGTGGTCTGCTAGCGGGTAAAAAGTGGAATGGATTTGCATCATGGAAGGTAGTAAGTCTACTGCAGTACGAGAGAAGGCAGTCGCCGGTACAGGACGAGCAGCGTGTGGACGCCTAGCCAGCAGAGTCCACCGAGGACCAGCGCGGCAACGACGAGTGCCTTGAGACCCCTTCTCTCAGCACCGCCAGGTTTCAGACCGCTTTCCCCGAGCTCGCCTCTCTCCGTCCTGGTGTCGAAGTCGGGGACGTATTTGAACTCGAAGATGCTTTCTTCCCCGAGACAGTGCTGGTGCTCGACAATGTAGGCGTAGAACAACCTACGTAAGGTCTGTGAGGGGGCCGTCAGCAGTCTGGTCCCAAATGCGGACAGCGGGACGGTTTCGGAGACTTACTCGCACCTTCCGCCGGTCAAGATACGGAATGGACCGATAGAAGTAGCAGAGACCCATGAAGAAGATACATTGTCCCGCCGCAAGAGCCCAGTACCAAGCACTGGGTCGGCCGAGACCCAGCTCATCTGCGAGCTCCTTCCCGTTCAGCCAGCGCGCGACGGCGCACAGGAAATCCTGTGACGCAAAGCTGGGAGGCCGCCCCTCGAGGCTTTTGATGATGTTGTGGGCCAAGATCCTGGATGTCTCCGTCGGATGCACCTCGGTGTAGAGCAGCGACTCCATGACTGCCTTGGTCCTGGCCGCGCTCTCAAAGTAGTGATGTGGAGTTCCCATGTAGAAGGCCACCAGCCTCCACAGCGCCACGTAGTCCTTGATCTCCTGCTCCCGCATCCAGATGCCCTGCCGCGGCAGGCTCAGCCATATCACCGTCGCCGAGAAGGTGGCGATGGTGGCCATGCTGTCCAGGTCGTTGATGGGGATTCCGAGGCTAGCCGTGTCGTAGTAGTCGGGTCTTTGCCGGGCCAACGCCATGATCCGCCGTCGGACGGCGGCATGGAGAAGGCGAACCCGGATCGCGGATACATGCGCCGCCCCGCCCGGCTGGACGGACTCGAGAGCACTGGTGCATTGGAGTATGAACTGAGTCGTTTCAAGCATCCGGTGTCTCGCTTTCTTGACCGAGAATCCTCCGGTGCGAGCCAAGACCTCGGCGACGCGGTTTGCACCCTTTACGCATTTCGTGAGCACGACTTCTCTACACCCATGCCGATCGCACGATGGACGATCAAGTCGCCCACTTACGGTACCACCCAGGAGGCTCTGGTAGGCGAGTCCGGTCAAGGCGGCGCTGCCGTACCGATAGAAAACTTCTTGACCGCGTTGAATCTGCTGCCAATTGACCCAGTCAGGCACCGTGTGCACCTCTTCCCATAGCTGCCCCAGCTTTTCATCTGTCGGCGCGTGCTGCAGCAAGAGATGATAGTGGTCTCTCTTGGGAGCCGGGCCAGAGGTGGGTTCGTCTTTCCCACAGGCACCATACTCCATATCTCTTGCGACAGCTGCAGGCCGGGCCGGCGACAGCTGCTCGAGACGGTCCAAGCACTGGTCAGCGAGAACGTCGTAGGAGTGTTTCAGACGACGTGTTTCCTCGTCCGACAGATGCTGCTCCGTCCACTGGAACGAATAACCCCAGCAGGTTCGGGTGTTCTCGTCCTTCCGGCGCCAAGGATTTGGCCAAGCCATCGTGGAAGCAAGCAGTGGACAATCTGATCGCCGCTCGACAGGGGAGGGCAGGAAGGCAGCTACTCGTAGTACCAGCAGGAAGTACTGGTAGAGAGTGGGAAAGGGGAGAACTTGAAGGCATGCCCTTCATCAGGCATGCGCGAGCAATCCGATCCCATGCAGGCCATGCACTACCGCGGCTAATTATCAGGCTAGCGCTGTCGCAGTGTGACGGGCCGGCGAGGGCCAAGCCCACTGTATACTCCGAACATACTGTACGTAGTCGTCATCTCGACCGTCAAGCCCAGTCGAGTAGATTCATGGTAGACTGAATCCATTGACGCAACACCGTCGTCATCGTTCTAATGCCATGCACTACAAGAGCATCGCTCAGGAGAATCTTCTCGGAGGTTTCTTGCCATCATGTCCTTTGACGATGTGGCCTCCGTCGATGACGTTGATATGCGTGGCAGTCACAGCACGTGACTAGGTTAAGAGAGAACTTTTAGCCGAGCATGTGCTGAGGCAACTCCAACCGAAACTAGGCACGCGAGGGCGCATGGCCTCCAGTTGCCTACCGTATGGACGAAAGCTGTCTTTGGATTCCATGGCGCTCTTCCACCGACTCCTCAGATCTCGTGATGCCTCTCGCCTGGATCCAGTCTGGCGGAACGGCGTCACAACGACTCTGTCCCATCTGATCCGATGCGTAACGCGCGCTGGCCGGAAGTCCATCACGGATGCAGCACCTACTGGCCTCCGCAGCGACGACGAACATCGAACGAACACCCGGAAGGTAGAGTTCCCGACGAGGACGAAGAAGACGTCGAAGTGGAGTCATACCCCCGGAAAAGACTCGCCCAAAGCCGGGGGACACCGCAATGTTGAGGGTCGGCGTCGACGGAGAAACGAGCCGGATGCCGACCGGCAAAGGCCTCGGTTCGCGGGTGAGGAATCGCGGGATGCGAGGATCCCAAGAGACCCAGAACCATGGCAGGTGCAGAAGGCGGCTCTGCAGAAGAAGTTCAAGGAAGACAAGTGGCAACCGCGAAAACGCCTGTCTCCAGACGCCATCGAGGGCATCCGAGCCCTGCACGCGCAATACCCAGACAAGTACACGACTCCGGTGCTGGCTGCCCAGTTTGAAGTCTCGCCCGAGGCGATTCGAAGGATACTGAAGAGCAAGTGGCGGCCTACCGAGGAGGAAGCCGCCAGCAGGAGCGAGCGCTGGCTCAAGCGCGGGGAGAAGATCTGGACACAGATGGTGGAGCTCGGTGTGAAGCCGCCGAAGAAATGGAGAGAGATGGGCATTGGCAGGGCGAGGCCACACGGGGGTAGATGGCGAACCTCGAGGCTTGATGAGAGCGCACGACGGGCGTTGTCAGAGGGTCGGTTGTCACACCCGACCAGCTCGTCTCAGGACCCAGGCGCGCTCGAGAGGACGTCCTTGGCAGAACGAATATTATGAGCTTTCATTCTACTCTTCAACGGAATCTTCATTGGGGCAGACTCGCGATGGCCATTCACAGCTGCCTTGGACGAAGCAAAGTGGTTGGCACTGTTTGAGTGCTCTTGTTGGACCTCAGCCGGCAAGCGGAAGCCGAGCTGTAGCTAATCCAAGGAAGCACTCCAAGCCAGGCGGAACGCACTCGCACGGCAAGATCAAGCTAGTAAGGTTATAAAACGCTTCACACACACACACACACACACACACACACACACACGCACGCACGCACGCACACACACATATACATACATACACGCGCGCGTCTCAACCACAGTTGAGGTTGGCCGGCATCGGTGTTCAGCATGTCCAGCATGTCCAGCATCATAAAATCTCACGAATCCTCATTGATCTTTACGCTTAAGGTGTGTGCCGTCTCCCGTAGGGCCAACCTGACAAGGATCCGTTATCGGTGAAGGAACAACGATTCTCCGCTTCGGGCCGGGTCGGAAGAATCTTTCTACCGCTGGCTCGAAGTAAACAATTGGACCTTCCAGCGGCGCAGTTTCCGTCGTCGACGCCTGACCTGGGGACAGGCGACGTTGCCCTTAGTCGACATCTGTTGGATCGCGCCTGGCTCATGTGACAGGCAACTGCCCAAAACCACCAGATATGAGTATGTGAATCACCCCGGCTGCTGTTTGGCTTGCCAGGACCTCAGCCCGTCGCCGACGCGCGAGGAGCCGAGGAATGATCCACGCCAGGCCATATTGGCGGCATCCCAGTCCACTTGCGCATCGAACCAACGGCGGCTAGGTCACGTCCACCTGTCGCTATCACAAACGGCGGTCCAATCACCATGGGGACAAGGACCACACCGTCTAATTCCCCGTTTCGGATCAATCCACTCAGAGGCCTGGCTCCGTCGTACGGCACGGCCGAGCCCGAACGATGGCGCCTGTCGTTGAACCACATCGTTGGCGCCACAGCATCCACGCCGCTGGGTTTTGGCTCTACTCCGTCGTCGAGGGTGATCGCGTACACGGCCGGAGGCATTGCCGTGGTCGTATCGGTCAATGACGACCTGACGATATCCCAGCGGTTCTTCCGCGCTCGACCGGACGCCGTACCCCTCGGTCCCCTCGCGGCCTCGGTGCAGTCTCCCAGCCTGAGGAACGCCACGCTACTGGCGCAGAATCGCAACGGAACGTCGCTGCGGGACACGGCGATTGCGGCAGGCCCGCTCGCGGCGGAGTGGGACGATTCCCCGACGTCTAAAACATGGACCGCTCGAGAGCGGGTCAAGTCGGCGAGCTGCCTTTCCTTCGGCGCAGACGGCAGGTATCTGGCCGTTGGAGAAGTAGGTCAGCGCGCCCGGCCATGACGGTAGCCTGCTCACTCCAGCTGGACGAAGACAGGGTACCATCCTCGGGTTCTGATCTTCTCCACCGCCACCGACTCGACGTGCGATATCCCAATCGCCATCCTGTCCGAGCATAGCCATGGAGTGGCTGCGGTTGCTTTCAGTCCCGACTCGAGGTACATTGCTAGCCTTGGCACCTCACAGGACGGCTTCCTCCATGTTTGGTCGTTCAATGCGCGGACCGGCTTGGGCAAGCTGTACTCGTCGAGCAAGTGTACCAGTTCCGTCCGGGCCCTGACGTGGATCACCAAGGACTCCTTGATCACGTACGTCTCGCGCTTGACAAGATGGAGGGTGTGAGTCTGCTGACGTGGAGGTATGGAGTGGTGGCACGCGACACGTCAAGACATGGCGCGTGGAAGAGCCACGGCCCACGTCGCCCTCAAAGCAGCGCTTCCCCGCCGACGGCAGGCGTCAATCGGTCCCGGCCAGCCCCGGACCGCAGTTGCTGCCGGGGAGGAACTGTCTTCTGGGAAGCTTGGCCGACAGAACCTTTACGTGCGCGACCCGAATACCGGACGGTGGAGCGCTGCTCTGTACGGACAAGGGCGATGTCTGCATGGTTGAGCAGACGGAAGGAAATAACCGCTTGGTCAGGTTGGCCCAGACGAGCCTCAGCATCACCTGCGTCACGGTCCATCCCTGCGGCAGGTATGCTTGGCTTGGTTCCAAGACCGGCGAGCTCCAGTGGGTCATCGCACGCAGTGCTCTGGAAGAATGACCGCCAGCTGACCGGCTCAGGACCATCTCCCTGGTCGAGATCATCTCCTCTCGGAGGAGCTGTCCGTCGCCCGTGCTGCACGACTGCCCGAACGGCATCTCGAACCCCTGTGCGTCTCCAGTCGTGGGAATAGCTGTCGTGGCTGATCTCCTGATCGTGACGGACTCGAAGCATGCTCCTCGGATATTCGGCGTCGTGGATCGTGACGGTGTCGCAGTGCCAGGCCCGGCGAGGCTGGAGTCCTTGGCGCATGGTGGCCCGGTCATGGGCACGTCCGTCTTCGAACGGGTGCCGAAGTCAGGAGCACAGTTTCTGAGCTGGACGGCAGACGGCCAGGTGTTCTGCTGGGACGGCCAGGGAAGCAAAATGGATGAGCTGCAAGTCGAACTGGAGCAGGTGGCCCCGACCGAGGACGACTTCAACAACGACCTGAAGGTGATGCGGGCGTCGCCTTTCAACGATTGCTTTGTGGCGGGAGATCGATTTGGTGTACTGAGGTGCGGAGTCGGATGTCAGCACCAACAGTGCGGTTGCTGACCGCTTTCAGGATTACCGACGGCTTCTCTCGGAAGGGCATCTTCGAGACCAAGGCGCACGGGGCCGAGATTACGGATATCAAGATCCACCAGGACGACAAGCTCACGCTCGTGGCGACAGGCTCCCGAGACCGCATGGTGCAGCTGTATCGGAAGACGGACGAGGGCTGGAACTTGGCTCAGACGTTCGACGAGCACAAGGCCACGGTGACGGCGGTCATGTTCACGAGGGATGCTTCGTACCTTCTGTCGTGCGCCGGCGACCGTACCATCGCAGTCCGGAAGCTGGTCACGAGGGAGGGCGCAGGAGAGTCGGTCAAGGTGGCGTATGTGCCGCATCGGACGCTGATCTTGAAGAGCGCCCCGGCCTCGATGGCCACATCTTCGGCGGCGCCAGGATCGCAAGCCCCAGCAGTGGCCGCAGAAGCGGATACGATCTTCGTGTCGACGGCCGAGAGAATGGTCCACGAGTATGATATCCAGTCTGGCCAGCTTCGATCGTCGTTCCGCGCCTGTGACACGGACACCTCCGACGCCGCTGTTCTCGACAAGCTTGTCGTCTTCAAGCTGATGGATCCAGCGTCCTCGTCTCCGGAGCCATGCGTCTTCGTAGCGGGGGCGTCGTCCACGGACAAGTCAATCCGCGTCTACGATCATCGGGGTGGTCTGGTCTGTCGGGAATGGGGCCACACCGAGGGCATCACGGGACTGGCACGCCTGCCAGGTGACACGACGGAGCTCGAAGGGGACCGCGGCGCCAGGAGGACAAGACTGGTCACCACCGGGGCGGACGGGACCATCATGCTGTGGGACTTTGGTGCCGCAGCCGGCGTGGACGGCTCGTGCACGGAGAACGGCGTCTTCAAGGAGATGACGGCGACGAAGCGGCCGCTCCGGAAAGCGCTCTCGAGGACGGAACTGGCTCAGTTCCAGCGGGTCTCGAACGGCTCTCCGTTGGCACATGGTGGCGATGCGCGCCACGCCAAGTACGGGCCCCGGATCTCGCGCACGAAGGCGTCGAGGCCGATCGGCGTCGCGGCCACAAACGGCAGCCACGCGACGCCGATCCGGAAAGCTACGGACAACGATGACGATGGCGCCGTCAGTCCGACGAGCTCGCCCAGTGGTCGGATGTCTGCTCCGCAGCACACGCCCGCGCCGGGCCGCTACAGCTCGAAGACCCTCCCGTCCCGCGCCTCGTCCGAGAGCCAACGACGCCACCGTGCAAGGAGCATGGGTAACTTCCAGGCGCCCAAGTTCCAGTCGTACCCGTACTCCCGTTCAAGCCCGTCCTCGCGTCGGCACTCCGCGGTCGATCTGGTCGCGTACACCGAGGATCTATGCCAGACCCTGCACGGCTACCGCGAGAGAATGTCGTCCGGCCACGCGAAGCCTTCGGAGATCGATCCGAGGCTGAGCGCCAGGCTGCAGAGGGAGCTGCAGCTGACTCTGCAGGCTCTGCAACGACACGCCGGCGCGAACGCGAAGGTCGAGGCTCTGACCGGAAGGAGCCCGCAGGGGGAGACTGACAACGGCAAGTCGACCGGTCTCCCTGTTCAAGGCGAGCAGGCCGTGCGGGCGGAGACGTCGGATCTCGCGAGCAAGCATCCGTCTGCGGCTCCCTCGGACGACAAGGTCCAGGCCTTCCCCGAAGATCATCTCGTCAAGCTGCTGACAGAGTACTCGGAGCGTCTCGTGGACGCGGTGCACGAGAAGATCACGTCGGCGTCAACCAGCCCGGTCAAGAACAAGACCTTCACGGAAAGCCTGGATGGCGGGCAGACTCACACCCCAGGTGGTACCGACTCGCGCAAGGGTAGTCTTCCTGGATCTGGGGTCGGCGATGCCGGGGTCGATACCGCTCGCACGGACGGGGCGTTTTTCAGCGACTGAACTGGGGTGGCTGGTACGGACGGGGCGTTTCCCAGCGACCGCACCGCCTTGGAGCGAGGAAGCATGCGCAGGGGAGACGCATCCTTGTCTCCGGGGGGGTCGTCACCAACTCTGAACGAGACACGCTAAGAGGCCTCGTCGACGGATCACAGTCCTCCAGGGCGACGCAACAACCCTCCAAAAGAAGAGCCGAGCCGGTCGCGGAGCGGCCGTCCCAGATGTCATGAAAGCGGCAACGGGGTTCGTCATCGCTCCCTGGATGCCCCTGACAAGAGAAGCCAAGAACGTGGGGAAGGGGTGGATCCTCCCAAGGCAACAACGACGATGACGACAAGACTAGAGGGCATCTACTACAGCCCCTCTCCTCCAAGAGTGACAAACCTCGCGCCGATTGGAGACTGGCATAGAAACGCAACCGTGGGAACCTGAAAAGGGGGGTTTTCCCCTCGTCCTCTTCTCGCGCCGATCAGCGAGTTTTGTCTGGGTGGGTTTGCCCTGTGAGGTGTCTCTTTTCTCGTTCTTGTTGTTTTTGTTCTCCTTCTTCTTCTTCTTCTTCTCCTTCTTTCTCTGTCTCCCTCCAAGACTGCGTCGACACTGCGAAAGTACGTCGACACTGCACCATTGTGTTGACACTGGAAAGCTCTGTCGACACTACCAAGTTCTGTCTGCACAGGAAGAGTGAGTCTAAAAGCCTAGATACATGAACGTATGAATGTGCCACAGATGTGAAGGGGGTGGGAGGAGGAGCATGGGAGAGGAAGAGTGGGACAGGGGGAGGGTGAGAGGGGGAGGATGAAAGAGGCAGGGCGAGAGAGACGGAGACCGACAGAGGAAGAAAAAAAAAAGCCGTGCTATCCTCTCCGTAAAGCACCACGACAGCAAGATACACAAAAACATGATTTCAAGTCTCTGTCTTCAAACCTCTTTCCCCCCCACCTTCCTCCTCCTCCCTTCTCTCCCTCTCTTCTCCACTCGATCTTTTCCAGCCTCGGCTTCCTCCCACTCTCAATACCGATCTCCCGGAACCAAAGCTACATTGTCACGCTCACCGGCCGCCAGACCCAGAGCCTAGAACCGATTGGGCCTGGCCGGTGAACAGACTATCAGCCGGGCAGGAGCTCGAACAGGCGGAGAAGCCTTCTCTCTCCTCTCGTGGAGCTCGGAAAGCTCGGGCAGCTCGAGAAGCTCGGGAGGCTCGGGAGGCTCGAGATACATGGCGAGCTTCTCATTATCGTACATCATACGTCACACGCTATACCGGGTACATCGTAACACATCGTAGCACATCGTAGCACATCGTAACACATCATCATCATCATCATCATCATCATCGTGAACCATACATCAAAACTTCAACCCCCCCCCCCCCCCCCCCCCCAACTACCCCCAACTGCCGGTGGAGAGTAGCGGTCCTCGTCTCGAACGGACAAGATCTTAAAGATTATGATACTTGGTTCTTGATTTGTGATCTCTGATCTCTGATCCTGACGTCTGATCCCGACGTCTGCCGGGGAAGCACTGTGCCACTGCCACTATACGGTACTGTAAATGTACTGTGCTTTACTGCACGGTACATACGAAGGTAGCTCGTACGGGAGCACATATACCTGACGGTACCGTACCGTACAGCGACTTTTTGCAAGGTCCTTTGAAGGACCGCTTCTGAGAGAGAGAGAGAGAGAGAGAGAGAGAGGATTGGTGTTTCTATCTAGCTGAGAAGTGACTTGAAAAAAGTCTAGTGCGTCTAGGAAGGCAAGATAAGACAAGACAAGACGAGAGAGTAGCGGGGAAGGATATAGATTCATCCCCTACGGTGCTGCACCAGGTCAAGCGAAGGAGCCCGATTCCACTAGAGTCTTCAAGGACGACAGTTCCCCCTTCTTCCACTCCGTCACTTTACCCTGCCAGCGCTCGCCTCGGCCGCCGCCCTTGATGCCCGTCACCATGTCCTTCGCCTTGGCGGCCAGGCGCTCGACGGCGTCCTTGTCGCCCACGATGACGACCTGGCCTTGTTTCTGCTCCTTGCCCGTCGCCAGGACGACGACGACGCCGCCGCCGCCCTTGATGTCGTCCTGCAATTCGGACAAGACCACGTTGACGAATTCGAGTCCCTCGTCCGCACGATGGACCCATGCGTTCTTGCCCGCGCGCAACTCCGCCCTCACTCGAGTTCCCTCGTGCTCGGCAATCTCTGTGAGAAGCCGCCTCTCCTTTTTCTTCAGCTCCGTCGCGCTCTCGTTCAGCCTCGTCACGTTGGCAAGCACCTCTTCCGGGCCAGGCCCCGACGATAGCAGCCTCGAGATCGAGCGGAGACAGCCGATGGAGGCCGTGGCACGGTTGATGGCTCGGTCTCCGGCGGTGAAGAACAGCCGGCAGTTTGTGCCGCGGATGGGCTGGGTCGAATGCAGCAGCAGGGCTGACAGATGCGAGGTCTGGGACAGGTGGGTTCCGCAGCATCTGCGACCACCGAGATGCGTCAGCCGCGGCCACCTCGGCGCTCGAAGACGACGTACGTGTTGGTGTCGAGACCCCCGATCTTGACCACGCGAACCACGCCCTTCTCCTTGTCGTAGTCCCCCGGCAGGCTGCTGACCTTGGCGTCCTCCGGGGTCTCGACCTTGATCTGAAGATTGGCGCGTATCGTCTCGTTGCACTTGTCCTGGATCTCCTGTATCTCCGTCTGCGATGGCGTTCGGGGGAGCTCGACATAGCTCGCCTCGCCGTCGGCGCCCATGCCCCAGCTGAGAGTCTCCAGATTGTCGTAGGTGTTCATGATCGCGGTGAGCAGATGCTGGCCGGTATGCTGCTGCATGTGGTCCCAGCGCCGGCGAAAGTCCACCTCCTGAGACAAGGGCGTGCCTGGAGCCACCGGTTGGGGCGAGTGAAGCACGCAGCGGAGCCCCAGGCGCTGAACGAACTTGATAGGGATGGGCTCGGGCGGGGAGCGGGACGAGGGGACGATGGTGCCATGGTCTGTCGGCTGGCCTCCACCTGGATGTCCGTCAGCCAGACCCGGCGGGTTGGCGGAAGAAGGTGCACCCACCCTCGGGGAAGAGCACCGAGTCGGCGCACTCAACGAGCCACCACTTCGGAGGGGCCGAGGCGGCTTCCGGTTGAGAGGGTGCGCTGGCGTCCTTGGATGCCTTCGCCTTCTTTCCAGAGCTCGACTGAGCCGCTTTCTGGGGAGGCAGTTCGACGCATGAAACCACCTCGGTGCCGAGCTTCCGGAGGTAGGAGTCTCGCTGGCACGCGAGGGCGCCGACGACGCGACCTTCACGCATCGGACACAGCAGGGACAGACGTGCCGATGCCCCGCGGCAGATGGAGAAGCTGGACACTTTGAGGGTAGCGGGTGTGGGGGAGCCTTCTAACGATCAATGGCAATCGCTGCGAGAGGCGCTATCTTGGCGATGGTGCTCTATGACGTCTAGGCCGTCGAGGCCTGAAGCGTACTAATACGGTACCGGTGGAGATGACCCTAATGCAGGGCCCAGACTCGTCTTCAAACCCTCTAGACCTTAGGCTTCTGTCAGTGGAAACTCACGGGTTAGGGTTGACGGTTCTCGTACCTTATCACGCTTATGTAATACGTACGTACCTACGATGTCGACTGAAGGTGAAGGAGGAGAAACAAATCGTCTCTGCTTCGCCCGGTAACATCCGAGCTGGCATCTTTCCGGCCGCTTGTGACACTCGGACTGGACTGCCTTTCCTCCAGTGCCCAAATCGCATCTACATGTCATACACATGTAGCTGGTCCTCACCCGTCCACGTTTCCAGAAGCTCATTGCCCCTGACTTGGTCTCAAGAGGAGCAAGTTCCATCCAAAACTCTTCCGTCTTCTACCGATCATGGCCCATGTATTGGAAGCCGCACCTCTCACCAAGGACGGCGTCGTCTCCGCCTACGACCTGATCAAAGACCATGTCCATCGGACACCGGTGCTGACGTCCCAGCGTCTCAACCGCATCGCTTCGACCCCACAGACGGCCGAGGCCCTGGTGGGCACCGAGTATGAGGGCCAAGAACCGGCATCGCCCAAGATGAATATCTTCTTCAAGTGCGAGAATTTCCAGCGGACCGGGGCGTTCAAGATACGGGGCGCATTCCACGCGCTGTTGCGACTGGTCCCCGCGGTGGGGAGCGCAGCGCTGAAGAGACGGGGCGTGGTCACGCACAGTGCCGGTACGGCGGCAACCCGGATCCCACACCCGGCCACACTCGGTCGAGAAGGGGCCGTCCAGGCCGGGGCTCGATGACTGACGTCGATGCAGGCAACCACGGCCAGGCTCTGGCTTTGGCGGCCCGTACGTTGGGCATACCGGTCTGGGTCGTGATGCCGGCCATCGCGATCCGGTCCAAGATCGAGGCCACGGAGTCGTACGGCGCAACGATCGTGTTCAGCGGCCCGACCAGCCAAGAACGCGACGCCGTGGCCAAACGGGTCATCGACGAGACGGGCGCCTTCTTCGTGTCGTCGGCCAACCACGTCGACATCATCCTTGGCCAGGGCACCACGGCCCTGGAGCTCGAGGAGCAGACCCGGGCGCTCCTCGAGGCGAGTCCGCACCTCGGCGTGCTCGGCCGCTCGAGGGCGGACGGCGACGCCAAGCTGGCCGATCACGGAGCAGGGCCGCTGGACGCCGTCATCACGGCCGTCGGCTGCGGCGGTCTCAACGCCGGCGTCGCGACGTACCACGGGTCGGGATCGCCGACGCGCGTCTTTGGCGCCGAGCCGTCGTTCGAAGGCGCGGACGACTGTCGACGTGGCCTGGCGGCGGGACGCCGCATCGACACGGTGAAGTCGCTGACGATCGCCGACGGCCTGCGACAGCCCGTGGCCGAGCTCCCGTGGCTGGTCATCTCCGACCGGACCAAGGTGGGCGGCGTGTACGGCGCGAGCGAGGCGCAGATCAAGTCGGCCATGAGGGTGCTCATGGAGCAGCTCAAGGTGGTGGTCGAGCCGTCCGCGGCCGTGGCCCTGGCCGTGGTGCTGTACAACGAGGACTTTCGGAGCACGGTCGAGCACGAGGCAGGCGACGGGTGGGACGTCGGCGTCGTGCTCAGCGGCGGCAACACGACGGTCGAGATGATCTCGAAGCTGTACCAGGATGAAGGGTGACGGGAGACGACGACGCGGCGCGATGTCCAAGCGGCGGTGTCTACCCCTGTACCTTTTATAGAACGGCATCAGGGGTAACCGCAGTTCTCCCCTTTTCCGTTTCTTGCCTTTGCCATGCCACGCCATGCCATTTGCCAGGCGGCACCGACGTCGCAGCTCGGCAGTCTCGGCAGTGTCTCGATCGGTGTAACGCCATCATGTCCCGTCGCCACCACTACCACCCCACCCCCAACCAACGCCTTACGGAGCCCTGAGGAGATTTACTGGACGGACCACGGGACACACTCGGCAGCGACGAGGTCTGGAACGGAAATCCCGATGCAGCCAGCCGTCGGGGGGGGGGGGGGGGGGGGGGGGCGGGCGCGGCCTGGCGGCGAGCGGCGGACAAAGTACATCATGATAATTGCTCGTTCCTTCGTCGACCACGGCATATTCTTTGCGCAGAGTGACGTAAGGCGTGGAAATTCCCACAAGGACGCTACAGTATATATGTGTGTATGTATGTATGCATGTGTGTATGTGTTTATGTATGTATGTATGGCTGTAGCAGAGCATTTGTGTAACTGTATTGTTGACGGGTGACGATGATGGGAGGGCGTCGAAGGTGATGCGTGTGTACATGCATACTGCCTCCTTTGGGCTTGGGCGGGACGATGGAAGCATATGGGGAGATGGAATCTGGAGGACGGAGTGCCAGTTGACGGGATGCCCAGTCTCGAGTCCTTTGATCGCGCGGACCATAAGTTAGCCTCTCACATGGACAGCTACGGGGCATTTGGGTCTTTCCTCGTCTGGCTTCCTACTCCCTCGTGCTGTGATTTGCTTGCTTGCTGCCCGTCTCCCCCGGTCGACGGCAAGGAAGTCGACGGGCAAGGACGTAGACGGCAAGGACGTAGACGGCAAGGAAGGAAGGCTAGATGACGTGCTCGGACGTGTCCGCATAGGACGACATATAGGGCGTGACGACGAAAGAGATCCCAAGAGAAGATAGATCTAGGACGCCATCCGAGGAAGGGAGAGATTGACGGAGAAAGGAGCTTGAGAGGCGGCGGGAGTCACTGGCTTGCGATTGCCGTGAGGTATATCAGCGGAAATTGGAACCTGCGCCAAGTCGCGATGCCTGACAAGACCCTGTCCTGCTTCCTTGACGTTACCAGGGTGTGTGTGTATGGAGTATTCCCCCCCCCCCCCCCCCTCCCTCTCCCCAAAAGAATATATATATATATACATGTATATATATATATTCTATGACTCCTGAAGCCTGCCCAAGCCGCAACGGAAATTGGCTAGCCAAGATGAGCAGCTTCATCGCAGAGGGTTGGATGTGCCTGTGTTACTCGGTAGGATCAGAAAGGTGGCTTTGCGGTGGCTTGGTAGTGATGGCGGTGATGGCGGCGACCGCAGGGATGAGTGAACACCGTGGGGGGGGGGGGGGGGGAAAGAAAAAAAAAAAAGTTGACTGTGACCTCTTCAGCCCTTGTACGGAGTACAGAACATTGCGCTTATACCATACGTAACGTACAGATATACGCAACACAAGATCGCTCAACGTAACGTAACATGACGTGACGTGACCGATCGAAAAATATCTGTACGTACGGAAGTACGTAACATCTGATTGATCCAATCTTGCGCCTGTATCAACGAAGGACGGAGGGAGAAGGGAGAGGGGGGGGGGGGGGGGGGGGGGGGGAGCGAAGACGGAGTTGAGGAGAGGAAGGAAGGAATGAGGGAAGGAAAGAGAAAGGAAGAAAGAAAGAAAGAAAGAAAGAAAGAAAAAAAAACACTTGCAATGGCCAACAAACGCCAGGTGTCGTAGGGAGTACTCCGTACAAGACGGAGCCCGGGCACTTGAGACAAGGGCTTGTCCTGGCGCTGGAGACTTTCAGGGGAAGATGCGAAGAGGCATCAGAGATTGTGAGAGATGCATGTGTATCTCCAACGACCGACACCCGATGACCGGCCAGACCAGTCGCCGGCCATGAGCTCCCCAAAAACCACTTTTTTTTTTGTGATACTGGCCGCGGTTACTTTTCTCGACGTCCGTCGACGGATGGTGACACCCGGGCGCTGGAGAAGTGCCAATCTCAGAAACGGCCAGAGGGCCTGCATCGGCTTCGCTGTTATTCAGCAGGCACGACGTCGCGACAGCATCATCCTCCTCTCCTCCATATCAACACCCACCCACCCACACACCTTCACAGCCGCACACCCTCACGGACACACAGACTCGCACCCAGTCCGCTTCGAAACTAGCCCCGAACCGAACCGGGGCTTGATATAAGCGTATCGTACAGGTACGATTGCCGTATAAGCTTCCGCGTCCGGCTACGAGGCATGATCGTCACTCGAGCCGGCCACGGCTGGAACCACCTGAGCTCGCTTCGACCGAAACAGTGGGCGACCCCCCCGCGAAGGTTGGCCTCGGCTGCTGCCGCCGCCGCCGTCGCCGCTGTCGCGGCCGCGCCGGCGCGCCCGCCCCGTCCGGAGCCGGTCAGGGTGCTGGCGATCCCCACCGACTGCCGCGCTCGCTTGCTGGCCGCGCTCGGGGCGGTGCCGCCTCCGTCGACCGACTTCGACGGCCACTGCCGCGTCTCGTCCGATGCCGTCGTCTCCAATCTGCCGCCGGCGCTGACGGCGGCGATTCGCGACTTTGGCTCGAGCCGGCGCGCTCCCGGCGCGCTGGTCGTCACCGGCCTCCCCGTCGACGCCGTCCTGCCGGCGACGCCGACCGACGGCGCGCGCAGCCCCGACAAGGGCTCGTTCGCGAGCGAGGGCTGTCTCACCGGCGTGGCCCGGCTGCTGGGCGAGCCGTTCGGCTACGCCAGCGAGAAGGACGGCGCCGTCATCCACGACGTCTACCCGGTCCGACAGCGCGAGAGGGCGCAGAGCAACGAGTCGAGCACGGCCGAGCTGAACCTGCACGTCGAGAACGCGTACTTTGACCGCCGACCCGACTACCTGGCGCTGTGCTGTCTGCGCCAGGACCACGACCGGCGAGCCCGCACGCTGGTCGTCGACGTGCGGTCGGTGCTGTCCGAGATGGATGCCGCCGACGTGGCGGAGCTGCAGAGACCGGTCTTCGTCGTGCCGTCGCCGTCGTCGCACCACCGCGCCATGGGCGGCGAGAGGTGGTCGCGACCGCGACCGGTGGTCGAGCTCGACCCCGAATCCGACGCCGCCACGCTGATCTGCCACTTTCCCGGCATGGAGGCGCTCGAGCCACGGGCCCGTCAGGCGCTAGACCGGTTCCAGCGGATGCTGCATCGACCGGACGTTATGCGATCCATCGCGCTCGAACCGGGCAGCCTGCTGCTGATCAACAACCGCAAGGTCGCCCACGGTCGCACGTGTTTCGAGCCACGCTACGACGGCACGGACCGGTGGTTGCAGCGCGTATACATCTGAGTCGGAGGGTGTCGGGGTCGTCGTCGTTGTCGTCGTCGTCGTTGTCGGGGTCGTCGTTGTCGTCGTCGTCATTGTCGTCGTCGTCGTTGTCGTCGTCGTCGTCGTCGTCGTCGTTGTCGTCGTCGTCGTTGTCGTCGTCGTTGTCGTCGTCGTCGTTGTCGTCGTCGTCGTCGTCGTCTTCGTCGGGGGGAGAACTCCGGAGGAAAAGACAAAAAGTCATCTTTGGATCATTTAGCATGCGGCGACCGATATCGATCGTATTGATAAGCTTTTAGAAGAACGCAAGCAAGCCAGCAAGAAGCATCTTTGGAGGAAAAAGGGAAAAAGGGGGGGGACTTGGAATGAAATGAAACATCGATTTCAGACTTGCCGATGCGATCGTCTACTGACCCTGTACTTCTTACGTACGTACGCACAGTTACGTATCTTACGTGTGTGAAAGTGCCGACGAGCCACAGCCAGATCACGTGCCGGAGCTGCTTTGTCAGCATGGTGACTGCTGGCCGCTATGTCGCGGACATGGTGTTAGCAGACGGACTACTCGTATACAGACTCTTAGTAGGCCGCCGAGTCGGTATAGAGTCATAAATACTGAGCTTTGGAGCCTTGGTGCCGGCTTCTACTCACGTTACTTCTTCTGTACCTTGTATCGTGGCTGCCTTGTAGATTACGGAGTAAAACTTACGTAACATACAACTTGGGCTGTAAGAGAGGGGGGGAGAGAGTGTGGCGGGGCTCTTCAAAAAGATGCCACTGCAGACACTACACCAAGAAGAAGATGGACAATCAAGCAATGCAGATGATCAGATTCGTCACCGACATCTTCTAGAGACACTCGAAAAAGACAGACCATCAAGCCAGAGCAGCTAATGTGAGGAGCGACCGGCACCAGCGGGTCGTGTCTCACACACCAGTCACATGACCCCTGGTGTCATGCTGACTAAGTACTTCCGTACTGTAGATCACGCGACATCTGATAGACTACCGGGCGATCGTCCGACCTCCTCTGAGATGGCCAGTTGTCTGATCACCACCAGACCGATGTTCTCCTAAACGTCCACAGCTGTTAGGGGGTCGAAGACTAAGCGGCCCTCGGAGCGGAAAAATATTGCTCCGTAGACGCACAAAAGCGATATTCGCTTCCTAGCTAGAAAGATCGCGGGGTTCATCTCTGAGACGGAGACGTACTAGGGAGCAATTGATTGTCTTGCTGCCCTAGGAAGTTGTCCATGCTCTGTAGGGGTGCCCCCCCCCCCCCCCCCCGTCACGGTCGAGTGTAGCCGTAGTCGGCTTGTCGTACTCCGTACAGTATGTGGATATTACTGGCTGTTGTGCTTAGCATCTTCCTGACTACAGCGTCATCTGTCGTACTACTGTCGACTCCCCGGAGACACGGTCCCCTCGTGCTTGTAGTCACACCGTCAGTGATCCCATCAAGGCACCATCAGCCTCGCAGCTAAACACTTCTGAACTCAACAGTCATAAGTCGAGAATACCACCTGGAAGTGTTGTCTTACCTTTTGGGTTGGGGAGAGAAATGCAATCATCTTACGGAAGTACTGTACGGAGTAGATGCCTGCCCCACTTTCTCTGAGGCGGCCCAGCCAAGCAAAGCCCACCTCTGAGCCGGAACTACCCAACCACTGGCTCGACCGGGCGCTTAGTCAGTTAGATTCTGACTAAGTAGGCAGGCGCGGGGTGCAGCTGCACTACACCTTCATACAAAATCTACCTTGGGGTTAGTCCGGAGGATCGATACATCATCAACTTGCTGCTGTTGCTGTGACTCTGCTTCCGTCGCATTACTTAAGAAGAATAGCAGCTGATGGCAGACTTTGTAGCTGGGAGGTGAGCTGGCTCACCATGTCACGACTCAGCTGTACGGAACATATACAAGTAGAGTTACATTTACATACTGTAGTGTAGACAGTCTCCAAAAGATGTCTTGACCAAACTCGATGTCACGCGCAGTCGGGCACAAGTTGGCCACAGAGTGGGCTGAACCACACTGTCTTGGGCACCAGCCCAACACCTCGTGACTCGCAATACGAATATCTACATAAGGTCGGGGCTGCACGCGACCTGCTTAGTCAGCCCGCAGGCCCAGCTAAGCGCCTGCCGGGCACGTGCCGGGCTCCCTTACTCGTACTCCGTACTACGTACGAGTACGGACAGAGACAAAAGAACAATGGACAACAGTGGTGATGGGGACAATGCGAAGCAGAGACTTCTAGATCGAGCGACGAAGCAGCCACCGTAGGGTTCTACGGCTGCAAGGCAGTTGTCTTGTGGCTGGGAGCAGCCGGGTTGAGAGGCTTGGGAGGTCAGTCCTTGGATGGCGACTGAGGTTTAGCATCTACGGTCTTCCGGTGGCTGGTGGCCGGTGGCTGGTGGCCGGTGGCTGGTGGCCGGTGGCTGGTGGCCGGTGGCTGGTGGCCGGTGGCTGGTGGCCGGTGGCTGGTGGCCGGTGGCTGGTGGCCGGTGGCTGGTGGCCGGTGGCTGGTGGCCGGTGGCTGGTGGCCGGTGGCCGGTGGCCGGTGGCTGGTGGCTGGCGGATCTACCAGGCTCGTCGGTGGATTTGAGAAGGGTGGTCCTTTTGGAAGATCTCCAATCAAGATGATTAGGTGTTGCTACCGGATCGTCGTGGTCAACACAGGTGTATGCAGATGGCCATGTAGATGAAACGATCATGATGAAGCGAGCGATCTACTCGTATATACCTACAGCACCGACGGCTGCCACCCCGTGGTGTGGCGGGAGTGGCGGGATGGGCACCCTGCCGTGGCGGGTCCTAGCAAGCGTCCCGACGTGGAAGATGCCTGGCTTGGAGAATGTGCGGCCTGGAGAAGAAGCTGGGTAGAGAAAGTGTGATTTGCAGGAGTGGCATGCAGGAGTGACCTATGGACATGGCCTGCAGAAGCGGCCTAGGGCCGCAACGAGAGATCTGAACGAATGAAAACAATGAAGGATCACGCAACGTGATTGTTCAAGATCGAGAGCCGCATAGTCGTACCAGTACCGTAGTACTTCGGTACGAGTGGTGTGTTGCGTACAGTACGGTAACTGTAGATCGATAAGACGTCTCTGTGTGCGCAACTTTCTGTTCACCTGCCTGGTGATGTGATCCGAGTTGCAGCAGGAATCAAGGCAATTTGTCCGCCTCCACCAAATGAGAGACGTAGAGAAAGTCGTCAAGTGCTCTCACATGCTAGCAGAACACATGAGCTGTCGGTAGACAGCCCGCCACCGCGCCAGAAAACACCAGCCGTTCAGATGGCGTCCTTGGCAAAGATGCCATTGTCCGCAAGCCGCACCTGCTTGGGCCCGACGTAGGTCTTGCGACGCCAGAACCAGAAGGCGGCCACGAAGAGGGTGAGCCCGCCGGCGATGAGCGAGCTGTAGTTCATGGCCTCCGGCGTGACCGGCAGGCTGAAGGGGAAGCAGAAGATGACGATGAAGGCGGCGATGTAGAGCGACGCGACGGCCGAGACGGCGTAGCCGACCGGCGCCGGCATCCAGAACCGGCCGGGCGTGACGTTGGAGCGGCGCGAGAGCAGGTGCGGCAGGATGGCGGCGAGGTACGAAAGCGTCGTCAGCACGACGAAGGAGCCGACAAAGGCCGAGAAGGCCGTGGTCGAGCCGACGTAGATGCAGCCGAGCACGGTCGACAGCACGGCGCAGAAGACGATGGCGTTGGCCGGGTTGCGGTGCTTCGGGCTGACCCGGCTGAAGAAGGCGCTGAAGGGCGTGGCCTTGTCGCGCGCGAGCGTCCAGAAGGTGCGGCTCGCGGTCAGGTACAGGCCGATGCAGGCGATGAAGAGCGGCAGGAACGACAGGATGATGAGGCCCAGCGTGCCGCCGGCCGAGCCCGTGGCCTGTCGGTAGATGGCCGCGAGCGGGAAGTACCGGCTGCCCTCCTCGAGCACGAGGTCGAGGTCGAAGATGCCGTAGAAGATGGTGATGACGTAGCACAGCGTCGTGAAGAAGCCGATGATGAACTGCGCCAGGATGGCCTTGGGGATGTTCATGCTGGGTCTACAGGCGTCGGTCAGCCGGCGGGTCAGAGGCCACGGGTGACCGCGGTACCGTCGCCCGTCCGCGACGGACGGCTGGAACTACAGGGTCGATCGTGGGAAGACCACACGTCTCGCGACGTAGACGACGTACTTGGGTATCTCCTCGGCGAGATGCGACGTGATGTCCGGGGTGCCGACGGCAAATGCGCCGTTGAGCATGCCGAGGAGGAAGACGAAGCCGTTGCTCGAATAGCCCGTCGAGTTGACCCAGTCGCGCCAGACAAAGTCATTCGAGGCGTGGCCCCGGCCGTTGACGGCCGGCATCGACGCGCACACGACGATGGTGACGAAGACGCCGACGAGGGTGAAGAAGCCGCCGAGCGACTCGATGAAGGGCACGATGCGGTTGGCGAAGAGGACTATGGCGCACGAGACCCAGGTGATGGCGAGGAAGCTCACGAAGACATGCCATTGCCGCGCGACAAAGTCCGGGTTGAAGGCGGCGTACATCGACACCGTCTGCGCCCCGACGATCTGACAGACCGAGGCCAGGGCGAAGAGCCAGCCGAGGAAGTTCCACCAGCCGGCGAAGAAGCCGACGACGCGGCCGTGGCGCCCGGCCGTGACAGACGCCCAATGGTACACTGCTCGGTGGCGTCAGCGCTGCGGAGATGCTCCGACCGGGCGTCGCGCGACAGGCGCGACAGGCGCGACAGGAGAGAGACAGAGAGAGAGAGAGAGAGAGAGAGAGAGGCACCCCCGGCTGCAGTCGGCATTGCCGAGGCCAGTTCGGCAATGGAAGCGGCGATGAGCCAGTAGAAGACCGATACGGCAATGCTACGGTCCGTAAGTCAGCGCGCGATCGCCCCCAATGAAAAGAGGGAGGGGACTACAATTCGTAGATGACGCCCGGCGGGCCGCCTTTTCGATGTCACGAGTCAGCAAGTCATCAACCAGCCCGAGTGGGGCGTCAGCCGGGGGACGAGCTGCCGGTCACCCACCATTGTAGATGGCGATGGTCTGCCCGACATGTCTCGTCAGTGCCACGCGCCGCGACTACTAGGTCGAGAAGGCGGCCAGCGAGGGAGGAGGCCCCTTGGGCGAGGTGGAGAGAGCCGAGCAAGGGGGGGGGGAACGGGGAAGACGCACGATGCTCCCACCCAATGACACCCAGGTATTGCCTGCGGTGATGGCATAGCTGCACATGCTCACAAGGCTGAAGTTCCGCTCGAGCTCTTGACGATGGCCGGATGCATTGATGAGGCCGTCGTCCGGACCGTCTCCGCGCGATGAAGACGTGACGTCCGAGTCGACGGCTCTCTTCTCGTCGCCCCTGGCAACTACCGGCAGCTGTTCCATGTCGAGACTGCTTGTGCGTACAAGTGTGGCAGGATGTGACGAGACGAGTGGATGGGTGGTGGTGGGATGGAAAGGGCTCGGGGGGAAGGGAGAGTATTCATTGGGGACGCAGGCACGGTCGGCGACAGCTCCAGACACCCCATGGCCAAGCGTCGATGGGACCGCCTCTGCTATGGCTGCCTTAGCGTTTCCACTTAGCTCTCGTCTTGGTTCCCGCCGCTGCCGGCCTCGATCGCGGGCAAAAGAGACTTTTGAACGAGATTGAGCATGGGCGAGATCAACAAAGAGTTGATCACTGCTTTCATCGTGATGAAACTCGGCCAGAAGCCTCCGATGAGTCCTCCGAGTCTCTCGGCTGTCGTGAAGGGCCGATGCGAAAGGACTCGCCGTCGGATGCTCGAGTACGTCTCTGGATCATGGGACGGAGCAGAGCCCCTCGACGGCCCGCGGAGCTTCAGCACCCACGCCTCCCAGGACCGGCGAGCCGTGACAGCTGGTCCGTCACCGAGAAGGTTGGCGGGATGGAAACCTCCACTGCCCTGATCCGAGGCCGGCTGGCGTGGGGGTGTCGGGGCCCGAAGTCAATGCGGATGGCACGGCGGCGACGGCTTGCACGGCCGTCGGCGCGGCGTCCCGGCGACAGACCCATGGTACTGCGGCGGTCCTAGTCGATACCGCAATCGGTGAACGGCTCCGCGACGACCTGGACGAGACGCACGCGTTCGCTGGTCCGTCGCTGGACGCCTCCACGACAGAGCATCTCGGACAAGACGAAGATCCGTGGCCGGGGATGAGTCGTCCTAAGTACGTACATCAGCGATCATGGCCAGCGGTAACTGTCCGAAGCGAGCTGATAGGGGACATTGCAGAGGTCGCTCTGCCGGGGCTAACCTTACCGGTCGAGTCCGTGTGATTGCATTGCAGCCTCGCAGCCTCGCAGCCTCGCAGCCTCGCAGCCTCGCACGCCTCGTTCGCCAGCGACGCTGTTGGTTTATTCCCACGCTGCGCTGCTTGCTTTTTCCGATAGGACGGTTCCACCGCGGACAAACAGCCATGTCTCAATACGGTATGTCCCGTCGGCCGCTCGGTCGGTCGGCGACGCCCTCTACGCCCTAGGCTCCATGCGGCGCTAGGGTCTTGATCCTCCTCGTCCGGTCCTCTGCGCGAACGCCAGCTCGACCGGAGCGATGGCCGCCGGGTCCACCGGTCCGTCGGTCCGCCTCCGGGATGGTCGCTGCCGGCATTTCCCCGGGTGGGACATGGGAGAGGGCGCGCGCTCCTGCCGTCAAACATTGGAGATCCAGACGACATGGCCGATCCGACCCGAGCAACGGTCGCTCTCATCTTCTCTCTCCCGCCTCCTCCTTGGCTGTCGTCGCCTGTCAGGGCACGGATGCGCTCAGGCGCCTCTCTTCCCATATAAGCCATTGTCTCTTCCTCCTGTCATAATGCTAGCGGCAGATCCTGTGCAGTCCTTTCCTGCTTTCCGCTTTCCAGAGTCGCATTCGTTCATTTTCCTGGGCGAATCCCCCCCCCAGCAACGACTCTTGACGATGCCGTTGCCCGGCGGTGATGTCTTCCGTGCGGAGACGTGGTCGCTGTACGCCGTTGGTATGCTCGTCATCGGCCTTCGACTGTGAGCATCCTGGTCTCGCCGATCGCAGGCCCGCTCTACGGACGGAACTGACGATTGACGAGTGCAACAGCACGGCTCGCGTGTGCAAGCTGGGTCTCCGCAAACTGCAACCGGACGATTGGCTGGCCCTCGTCTCGGTCGTTTGGTACACCCTCCTCATCGTCTCCCTCAACCAGGTCTTCTTCAGCGGAGGCTCGAACTTCATGACGGCCGAGGAGGAGGCCGCCCTGACGCCGTACACCACGGCGCAGCGTGTGGCCGGGAGCAAGTGGGTGCTTGTCCTGGAAGAGATGATGGTCTTGACCGTCTGGACGTGCAAGCTCGCGATGCTCACCCTCTATTATCGTTTGACGTATGTTGAATCGGCCTCTCCTCTTGAACGATGGCCGGAGCCGCCTTGCTGATCGTGCCGCTCTTTCTCCCCGCAACAGTCGAGGTCTGAAGCAGGCCAACGTGATCAAGCTCACCTTCGTCTGGGTCGCTGCTGGCTTCGTCGGCACCCAGGTGGCTTTGTTTGTCAACTGCCGTCCGTTCGCAGAGTACTGGGCCGTTCCGACCCAGAAGAGTAAGGCCACATCTTCTGCGGCTCTTCCGCCGTGAGAGAGGGGGCTCGCTGACCGAGTGCGCCTTGTCCGCCTAGCCCAATGCTGGTCCTATTTCAATTATCAGATCGTCGAGGCCGTGTTCAACATCAGCTCCGACATCCTCGTGCTCGCCATCGCCATCCCGATCCTCCTCAAGCTCCAGGTGCCGGTGCTGCAACGCGCCATCTTGCTCGGCATCTTCGGCATGGGCATCTTCATCATCGCGGCCGCCATATTGACCAAGCTCTTCTCGCTCTATCCCCCGCTCTTGACCTACGCCTACCTGAACTGGTACTGCCGTGAGGCCTCGGTCTGCGTCTATGTCACCAACCTGCCTGCCATCTGGAGTTTGCTGCTCGATCTCTTCCCCTGCCTGCGGCGCTGGACCGGTACGACCAAGACCCCGTCGAGCGGCGACCGGGCCAACTCGAGCCGAGCGTCGCGCGCTTCAAGGGGCAAAGACCATGCGCTGCAGCAGTTCACCAGGCTGGGCAGCACCACGGCCACGCCGAACACCGGGCCCACCGAGAGCCAAGAGCACATCGGCGGCCTCCACATCAACAAGGACACCACCTTCTCGGTCCACCGAGAGGTGCCGCCGAGCGACTACGACACGACCGCGTCGAAACCCTCGTCGGACAAGCATCTCGACACGTCGAGCAGCGGGGACACGTCCAAGTACTCTGCCGTCTGAGACGTCTTCTGCGAGATCTGCACTTTGATTCTGCTTGCCTTGCCGGCATTCGTTCGCCTTTACGACGACAATTATGTATGTATAGATCCTCATCGTCTGCTACAGCGTCAGCCATTTTGTTTTTCGCCTCCCGCATGGGGGGGGGGGGTTTTCCATACACGGTAGGTTTACGGTAAATATTTTCCCTCCTTCTCTTGGAGGAAAAGCGGTTTATACTTGCTCTCGTCTTGGTTGCGCATCTCGTCAGCGCCTAGAGACATGATGTCGACTACACTCTTGCCTTTGGCTTGTTCTCTCCAGCATTGAACATACGGACGTACAGGAAAGGTCAATTGAATTTTGGGGTGGACTCGGAGCAATCAGAGTATCCACTCGACACGGTACCGTTGGTACGTACTGTGATAACTGGGTGAGTACGAGTACTTCCACGGTTGCGGCTGAGTACGTACCTTGGGGGCACCCGTCCCTTACCGATGGCTCGACAATCAGGGCCCCCCCCCCCCCCCCCCCCCTGGAGGGTACCGTAGTCGATCACGTGACGCTCGTTATCACCCAACGCTCGGTTGAGCGACCAAGCACCCCCTCGACAAAAAGTTGAATAACTCAATAGATATTTGTTGGAATCATCTCAAATTTGGATATGTGATAGAGCAGCATGTATAGAAGAGATATTGAGCAATAGAAATATAGTGTACAAAACATGATGGCTTCTTCATAACCCGGCCACGTGAAGTCAGTTTGAGACTGTCCTTCCTGGAGCTCAACTTATCTCCGTCATCTTCAACAACAGGACCTTCCTGGCTTGGTGGAAATGATTCCTCGATAGGCCCTGAATATCTCTGAACCTTCTCTTTCTCTGCAGTCTGCGTACTATAGTCAATTACATAACACTTGGTATCACTCAACACTCAGTTGATGACTACCTTGATAAAAACTTGAATATCACAACAAATCTTTGTCAGAATAGTCTCAGACTTGAATATGTGGTGGATGAGAATATATAAAAGAGATAGGGAGTATTAGAAGTCTAGTGTACACAGGATGATAGCTTGCTCAAGACTTGGTCATGTGAAGTCAGTTTTAGAGCTTCCTTTTCTGAATTCTACTTTTTTCCGGCATTTTTAATAAGACAGGTCTTATTACTTGGTGGAAAAGAGTTCTTAATAGTAGCTGAGCTTTCCTGAACCTTCTGTTCTTCTCCTATCTGATCATTGGATTGCTTAACTATGTACAACCAGAGTCACAAACTGCCAACTTTAACTTGGGTGATTGGAGGTGTTACTGACTATTCAGGATAAATCAGAGTACTGGTCTTGTTGTTTGTTGTAGTCAGGCTACTCCTGAGAGTGGCTATCTATATAGCTACTACTCTCTCGCTAGGTAGAAACTATTGTTAATACAATAGTTGATCACACATCTTCTCCTGCATGGTGAATACTATCAGAGCAAAAACTTGTAACTGACATCATATCCTTCAAGTAGATTAAGTTATTTTCCTTGTCACTTCTTCTTCTCCAAGTTCCTGGAAGTATTTTTCTGTTAAAGAGATGAAAAAACTAACATCAAGAGGTTGATTGATTGATCAGCTTGAGATCTCTCAAGCTGAGCTATCCATCTACCAAATATGGTGCCTTCCTGGCCCGGCCTGTCCAAAGTGGCAGGTGGCGGGTGGCAGGTGGTCTCTGACAATCTCTTGGGTGAAGAGGTATGTGCACGTCACACTAGGCATGCCCCATAGCAATAGTGTTTGAAAAATCAACAAAATTTAGTCTATTATTCACGAATAAGACTAAAGAGAATGATACAAGCTTGGAAAAAGCTTTCATATAAGTTATAGACTTAGCCAGTTGTGTTCCTTATCAATAGGCTTTAATGGTAGGAAAAAGTGCGTAGTAACAAGTGCAAGAAAAGAAGACGGAAAAGTAAGTAAAAAAGATAGCTAATAGAGAAGTCAAGAAGTGATTAGAAGGAGAAAGACAAGTTCAGAAGGCTGAAAGGTCTATGAAAGAATCTTTCCTATCAGCCAAAGAGGCTTCTCCCAACGTTGGTGACAGCAACAAGGGGTGGGAAGATGACAAGGTCCTGAACATGTATTTACATTATCACGTCACAAAGAAGCTATCATACTCTGTATACTAGAATTCCGCTGCTCAATATCTTTTCTATATATACTGCTCTATCTCATATCCAAATTTGAGATGATTCTGACTGCTGGTTGTCGAGTTATTTCCAAAATTGTCGAGGGGGTCCTCGGTGGGTTAAGTGAGCGTTGACTGATATCGAGCGTCACGTGATCGGGTACGGTACACTACACTGGATTGGTGAACCACTGGGGCGGGTCCGGCAGCGGTTCCTCCGGGCAGTTACCGGACCCCTTCAAGGCCACAAGCCGACAAGTATCGAACGGGAAGCAGCAGTCATCCCCCCCCCCCTTCCGAGCGCACGTAGCCCGCCTCCAGCTATGGGCACACGTCCACCTCGAAGCCTCTAGCGCCCGCCGAGAGACTAACGTCACATGTGACCGTATCCGCAGGCATCTAGCCTTGCAGCAACGGACCCCGGCAGGCCGCCAAATAAGCAAAAGGACATACTCTGGCAGCAACAACAGTGGGTAGAAGACACCGCAACAAGGTCCAGGTCTCCCTTCTTGGTCGTACAATGCCAGGCCAGGCCTCGCGCACCCACCAGACAGCCACGGCCCACCACGGCAGTCACTTTGCAAAACAGTGGTGCTGAGTGGGACCACTGGTGACGGCTGGAAGAAGGACTCCCGCCACCCTACCGCACAACTGACCCAGACTCTACGGGACGTAAGTGCAAGCCTGATGAGATGCTCTATAGGGTGGCGCTCCGGGTGCACACCAGCTTACCAAAGGTGCACACCAGCATTCTGACATAGCACAGGCAAGACAGGCCCTTGCTGCCGTCCTCTACAATTGCCAAGTCCCCCAGTCCAAGTCCCCAGCCTGCCCCTGTAGGTGGCAGTAAGGGACAGCCAAGCACATAGCCCTCCTATGCCAGCACTTTGCGGGCGAGCGACGGTCGCTATGACAGCTGGCCTCCGCCACTAACTAATATCGACGGCGTTCCTGCGAAATGGCTGCCAGAAGTGGAGGTTTCTGGCACCACTTTTGGAGGTTTTTCCACGTCCTCCAAAGCCGGTTGCTTGTGACTTTTGACACACAGTCACAGCTACTGCCGACCGCGACTACAGTGACTCTGATACAGACAGTAGGTAATACGTACAGTAAAGGATTATGATCACTGCATATCTTTTTGCTAGGACCTATTTTGGACACCGTCCACACCACACCACCATCATGAAAGTAACATATAAGCAGCCTTGGTGCTCCTCTTCCTCTTGATTTCCTCTGCAATGAATTACTCCTACTGTATGCCTTCCTGAGGATTCAGTCTCAGTTACTCTTCACTCTTCCCTTGGATATTCTCTTTTTGCCTATCACAATAACTACTCCCAGCTCTCCATGTCCTTATTGGACTGAACCAGTCTCTTGTCATAAGACTCTCTCCCAGCAAGACGTCAATCCCATCTCACCGGCGTTGAAGCTGTACATGACTGGATAGACGAGCGGAAAGCACTCGAAGAAGCTGTAGAAGATGGCGTACGGCAGAGCCGTGTACACATCACTGCAGGAGATGGCCGGGTCAAGAAGCATGATCTGCACGGGTCACCAGAGGGGCTTGATCACCGTGTCCCGCACTGACATGTTAGCCTGATCAATCTTGCTCTAGCTCTTGAGCTTGTGGTTGCTGGTGAGCTTCCGCAGACGACGGGCTCAACAGGGGAGAATTTTGGGTGTTGATGTCTCGGGGAGGAAGAGGAAGAGCAGGACAAAGGACAGCCCGGCGAGCCAGAGGATTTCCCACAAGCTCCATCACCAGCTACCGCACGATCAGCAATGATAGGTCAAACAGGGGAACAAGAGACAAACTGTTGCGCGCTGCCGTACAGAGTAGGCTAGAGCGGAACTGAGCCAAAATACTACCATGTCTGGGCTTAGTGCCCGACATCTCCGTACTAGCGATAGATAAGTGTGGCTGCACCCACCTGCCTAGTCAGGATCTAACTGACTAAGCGCCCAGTCAGGCAACTAGCTCCTGACACAAACCCCAGGACCAGTACACTGAAGCCAGAGATGATGGAGCCCAGCACAGGGCCAGTAGTAGTGAACAGTGCCCAGCAAGCAATAGCATGGCTCAGATTGATGATGGAATACCTTTGAGGTGCCAGGTCAGTCTGGACAAGGCTATGTGAGCACATAACAGAGTGGTGTGTACTAGATCCTGTAGGCTCACTCTGCCTATAGCAAGACACAGGGACCCAAAGAATCCTTGGAGAAAACAGAGCACAAGCAAGCTGGCGAAGCTGTTGGCCAGCGCTGTTGGCACGCAAAGAACGACGAAGATGCCAAAGGTGGTGTACCAACTGTGACAGAGAGTGGGCAACAGTCAGTCACTCATAAATATTGATCCAAAAACAGTTGAGTGTGGCACAGAAAATCATACTTTTCTTAGGAACAAAAACATTCCCATATGGTCCTGAACCACTTCCGGACACCTCGGAAACATTTCTGGCGTCTGGTCTTGGGGTCACCACCCCTGCTAACTGCTTCCTGCCAGGAGGAGATAGCGTAGGCACCCTCTCTTCTGCTGTTGATCAGCTCCTCTCCCTGCGACGTTATGATTGCTGTGTGCCAGATTGGCTGACAAAGTAAACCACAATGAATCCAGGCTTGCAGGGCCACCTGCGTTTGTGGCAACTCCAGTGCGTGGATCAGATCTGCGCAGTGTGCTGGGTCTTGCCCATGGATATGGGCAGATCTTTCCCAGAAGGACTCAAGTGTGTATCACAGCATTGCCATTTCTGAGCTTGTCGCCCACTGGCCGGCTTGCTCCGCATTCAACACAAGGTGAGCATGTCTGACAGGTGGTGGAATTGGCATTGTGAATTTGAGGAGAAAAACACCCTGGTATTTGTGGGAGTTCACGCTCCGTGGCCACATCAGCAGCTCACCCTGGCAGGGACTCAGATCAATCACTGTCAATGCTGAGGAAAAGACAGCCCAGAGGAATGATCACAGTGTGAAGAATGATGTGTACACGGCTCCACAAGGTGACAGCTCATTGGCGCGACTGAACCCAATCTTCAAACCTTGATGCCAAAGGCTTTGAGGGCGGTCCAGACAATTTGCAGGCACTTCTGTGCCGTGGTACACAAAGTGTGCTGAGCTAGAAGACGGTGACCAGCCTGCTCAAGGAGGGGTGAGTTGTATAGCTACCTCATTGGCTAGCCATGCATCTCGGGGGTTCTGCCTGACAAGGTGTATCTGTGTTATATTCAGTGGTGGTACAGCAGATGATGGGGGAGGATTGGGTGATGAGCTAGGCTGTGTTTTGGCTGGAGATGGATGGGTCAAGCTCTTTGTCAGGGAAGGAGTCTGTTTTGAGGAGCTTGAGAGGCCATGACCCTCTCGACTTTGGGGTGACTTTGGTGATGATGGAGACAACTTGGATGTACCTCCTGCTACCCAGAGTGAACTTGTAGATTCCCGCAATGACAACGTCATTGTCACTTCATGTTACTACAGTCAGCTTCCAGTACAAAGTAAGTATACTAGTTCTACATACCCAGTGAACCTGTCTTTTGCTTCTTGGCAATAGCATGCAGAATCTGTTCTACAAGCGTCTGAACGCAGTCTCCCATTGGCCTTTCGGCAAGGAAAGCATCTGTGATGGTCCTATTGTCATCTGCCAGTGCTCGGAAATACCGGAGATTTTCAAGGATTGTGTTGTGAGTCTTGTGACTGAAGATCTCTCAGATGGTTCTCAAGAACTCAAGGCTGTGGGTTGTGTGCTTGTCAAGTTCTTCAGGCTTCTGAAGTGAGGTTCGAGTTAGATCCATGAGCCAAATGCCATCTTTGGGGCACCATGTCCTCTGTTGTTGTATGCCCTTGTGGAGCCCGGACTGAAAAAAACGACTGAGATCTTGAGCAGCCATCCTTCTGACTAGTCGTGATCTCGTCCTTCACCAATACGTAACTGTCTGCGAGGTGAGACGAAAAAAAGACAGAAGGTGGGACAAAGAAAAGGAAGGAAAGACAAAAAGGAAGAAGGTGGGACGAAAAGAAGGTTATAGCTTGTATTGATTACAAATCACAGTCACAGAGCTAGGGTTTACCGGTATACCCCTACATCAACTGCAGTCACGTGCGTAAGGTTGCTCTTACTGAGTCATTACCGTATTTCTGCTGCGCCACACTTGCTCGGCGGTCGGGATGCTCCAGGCATCCTAGTGTGAGGCTCACCAACCACCCACGCCACCCCCCCGGCTGGGCGATGGTTGGGTCTTTTGACAGGGGCGAGCACCACCGCAGAAATGGTCTGCAAGAGGCGTGTTGCTACTATTTGTCGGGGACGCCTACTAGGTCGCTCTCAGGAGACACCGGGATCATTGTTCTTCGATTCTCTGGTCGACCGAGAGATGGAAGAATTATATCCTAGCTAAGATGACTAATTCCTCCCTCGCTACGGTCGCGGCCGCCATTCCGGGCCAGGGGGGCAGACTTGGAGGTTGTCTGTCACGTGTGCTGGCACAGCGATGGCCGGGTCGGAGCAAGGCCAGCGCGATCCTCTCACTCCCAGTCGTGGGACCCATGTCTGATGCGACAGTGGATCTCCATTTATTTCAGAACTGGTCCCATCCCCATCTTCATTTATCTTCCAGTAACTACAGTAATATCCAACCTCCAGGCAGCTGTCAGCCGTGGCCGTACGAGTACGAAGTAGGCTATGGAGCGCTAAACCCAAAAGACTACGAGTACTACGTCAGGGCTAGCGCCTGATATCTTCGTAGTACTGTACCTTCCGCACTCGCGATAGATAAGTGCGGCTGCACCGGCCTGCCTAGTCAGGATCGCTGTCAGCTGTCAGTTTCATAAGTAATGCGACAGATTTACAGACAAGATGCTGTATTGATTCTTGAAAGCTGATTGCCAGTCGACTATGAAGATACAGTAGATATGTCTGCCTAACTACAATCCAGGAGTGACAACAAAAAAGAGGAAAACTCTGCAGACTGGTCACATGCCTGCATACAACAATTTAGCTGTCACTCTGCACCCCTGCAAATCCTCGGGCGACTCTCCGTGGAGTCCCGGCTCGAATTTGCATGGAGACGTGCGCAGACTAAGAAGCACTGCTGAGTCAGTGGCACGCAGAGCCGCAGCCATTGCGACTGGGGTCTCCTTGTCCCAAGCAGCATCGACTCCAAGCCAACATGTTACCCCTCGTGGGTATAGGGCTTTTGTTGCTTCTTCTACTCTTCGTCTACAAGCTCGTCGTCTTTCCGGCGTTGCTCTCTCCTCTGTCGAAGATCCCCAATGCCCACCCCACCGCAGCCATCTCACCGGTATGGATGTGGTGGAGGAGACGGGCGGGCACGGAGACGCGCAGCATCTTCGCCGCGCACAGCCGGCTCGGCCCTGTCGTGCGGCTTGGACCGCGCGAGATCTCGGTCAACTCCCTCGATGGCCTGCGCACCATCTACCTGGGCGGCTTCGAGAAAGACGGTTGGTATCGTATGTTCGAGAACTACGGCGAGCCCAACCTGATCAGCATGCTCGGGCATAAACCTCACTCGCACCAACGACGGGCCCTTTCCAACGTCTACTCCAAGTCGTACCTGCAACGCTCGCCGGACCTGCAGACGCTGTCAGGGATCGTTGTGCTCGACCGGTTCCTGCCGAAGGTGCGCAGCCACGCGTCGGAGGGTGCGGCCGTGGATGTCTTGGAGCTGGCGCAGTCCGTCGCGATGGACATGATCTCTGGCTACATCTTCGGCTCCCTCAGCGGTACCGATTTTGTCCGGGACGCCGGCCATCGTGCCCGCTGGTTCCGGGAGTACGATGTCTTCAAGACCCTGCCTCCGCGAGAACGCAAGGGTGGAGAAATCGAGAAATCGTGCGTGGCCATGTGCGAGGCAGCAGCGGAGGCCTCCATGGATGAGCACGCGGAGAGGACGGCCACGGCCGAGAACACCAGGCCTGTGGTCTACGAGCAGTTCTCCCGACGTCTCGAGCTCCCTGATCGGGGCCCACCGTCCAAGCCAACGACACATGCCGTAGCTTCGGAACTGCTAGATCATCTAATCGCGGGGCATGAATCAACTGGCATCACGCTTGTCTACGTCATGTACGAAATGTCCCTGCGGCCATCTTTGCAACGCAGGCTCCGGGAGGCTCTGCTGGGGCTCTCTCCTCCTCTCCTTGTCGACTCGACGACGACGGAGCCGCAAGCCGACGGGACCCAGCACCAGCAGCACCAGCAGCACCAGCAGCACCAGCAGCACCAGCAGCACCAGCAGCACCAGCAGCACCAGCAGCACCAGCAGCACCAGCAGCATCGGAGTGCTGGCCGTCTCCCAGATGCGCGCGACATCGACAGCCTGCCTCTGCTGGGCGCGATCCTCCAAGAGACGCTGCGACTGCACCAAGCGGTGCCGGCTCCACAGCCGCGCATCACGCCACGGTCCTCTCCTCGGCCGGTCGGCCTAGAAGGCTACTCCGACCTCCCAGGAGGCGTGCGAGTCAGCTGCAACGCGTACGCACTGCACCGCAACGCCCAAGTCTTCCCTGAACCTCACACCTGGGATCCCGAACGCTGGCTGCAGGCCGACAAGGGGCAGGAGACCGAGATGAAGCGCTGGTTCTGGGCTTTCGGCAGCGGGAGCCGCATGTGTCTCGGCAACCACTTTGCCGTCCAAAGTAGGCCACGCCACGCCCCTGTCAATGCCATTGCCACGCACTTTTGTCCCTCTCTTCGAGTCCCAGCCCCTCTGTTCCCTCTCCATCGACTTGCAACCCCTTTCAGCTCCTCCTCCTCCTCCTCCTCCCCCCCTTCCGCTCCCTCTTCGAGCGATCAATCCCCCCCCCTCCTCTTACCCTACTCTCCACCAGCCACCAATCCTTCCTCGTTCACCTTCTTGTCGGTGGTGGTGCGCACACGGGCATGAAGACTGATCATCGTCGGCACACAGGCATGAAACTGATCGTCGCCGCCATCTACACCAATTTCGAGACCTCCGTCGTGGACGACACCGGCATCGAACAGGCCGACGCCTACGTCGCCGGACCGGTCGGGAAGAAGCCGCTGCTCAGAATCTCTCCCATCCTTTTGTCGGAACGAGTCGAGATTTGAGTACTTGTCGTTGTCAAAATCGGGGGTCGTCAAGACCTGACATGATTTACTGTGCGCGAATGTAAACAGATGTAACGGATGTAACGGATGTAACGGATGTAACGGATGTAACGGATGTAACGGATGTAACGGATGTAACGGATGTAAACAGATGTAAACGGATGTAGTAACATCGATGGAGGACTGTTTAGAGATGGATAGAAAAAAGATAAAAAGGGAAGAGGGAAAGGGAAAGGAAGATTGGGGACTTGTGCCCTGCAGGGGGGGGGGGGGGTGATTTGAGTGTGTTGGGAAGTGTCCATCGTCTAAAATCATCTTGTATGTATGACTGATACGCTGTATAGATACAGAAGTAGGTACGAAGTAGGTATGAAGTAGGCATGAAGTATGTACGTACGTACTTGATCTCCTGTGTGAGCTTGATCCTGAGCCAGACCACTCCCTCTCGGCAGCATCGACAGTTACTACAGCTACTACGGAGTACGACGGCAATAACAATTACTAAAGCTACAAGAGCAACAATAAAAACCAACAAGAGCTACTACTGCTACTACAACAGCAACAGGAACAACAACAACAACTGCTACTGCTACTGCTACTGCTACTACAACGACAACAACAACAGCTACTACTACTACGACAGCAATAGCAACAATAACAACAACAGCTACTACTACTACGACAGCAACGATTACGGCAATGCTACAAGTGCCAGAAGTACGGCCACGTTGCAACAGCCTGCCGCGACCAACAATGTTGTGCCCATTGTTCTGGCCAACACGACACCCGGCAGTGCAGAGTGGCAGAGGATCCAGCCCGGGCTCGCTGTGGTGCCTGCCATCAGCGAGGGCACAAGGCGTGGGACAAGAGCTGCAGTGTGCGCGATAGGGAGTTGAACCGCCTCACTGCTGCAAGGATGGCAGCACCTGGGCGATTCCTGGTACCACGTGTGGAGGCATCATCCACACCATCACCGACACCGACACCGACACCGACACCGACACCAACACCGGCAGCCACCCTACAATGCTCGCAGGACAACAACAATAGCGGCAGTGACGATGGCACCCCCCCCCCCCCCCACCTCCTCCAGCACCCACCGCACGGGCCCCGGGTGAGAAGCGTCCGCACAGCAGTGACGGCGATGATGGCGAGAACAACCCCTCCAGCAGCAACAACAACAGCAACAGCACCACCACCACCACTCTCTCAAAGAGCCGAAAGCGACGGGGGCCGAGTGAGGGTTCAATTGCCTGGCCAACGTACAATCACCTTGTCACAACTACGCAGCCTGGCGACACCGGCAACCCCACCAACTCTGTCCCTCCCTGAATAAGGGATCTCGAGGTTCTGCTGCTACGAACCTCTTTCTTTGTTCTATCGTTACCCCAGCAGTCTACCGCCCTATAGGGTGTGTGTGTGTGGGACAATGAGGTTTTTCGCCCTTAGGGCTCTTTTGCTTCCACAAGTGTTAGAGCCCAGAGGTTTTCCTTGTTATACAGCTACACAGTGTTCCCGGCATAGTCTAGCCACTAGCTAGTTCTGAAGCGGAGAAGGAATTCAATACAACACAATACTACGACAGCAACAGCAACAGCAACAATAACAATTGCTACAGCTACAACAGTAACGATAAAAACAACAGCAGCAACGACGACGACGTCGTCAAAAGACCAAGTGCGCCGACACACCGACGATCACTGTCCACGAGGGACAGCATGTATCTACCGAGGCGCGATGAAGCGCCGGCTTGAGGCGGTGTAGTGTCGTTGACCGAAAGACCTGGCAGCACTGCCAGGACCAGGGCTAGACGCGTCGGATCCCACACCAAAGTACCGAGACATGCGTTGGCCCGCGGCTTTGACCGCCCCCGGGATACTCTGCAGGAGGAAAGTCGGTTTTCGCGGTGCTTCGAGCGCGGCCCAGAAGCCGACCTGCGGCTTGAACTCGCCACGAGTGGTCTCCTCTCGGCATTGGCGCCGGGAAGGGAAGCGTTGCTACAGAAACGTAACGGGTGCATGGTGACGGCGGTCAGCCTGATTCGGGCTTGCCGGAGGCGTGGGGGAGGAGAAGGCGGCGGTGAAGGAACATCCCTCACTTTTTTCACACAGTCCCTGTAGTCGTGATCCACCATGTTCTGAACGATCTCGACATGCTCCTCCTTGATCCTGGGTACGTGACCGGTGGCCTCTTCCAGCTGTTGAAGACACTCGAGTAAACTGCCGGGTCCTATGTACGCCCCATCTTCCTGCAAGGATGCTCAGGTGGCTGAGTTAGTCACGATGCGTCTTCCCGGTCATCTACTGTACCAGACAGGGGGCACAGTATCCCGTGTGCGCAACATACCCTGGTAGAGAAATAGTAGATGCAATTGAAAGCGCGTACGTCCGCCTCCGTCTGAGACGGACTGTCATAATTCGAGGGAGTCTGGTAGTACGTCGGGACAGCCGCAGCCAGGGAGACGCAAGCCATCAACACCACCGTGCACGTGCGATGCCACATCTTGACAGAGCAGGCCGAACTGTTCTGCCGACCGGGAATGAAAGACAAGCCGAGCTAGGCTTTGAAAGAGACAGTGGACCAGCTCCGAGAGATGGTGATCGGTGAAGCGATTGGTGAAGTAATCGTCGCCACGATCGAGAGGTGACTCCGTCAGTCCTTGACCGCCATACCGACAGGGAAGTGCGGAGTAGGGGAGGGGCAGTCTTCTTTAAACATCAACGTGATCACGACGCTCGAGGCCCCGACGGGCATCTGCAAAGTGCCCAGCACATACGCACCGATCCGTATGTGCTGTTTGCAACATGACCGCCACGACTTCCCAGACGCTGGCTCTTGCCAGGGGTGGTACGAGTACGAAGGCTCGAGTGTCCAGATCAGCCTATCGTCTCTTCTTCCTTATCGCCTCGGGTCGCGCGATGTTCTCTTGCCCAATCACGCTACTTACAGTACGTCCCACTGCGCAGGTAGTGCCGGCTCACTGGTAATCTAAGTCAGGCTGTCCGGAAACGGTCGTGTACTGGTAGATACGTACAGGTACGCTCGTACGGGTAAACTAGGATACCCGTGTCGTGGCGGCGCAATACCCCCGCACCTTGGGGACGTCGGAGGAGCGTCCCACAGTCCAACGGTCCGGACACCTCAACGGTCCCCTAGTAAATCTGTCGATGGCCATCAATCTCAACCCGCCATCATTCCACCACGACGTGGCCAGATCGTACGAGGAAGCCGAGGCTTGCATCAGGAAAGCTATAGGTTCCATCTCCGACTGCGAGAAAGTCAGCATCTTGAAGCTAGCCAAAGATGTCAACGTCCTAGCACAACAACTTCTCAGCACCACCGGAAAAAGAATCTAGAGAGGTGTACGTACATCCGTACGTATGTACGGAGTACAATCTCAGGGATTATAGAGCAGAAGTAGGGGTATCGAATGAGCCGGTTGGATTTTTTGTTCGGTCGTTCTGGTGTGGAATTACTTCCGTACAAGCTTGTGAGGTTGAAGATTTGCTAGGGGACCGTTGAACTGTCACCGTTGACCCCCCCCCCCCCCCCCCCTCCCCGTGGCACGGGTAATTGGGGTTCGTTGTCGCTACTGTACATACAGTACGTACGTACGTACGGAGTAGGAGTCTTCCAGCTCGCAACGGCGTCCATGCCACCAACGCCATGTCGTTGGAATGTTCCAGCCAGACCGCGTGTCCGGAAGTACGGTACGATAGGTACATGTCAAATCCGAATCAGGCTGCTCGGCCGCCACGGCCGCGTACATGTCGTCGTCGTCGTCGTCGTCGTCGTCGTCGTCGTCGTCGTCGTCGTAGGGAAGAGCTTGAAACTAGGAAAGGGTCTTGGCTGGACCGTGTAGCTACGCCTCTAGGCCAAGTACCGTAAACAAGGATTCTTCTGTCACGCGACATCGGCTCCTACACAGCATCACCACTCCTACGATATCACTGCCCACAGGAAGATCCCGGATGACTTGTGATGAAGCTGGATTTCAAAGCTGGGTACTGTACGGAGTACTGTACCTGTAGCTCAGGCTAATGAGCCATCTCAGGGCCTGTGTCTCGAGGGCCGATCGTCTTCCGGTGGAACTAATGCATGTTCAAGGATGTCTACCCTGTAGGCTGGTAATCCGACCAGCTCGGAGCCAGTGGTGGGCCTTGTCACCAAACCAAGCCTCCTCTCCCCTTTCAAGACGACGAGCCAAATAAAGCAAGCGAAGAATTGGTTAATGCTGATCACCCCAGTTCAGTCCCAGGTACTTCTCCTCCAGCAAGTCCCTCAACGACTTGGCACATCCTTGCTCTTGTCGTCTAGCCGCATCGGCACCACCGGCAACGTTTCCACCTCGCCACCGTTGCTGTGGCTGATGTCGAGTCTCGTCGTCGAAGATGGCAGCGATGGCCAAGGCTTTTTCGGCCCACAGCTTACATCGCACGTCATCGGATGCGCAGTAAAAGTCTATCGCTCGATTGAACGTCGTCGTCGCGAGCCATTCGAGTTCTTCCGGTGGGTAGTAGTAGGAGGAGTGATACTGCTGCTGATGTTGGGGGAACGGAGAGAAGGATGTGGAGGGCAGTTTTTGGCGTTTCTGCGGGGTTGTAAGCGTGTGGAACCTGTCGCGGGAAATGTCAGAGGGAGGGAGGGGGTTGGAAAGTCAGGATGAGGCAGATGTTGGAGATGGAGAGCATCAGCATTCATACAGCGGCGTGGTTTTTGGATGCGAACGGAGGTGTGATGAATCCATGGAGCGGGTTGATGGAATGGACACGGTGAGAAGACAAGAGAAGGTCAGAGCGAGCAAATCATACGTGTGCATGTCAGACGTGGAGAAGACCGCCACGAAAGCTCCAGAAGGAGCCATAAAACCGAGAGCACTTCGCTCAGTATAGGGAGACGCGAAAGAACACACTGCACTCACCGCCTTCAGATCCCGACAGATGGCCTCGACCCGCCCGAGGATCTCTTCTGCGACAGCAACATCGCGTGGCAGCGCAATCTGCAGGAGACATCGGATCCAGCGAGACAGCTTGGCTGTGTCCATCTTCTCGAGACGAGCAGAGGCGGAGACAATCTTCTGTATATAGTATGAGATGGCTTGTGCGAGTGCGTTTGTGTGATTTGTATGTCATGGGAAGGCTCTCGCGTGAGATACGTATTGTGCTTAAGGTGAGGGAGAGCAGACAGGATTGAAATATGGGTATGATAACGGAGAAGATGACGGAGATGGTGGTAGAGATGGTAGTAGATATGAGAGTGGAGATAGTGACCGGCATAGGAGTAGGACGTGGAAAAAAGATCAGAGATGGTGATGAATACGACACCAGGGAGACTGCTAAGGATGATGATAGAAGATGAAGATGGCGATTGTGGTGGGGTTGTGAACTTACTCGGAGGTTGATAATGATCGCTACATGAGCATTGGACGTAGTTAGCCTCAGAGCGTCGTCAGCGACACGCGCAGCTGCAGGTCTGAACAGGTAGACCATAATTGGAATAGAAAGAAGAGCCAAGAAACCGACTCCAGAGCTGATTAATAGCAGGCTCAGTACTCACTGCTCTCAGGTGCCTGACAGCACAGGATAATATCTGCCAGTACCTCATACACTCTGGCATCGTTGCACACGCCGCATTCCTACGCGGCCGCAAACGATGCAGAGGTTAGATCTGACCGAATCCAACAACGACTACATCCCAAAGGACCCATGCGAACACGTACCTCGACCATCGATCCCAGAGCGTCCCAGTCCTTCAGCCTTGATGCCGCCTCAAAATCAAAGGCTACGAACGTGGCGTATTTCTTGACGAGACCGTCGTCCTGCGACAAATCGTCCTGCGGTCGTCCTTGTCGCTGAAATCGTTTCTGCCATCGCTTGCGGAATTGCGCGGCGTGCTTGCGGGCGGATAGATAGTGTTGCAGCTGTGTCACGACTCAGCTCGGGCGCTAGCCGGAGGGGGGTGAGTGGACTATCCCACCTGAGCTTCGATGCTGTCTTCTGCTCGAGCTTCGACGATGAGCAACGACACGCAGAGAAAGTCACAGTACAATCTTCGCGAATCAAGATCATGCACGGACTCGCCGTCGAGCTCTGGGTACTGGTCGATGAACTGAAAAGGGATCAGCTTGTTCTCGCGGAAACGGCAGTGAACCGCGCCACTGACTTGAATGCAACATCGCAAGAGACGCAGGGTGTGTTGAGGCTTCCACGACGCGCACACTTTCAAAGACAGATTGTAGATGTTCCTGGAGAACCAATTCAGCTCGGACACGGAAAAGGCCTCCGCGGCCTGCGTCCGCTGCTCGCGCTTGAGCTTCATGGCCATCTTTGCGGCTGCGTTCAGAGTTAGAGGGCAGTCCTCAACAGGTGAAGTTTGTGAGCCACCTCGTTCAAAAGAGCCGCACAGGTCTTCGACGGTGCCTTCATCAATCTCGTGGTCCTTCTCGATTTTGGAGAGCAGTAAACGGGAGGAGCACCTGCACTCTTTAGCGTCTGGCTACCAGATGGACTAGGTCAAGCTTGCAACTACCTGAGTAGCGCCGGAACATGAACCCCTTCAGGCACCTGATGCTCACACCTTTCGAGCACTTTTTGGAGCGCAGCGGCGGCGATCGCCTTGTCGGCCGTCTCTTGCGCCTCGAGAACACAGGCATACAGCAAGGTGGCATCATCGTCGGAGCTTTGACCGACGGCATCAAGGCATTTCGCAGCTACCGAGAGTATCAGCCGACATCACCCCATACCAGAAGGTCGTGCTACCTGCTTCCTGGTCGCCACCTCGCAAGGCCGCCTTGAACATGAGATACTGTGTCAAAGGGGCCGCTTTTGCGTCCGACGACATCTGGTTATATATGTCGCGCGCGGAGCCCGGGTCCTGACCGGCAAGTGCGCAGAGCATCATTTTCCTACCGCCGTCAGCATCGAACCTGGCCTCTGATGTCACCGTCCGACCTTGCTATCTTTGCATGATTCAGCTCGCCGGAGTTGGCAAAGACGTCATGCATCGCCAGACGGCACCAAGACTGGGCAGCGTCGTAGAGGCCCTGGACGAAGCAGGACTCGATTCTCTTCCACAGAAGCTGTTGCGGTCAGACTCTCGACTGACGTTTCAAGAACGACGTTGGACCTACAATCTGGGCCGCGTGCGTCGCGGCGGCATCCAGGGGCTTCTGCAGGTTGCCGGACAGCGAGCTGACGATGCTCCGGACTTCTTCGACGCTGGCGGCCGAGTCCGAATCGCTCGTGCCCATCCAGAGCCTTGTGATGAAGGCCTTTTCCACCCATTCCTGATGCTCAGCGGAATATAATCGGTTGCAGAGAAAATCGTCCAACGCCTTGCAGGCTAGCTCGCAGCTGTGCGATGCAGATTAGTGCTATTGATATATCTCAAACCCCGGATTGACAGTACCTCCGCAGATGTAGATTGTGAATGTGGCGCATGATCCTGGTTGGTCCATCAGAACGCAGTCAACCCATCCAGCCTGGACGCCGCCTCACAGTTTGAAGTTGACCTCCGAGAGCAAGACTGTGCGAATCATCCGCTGCAGAACTTTGATCGTGAGCTCTACGGTGATGGCATCACCACAACAAGAGACGTACCGATAAAGGACTCGGTCGTTGTTGACGGGGTGGACTGCCTCTCCAACAGCGCCAGCTTCAACACATGAACGACCAGCCTGTCACCGTAGTCCTTGAGGTCCTGGATCAGGACAGCCCTCAAGTACAATACAGCGACTCACATTTTCAAGAACGTCCAGGAGATCTCGTGCCCTAGCAGTGGCTGCTTCATCCTTACGCCCAAGTAACGCCTTCACTACGTAGTGCATGTCAGAGACGGACGAAGAGAAGCCGGGTAGTCAAGCAAACCAAGGTCGTGCAAGGCACTCAGTCGCAAGTCACTGGCATCCGGGCTCAGTCTCTCCAGACTCTGGCCGCAGAGGGCATCGTAGCACCGTTCAAGCCACTTGACGGCCATCTCATGCTCACGCTTGTTGAGCAAGTCTCGCCCAATCTCGTACATGAGATCCGCAACATCTTCTGCTGTGCTGGGATCGAGCTCTTCGAGGTACGATGAAGCCTTGCTGTACATATGCTCCGCCAGGTCGAGACGCGATTGCCGCCAAGCCTGGCTCCGGTCACTTCAAGCCACCACCTGCAGAGAAAAATCAGTGCTTACAAGTAGGATTCTCACGGTGAAGTACTCGGCTGAGAGCTGCTTGTAACGATGTCGGCCCTCAGCTGAAGCCTGTTCGACATGGATCGAGATCTCCGCCTCGTACTGCGTTCTTCAGCGGGGGTTTGACATCAACCGACTGAAGACTGACTTGAGCCGCTCGTTCCAGGACCTGCAAGACTGTCTTGAGATCGATCTCCTTCTGTTCTGCGTACGGTCAGCAACAAATCGAAGAGCCAGAAGATACTGGTCACATACCAAGACAGTGCCTTGCCGTCTTCAAGGCGACCTTGATCAGTCGGATAGAATCTTTGATCAACATCAGCTAACGAGCTCATCCCCATCGGCTCGACATGGTCTGAACAAACTCTGCAAACCACCCTCGGGCCTCTGTTGTGCGAAGTCCAAGAGCAGGAACGCAAAGACCCGCACTACCCCAATCAGCCGTCCACGTCAACCACCAGACATTGTCGTCGTCATGCAGTGTCCACCTAAGCAGATCGTCTTGCCCTGAATACCAGCGTCCTCTTCTCTCTTCAACCGCGTAGACAGGTTCCAGAGGGTCGTCCCCCGAGAATCGAGCTCGTCGGTCCTCGATGTCCTGGGACCGGGTCCCAGCAGACCAAGTTGGTCGATCTGGTACTGCAGATCGAGGAGAAGAGAGGACTCTGGCGGGTTCGACTGGAGTCGATCTATTAGCTCGACGGCGAAGCCTTGGTTGTAGTATATTAGCGGCAATGCTGTATACTTCCTGCGCCGACACAGACCTAGTATAGAGCCAATTTTTCTATTCTTCGTCGCTCTGGCCGATTCAATTGGCGTCATGGTTGTGACGATGCCTCCGGTGGTTCATGGATGGCTGGGCTTGCGATAGAGCTGTTACAGTACGGTTTATAATCATATGGCCACACTATGGATGGGCGATAGAAGAGTCCATGGTAGAGTGCGTGAGGGCTCCTACTAGTAGTAGCAGTACTAGTAAACAGAACAGCTTCGCGACTGAAGTGTAGGTATAAGATGAGGAGAGTAAGTGTGCTACAGTGTGGCAGCACCCTTTGACTAGAAGATGAAGAAAAGCTGTATGACTACTCCGTACACACCAGTACAGAGGATAGCAGCACAGCAACCGGAAGGTTATGTGACTGCAGCGTAAGTATTTGCCGCTGCCATCAGATGCTACCAGTAGTAGCACCCAGAATAACAGGTAGTAACTAGGCTCTTCATCAGCTACAGTATTGGTCTCTGGGACAACTACTGTACTGGTACATACGTACGTACTTCCTACTCGTAGGTCCGTCTGTAGTGATCCAGGGTGCGGTGTTTGGGCAGGCCTCACTCGGTCCGACAGCTACGGGGTACTTAAGTACGGTACACAGTACCGTACCTCCGTACTTGATGACCAGAGCCTCCCCCTGAACACCAAAACTAGAACTTGTACGCACATGACACCAAGTACCACTGTTCAACATTACTTGTTGACAAAGAGTGCAACTCTCTTGTTATTTTGTCATGTCAGGTACCGGTATATGTACGTGACATACCCCGTACACGTACCCATACGTACAGTACGAGTAGTGTGTTTGGCATTGGTACGGGAGTACGTAAGGTACATACGTACTGTACGGAGTACGGAGTACGTACCGTACTGTACATATACAGAGCAGTCCAGATCCCAGCTTGCTCGACCTGCCCACTTGCCAAGGACTGCCAAACGAAGCTATTGACCCAACACTATCCTCTGATCATTGTTCACGGATCTTCTGCTTACTGCCTTGAGTGTGATCCCAACCCAAGCTGAGGGGCTGCTTTCTCCATCTTGATCGTAGCGTTGCGGACGTCTTGGGGGAGTAGGAAGGTCCCGTCAATCTGCGTCGCTACATTAAGCGTGCCTGGGTGTTGATCTGGTACCAAGTGGGTTGCCTGCACTGTATTCTCAAAGGTCTGGAGCACGAGCGCGTGGGCTGTCGTGTCCGTTGGCCTTCCCAAACACAAAAGGGATCTTGTCAAGTTGTCCGCAGCGTCGACGTCATGTTCTGTTGGCCAGAGAACTGAGATGTTTGGTGAGCAAGCCTCGACAACTGAGGTATATTCTGCGCCTAGGACAAGGGCTTCTTACATAGCTCTTGGAACACCATACTTCTCAGCGGCTCGCCACGTTCCAGTCATAGCATTGTACATGTTCAATCGACAAGAGAACATGGGGTCACCATCAAGCGCTTGAGCATATGATCCCCGGCCAGTGCCCATAGGACCACCGGGCGAGCTTGCCGCAGCTGGCAAGTCATCGCCTGTGATCAGTGAGAGATCATATGGCAGATACTGCGAGACCTTGGGGTCGTACGTACGTATGGGTAATAGTTCCGATCTTCATATTGCGTGATAGTCAATCGACTTCTCAAGCCAGGCCTGGGATTTTCCGGGGGGAAACCATACTTTTCTATCAGTTTCTGCCAACCACACCTCCTTGCCCACAGGACTGTTGCTCACACCGCGACACATCTCGGCCATGGCCGATATAGTTGCGAGCTGGGAGACTGGGCGAAACCTAGCCGACACAGACCAAAACAGACAAGTACTATCCTGTCAATGTCTTCAGGATAGGAGCCTGTCGCAGTATCTTCATAAATATATGTGTTGTTGTTGTGAGGACTTCTTGGCTATCGGCCATCCGCAGTCGCAGGCCAGGAGAGCCACGATAGGCCAAGTGATCAGACGTACGATCTGACACAGGGCAGCCAGTGCCCACAGGCTCAGATGTTGGGTGGAACTCGACGCGGTGGCCAATCGGAAGGCCACCGATGGCTTCGACAATACGGGGCTTCCAGCAAGCTTCCATCTTTTGGCGATCATCAAGATGAATGATGATCCACCTGACCATCAGAATTTTGACCCTAATTCATCCGGGGAGAAGATCTCTGTAGAGTTGGGGATTGTTGGCTAGTAACACTTGCTGGCAGTCAATCTGCCGGAGAATTCTACCCTCACGGAACAATGCGACCAAGCACGTCCACTCCTTGATGGTGCACTCTGGGACCAACCCAATCAGTTAGCTGGCGACGTATATATCAAGATGGGCGATGTCCGCAGAAGCTCGAACCGTACTATCCAAACTGTTGGGCCGACAACATCTTCGTGGGCGCCGACATACATACAAGCCGCTAGAGACCCACGAAAAGATCGAATGAAGGCTTTGTTTTCGGTAGTGAACTCAATAGTAGAAAGAGCCTGTGCCTGAGCTGCGGCGACGCTTATCCTGGGGGGGGGGGGGGGGGGGGGTTGGCCGACGACTGATTGCTTATTAGATCAATATTATACGCCCTTGGAGATCCATAAGGCTGATGTAAGTATGAATGGGTCAGACGTGATGTAGGAAAGTTCTGAATTACTTGCTACTTCTCGAAGGGGTGTCAAATTACTGTCTATGATACCAGCAAAACTGTTGTTGATCCCCTCATTGGAAGGAGGAGGATTCGTGAACAACAAGGAAGTGTTATCTGGCCGCGTCAGAAGAATCACTCGGACAAGATGGCCTGAGTATATCTCATGATGTCTCGTCAGCCCATCATGTCCTACACCAATCGCTGGCATGTCACACCATCAACCACGAAAGACTGTAGAAGTTGTCTTGGCTTGATTACGACAACTAAACATATTGGGTTACAGGTACTCTTCCTCCAAGGGAGAGTATGAGGTTAGTAGTTCAACCTCTTGAAGATCTCTGAAAGTCTCTGAGAACTCCTGAAGGCTTCTGAAAACCTCACACACTTTGATTAATTGATCGATTGATTGAATAGTTTTGTTGCAGATATCAGGATGTGGGGATATGAACACAGTGAAGTGCTGTAATGTAAGTGCCTGCGTAAACAGATGTAGGTTCAGTTTGCAAGTGTGTTGTGAATGCGGGGGGATATAAAGCGTGAAGCATGATAAGATATACATCTGAAGCATGAGAAGATGTACATCTTAGACATGGGGGCGGTGGTAATATCGACAGCAGGACCGTACTGTAAGGCACGGCCCTGTTGGGTTGCGGACCCGCGGTGAGGAAAAGACCCGTCCTCTAGTCAGTATGTTGATGTGGGGCAAGGGTCATCTTTGTACGGAGTCCATGGGTAAAAAGTTTCCAACGATGAGGGAGGGTCTACGACGGTATCGTGGTCGGTCAGTCCGGTCACCAAATCAAACATGATCCGAGGAGGAGTACAAGCCAAACTTGATACTAGGAAAACGAGCCAAGCGCAATACAAGGAAGACAACCCACATATTATGATCTCGACGGATGGTAAAGGAAAAGCAGCAATGCAGGACAGACACCTTCGAGGCCGGGTCCGGGTTTTTGAGGATGCAGCTCGTCAACATGGCCTTCTGCGACTGGTCGAATGCGATGGTGCCAAACTTCTCCCAGTAGCTGACGAGCGAGCCTTCCTCGAAGATCTCGTGGATGGCCAGCTTCCCCTGTCCGCAGCAGCAGCGGCTCTGTTCAGCCATGTCGGACGAGGAGGACGACCGGCTTTCTCGTCGAGCGGGAACCATCACGTCTCTCTCCGAGCCGTGTTGGAGGGGCAGGAGAGGGAGGCGCGGCGGGGGGGGGGGGGGGGGGGGGGGGCCACTCACATCCCGTAAACGCTCAATGGGAACGTGGATCAGCTCGGCCATCTCCTTGTTGGCTCGGTAGATCTCGCCCGTCCTCCTCCAGCAACAGGCGGGGATGGCCATGCTGGCAAAGACGCGATCGTACGCCATCAGGCTTCGCTCGAACCACATCTCGACCAGCACCAGCTCCATGTCGGTCAGCTTCTGCATCCGTTCCCTAAAGGTCGGACGGAACTTGTCGAGCTGACGCAGGATCTTCTGACGCGAGACCGGTTGCAGATGCCGCTCCATGTACTGGCTCATGCGGGCGTAGCCTTTGGCGTAGTTGAACGGCTTCAAGAGCCCGGCATCGTGCTTGGCTCGCAGCAATCTGTTCATGCGCTCCTCGGGCGGGTCGCTGCCGTGCGGATCAGCGGCGGTGAAGTAGAACGTCTCGCGGGCCTTGTCGGACGGCTTCGTACTCGCCGGCCGCGGGATGAAATTCGCCGGCGCTTCTGGCATCTGCGAGACCTCCGCTCCCATCTCCTGTTGGGCGTCAGATATCGGAGCGGCGGCAAGACCGGCCAAGGGTGGTGGGAAGGCGAGAGGGTCCAGGCCGGAGGTGACGATGATGCCGTTATCCCTGCCGTAGACGGCGTTCTCGTCCAAGAGACTGTTGCTTAGGAAGTTGTTGAGAAGGTTGTACTCGTTCGTGACCTCGGGCGCCTTGAACATGCAAGACGGATGGAAGGTGTGCATATCCTGAAACTGGTTCTGCGCACCCAAGCTCCAGTTGTTGTATCCCAAAACTGCCTCACGTAAGCACGCGACGAGCCGGCCGCCATCGACACCGTCTGGAGGCGGGGAGGCGTGCGACTGACTTTGCGAGTCGTCGCCGAGGTAGACCTGTCCCTGGCCGACTGTCGTAAACGGCATTTCGGCCAGTCCCAGTCCGTCCGGGACCGCGGCAGGCCCTGATACCATCGCCGGCCGGCCGGCCGTCGCTGCGACATGGCTCTGCGGTTGCGGCTGGGTCAGAAGCTCGTTCGACGAGCGATCGCCGACGTCCATGAAGCGCGACGGGCCGGCGACGGGCGCGAGCGCCGGTGGGTCTTCGTCGTCGACCTGAGCAGGATCATGATCGTGGCGACTCCCCTTCCTCGTCTCCCGCGGCTCATCGTGACAGAGATGCCCGATGCCGCGTTTGATGCATCGAGTACAGGGGCGTTCCTAGGAAAAGCAACAAGGCCTCTCCCGTCAGCAGTGGCCTCTGTCAGCGCCAAGGTCGCTTTCGAGGAGCGAGCAACGACCCACCAGATCACAGGTCATATGCTGCGTGTCCAACACCGCGTAGCGCAAACGGTCAGTAAACGGCGATCATCGACACACACGCGACCCCGCTGGTTTTGGCGCGGGGGTACGTAGGAGAGGGGCATGGAGCTGCCTCACCGAGCGTCGACAGTAGACACAAGCTGCGGGGCGGGGCAAATATCGCCGTCAGCATCACCGGCGTGGGGAGATGACTCGGTATGGCGACGTCGCTCACCATGGTTCACCTTGCGCCGCTTCCTGCCACCGGACCCAGCCGGCGGTGACAGCACTTTGCTCTTCCGCTTTGCTGGCGTCCTGTGCTCTTCGGGGGGCTCTCTGTCTTTCGTCTCTGAAGTAGCCATGGCGACGGCGGTATTCTACGGGAGGGGGGTGATGTCTCTTTCTGTGAAGGTGATGGTCGTACATCGGACGGCCAATCCATCATTCAGGCGATTGTCTCCTTCTGTTGCAACACACACACACACACACACACACACACACACACACACACACACACACACTCACACTCACACTCACACTCACACACACACGCGCACGCCCGCACACACGCACACACACGCACACACACGCACACACACAGACAACACACCCTTTCGCTCTCCCTCACAAGCAGTCCCTCATTCCCAAAGTGGCCGAGCTCCCACGTTTTCGAACGCCTGCAGCCGTCCACCAAGTACGAATACGGTGACGCATTCAGACCAACTACGACGTGTCACTTCCCTAATGGAGCACCCCCACAATGGCCCAACCGTGTGCCTGCCGTGCTTGCTAGCCTGGCGCATCCCCGTCGGTATACTCCCTAGGCCGGCCCTCTACAGTAGTAGCCTCCAAGGCTGGGCGCATCGACCCTGCTGTGTTCCGGGTTCCGGTTTCTTGTAGGAGAGATCGTTCACGAGGTAACCAGCTGATCGTATTTCTCCGGTGGTAACTCCTGGTACAGCACCTCATCCACGGCTGCCCTGGCCGTCACGACGGCCTCGCTCAGCTCGTGGGCTTGCGTCGCACTCTCTCCAAATCCCTTCAGATGACAGCGTAGCTCCTCCAGCAGCGGCTTCAACGCGGGATCCACGTCGCGCTGCTCGATACCGTCAGCTAGCGAACCCGCAAACGTGCTCCTGCACAAGGGTTGGATCCTACCTCGAGGGACGCCACAGGGTCATCAGCGGCATGCTTAGACCGGCTGATGTGCAGATCGTGGCCATCGGCGTCGTCTGGTGTTTGCGTCAACGGGTGGAGCTTCGATCAGTAGCAGAGTTTCAGTCCAAGGCCCAACGATGAGATGATCTGATATGAGAGTGTCCCTCACGCGCTTCATGTGCTTCGTCCGCAACCGCTCTTCGCTCCGCTCGTCCTCCTGCAATGCGTCGAGCCTCTGCTTGTCGCCCCGAAGCCAGTCTTCCTCCTTCTTGATGGCGTTCTTGAGCAAGCCGATCGAATGAAGCGCCGGGGTCAGTTGCGCCTCCAGAGACCGCTTCGATCCAGTCAGTCTCGACGACAGTACCGTCTGACCCAGGCCGGTCATTGTCATCGAGAGGAACGTACGTTGCTGTCGAGCATCTTCTCGTACTCAAAGTGCACGTCGCGGGTCGAAGGCGGGAACGGAAAGCGGGGCAGCTTGCGATCGACGCCCCGGAGGAAGTCGTCGATGGCGGCCTGCGCCTCGATCCTTCTCTCGCCGTCTCGATAGCGCATCAGCACCGGCCGAGCGGTGTCCCGGAGCATGTGGCGCATGTGGTCCTGTGCGGCGGGAGACAGGTTCGTCCACTGCGCATTGACGATCTCTGGCGCGATGCGCCTGATCTGCGGCTCCAACGCCGGCAGTGCGTTCGATGCGGGCGGCACTGGGGGGGGAACGATGCACAGGTCAGCGCCCAGCAGCAGCAGCAGCAGCAGCAGCAGCAGCAGCAGCAGCAGATGTCCGGGGTCGTATGCACTCCTCGAGGCAAACCCTACCCGTTGCGTTGTCGGCGTTGGAGCCGGTCGGACGTGGTCGTGGTCGAGAGGCAGCCTCCTTGGCCGGGACGCGAGCTCGACTCATGGTCGCTGCTGCTGCAAGTCTTGTTGGTGGATGTTTCCCTCGGACCGACACTGCAACGGGCAGCTTATCGGTGTCCGTGGTTGTATTTATCGGGGTCTGTGGGCGTATAGTGGTTACCGGGATGGTTGGATGGTGAGTGTCAAGGGACGGTACTCCGTACTCGTAAAGTACTGTACTCTGTACTTCCGTACGTATACGTACTTACTCCGTACGAGTACGAGTACGGGTAATGACACCATACTGGTGAGCATGTGGAGGGTTTGTTGACGGAATTCGAGAATGCGCCGGCCCGATGATAATCCGGACGATAACCCCCCCCCGGCTGACGATTCGAGGCTAGACCAGCCTGGGGAAAGACTCCGCCCGGTGGATCCGGGGAAATTGAGCGGTAAACCTGGCGTGCTGACGAGTACCCGTGCCATGGGGGGTAATTACCCTCCCGTCCCTTCGGTACGTCCGGTCCATCCGGAGGGGTGTCGGACAGCTGAATGGTCCGGACATCTGAACGGTCCTTTTCTTACCGGAATGAATTGCAATGATTATAACTTCACAACGCAACGACTAAATCCAAAAGTAAGCGGCTCATTTGATTCCTCTACTTCTCTTCTATAGAATCTGAACTTGAAGACTTCTCTTAATTTTTGTGGTGTTGCTGAGAAATTGCGATAGTTGTCGCTCAAGAACAGACTTGCAACAACATCCATTTTACAACGCTTAGAACTCTACAACTAGATAGACAAGTAGCAATTCTTATGTGCTTATCCGATTCTTCTGCTCTTCTTCTATCACCCTCCAAGTTACCAGGCCTCTCCTGATGATGTTGTCATTTTTGGATAGCTGTTGCAGTCTAACTTACCTGAGTAAGTTTAGTGGCCCAGTGCGACCTTGTCACGAGAGCCCGTTTGTCTTACTAATACACCTATTTTCTCCTCTCAAAGTCGTTGTGCTGGAACATCAAGAAATTTGGCCAGCTTTGAGATACTGTAGTAGCCTTATTATGGTTAGAGGTGGAATCTATAGCCTTCCTGATGCGAGCCTTGTTGGATGTTGGACGTTGTGGGTGTGGAGCCCGAAGCCCTAAGCACCGTCATGTTTGCTCTTCCCCCATGCATTTGGAGCAGTCGCCGAAACCCTAGCTAGTTCTTCTCAACAACAACAATAACAAATATCATCGTCTCCTTCCGCTGTGCCTCCAGAATCGATCAAGCCTTAGCTTCCTTGTACAATTTGGCCGATGTTGCGGTGGAACGGCGGTGGTTTGAAATTGATGGCTATTGACAGATTTGTTACGGACCGTTCAGCTGTCCGGACCGTTCAGCTGTCCGACACCCCTCCGGATGGACCGGACGTACGGTACCGAAGAGACGGGGGGGGGGGGGGGGGGTAAATACCCCCCATGGCACGGGTACTTCCCATCCGGGCCATCCTCACTCCCGTACGAGGTGTATGCTGGATTTATGATGTATGTATTCCTACTCCATTCTAAAACTAGCTAAGCTAGATTATGCTGGGCCATCTATGTAGTTGGTAAGGAAAACCTCTAGGTCACCGGACTGAGATCCTGTGACCTTAGGGCGAAAAACCTCCCCTGCGGCCCCTAGGTGGGTGCCCTCCTATCGAGAATCTGTAAACGAGGGAAGGGACTGCTGTGCAGTCAAGTGGGAGGAAGCTGATCCCGAGCCCAGGAGAACTGGAGGGGGAGATCAAGACGGAGGAACCACGTCGTGAGGGCGGGGGCCGCCTGGCGGTCTGATGTTAGCTGCTGAAAGTTAGTGGTGGGGGCTGCCTGCCGCAGCCGCATCCTCTCTCTAGAGAAGTGTGGGCAGTCCAGTACGGTATCACATGCTGTGCTGTCTCCCACTGCCACCCACGGCCGGAGACACAGAGCCGGGGACCCTGCACTTGTGTAGAAAGGCGGCTAGGCCGATCTTCTCTGTGCCTTCGGGAGGCCAGGGTGGAGGCGGAGGGCCGTGGCTTTGTTTCGCTGGCTTCCAGCCTCCCCCGGCGTCTGGGGCGGAGACGTGGTGGAGAGCGGGGGGGGGGCGGAAGGGGGGGGGGGGGGGGGGTGGGTGGGCCGCCCTCCAGTTCCTTCCAGTGGTCTCGGCACCATTGTTCAGCTAGCTGTAGGCTTGCCATAGGGACTGCGAGGGCATGTGGCTGTTGCGCGGTACCCGTGCCTATGGGGGGTACCGAAATACCCCCCCCCCCCCCCCCCCAGTGGCACGGGTATGCAAATACAGTTAGTCAGCTGAACAACCAGTGACCGTGTCAAAAACCTGAGCCACCTACACACACCGGCCAAGCTCCAAGTATGGATTAGGTCCCTGAGTTCCTCGATGCGCCAGAAACTCCAAAGCGACAGCAGAGGAGTAACTGGAGAAGCTGATGGACTCGATGCAAGCACGTTGCCAGGCAGTCATTGATGCCAACGGTGGTCATACTCAATATTGAGCTGTACCGTACGTAACGTACCGCGCCTAGATGTCTCAGGAGTTCTGACAATGCGGCTCTGCAACTACTTTTTTGGATGTATTTTGCTATCGTTAAATCCAGCTTACACCTCGTACGTAACTACCTCCTACTCGTCCTCTGCGTAACTACTCCCGTACATAGTCCAGCGTTCGACGATGCATGTCGTCCAGCAGCACAGTCGCTACTGCACCTCGCAGAGTCGCTACGTGACGGTCTAGACGCCGATGGTCGAGACCGAAGAGCATCTCGTCCGCACGACGGCGGCCTACAGTGCGAGGGACGACTTTCCAGGAGGCTGGCGACCCAACCGACGTCTATAGCCAACTGAAAGCTCGTCGCAAGACATGACCCTAGCCCTGTAGTCCTATCCAGGCGGCAAATCCGTCGTGGCGAAGAGAGGCCCGTCGCTCTGTCGTCCGTGTCACACTCTGTCTGCCCAGATGTACGCTCCGCCGAGAACGGCGGTGGGCGACTACCATCCGGCAAGGTAGTCGTCGTCGTCGTCGTCGTCGTCGTCGCTGTCGCCTTGGCCCCCGCGCTTGTTCTTTTTCTTCGACTCGCCGTATTTGACGTCTTCGTCATATATGCCGCCGTACCCGTGAACCGGACGATCCGCTGGAGTGTTCTGTCATGGCCGGTACGGCATCGGATCAGCCACGGGGCCGGCCTGCGCCGACGTAGGGCCGGTCGTCTCCGCTCACCTTGATCTTGGCGAAGGCCGCCCCTCCACCGACTCGCTTCGGCGGCGGTACGTCCTTCCTGGGTCCACGTCCGAGGCCCACGTCCGAGGCTCCAACGCTGGACGGGCTTCGAACCCGAGAGTGTCCGACGCCCTGGGTGTCGTAGGCGGTGTATGCCGTTCCGGGCGGGCCCGGGTTGCCGTTCTTCTTGCGCGCCGGAGTGATCCAGCCGTTGTCGTCTTCGTCGCCGACGTCCAAGGGCACGCCACCGGTGGTGTTGGTCGACGTGATGACCGTCGAATTGTCCCGGATGAAGGCGCCGGTGAGACGGGCCACGTTCGGACTGGAGAGAGCATGGGTGCCCCGCTTGATCTTCTCGGACCCGAACTCGGTCGGCTTGCTCCTCGGCTGGAGCTCCGGCGACAGGGTGAGCTTGTCGATGGTGAGCAGCGATCGGGGATCCTTGGCGCGGTTCGGCTCGTCCTGCCACGCCGTCAGATCGCGTCGCGCGCGCGCGCGCGCGCGCACGTCGCCGTCGAGCTCACCTGGCCCTTGTCGGATCCAAACGGATTGCTGGCGCTGCCCGAGAAGATCTCCGAGTCGTCGTCGTCATCATCGTCGTCATCGTCGTCGTTGGAGTCGTCGCTGTCGTCGTCGTCCGAGGGCTCGGCTTGGTCCAGTCCCGGCTCGGTGTCGAGGTAGAGGCGAACGCAGGCCATGCAGCGCTGAAGTTCAGATGGGGACGCGTCAGCGGTCAGCGGCCATCGGCCATCGAGCAAGCGACCAGACGGGGGCTGTCTTCTGCGACATCCTTACCGCGAGGTCCGGCGCCCTCCTCTGAGCGCGGCTGAACTCGCTGAGATCCTTGACGTCGGCGCAGATGGTGCAGGTCAACTCCTTGACCTGCTCGCCGGTGCAATCGCGGCATTTGATCTTGGCCTTGCTACCGGCCAGCTGCCGCTTGGAGTAGCCATCCTGGCCACGCCACTTTCTGCAGCCCGAGCATTCGATCCTGGTCGCCGAGGCCATCGTCATCATCTCGCTCGGTGTTGCGCGCCACGAGCACGACCGAAGAAGAGGCTGGGCCCCACTCACTTGTCCGGCCATCTGCCGGCATAGGCTCTAGAACGGTGGAAGAGCACATCAGCACTCGGACGACGCACCAGTCACCGGGGGGTTTCGATCCGACGGCCAACGCCTGGCAAGACCTCGGCTCGACGTCAGACCAGCTCCCGACCACTCACTGCCTCACGCTCATATGGCCACCCAAGGCCGGCTTCGTAGAATCGATCATCTTGGAAGTTCGCTCGTGCTGACCGGGTCAAGATCAAATCGAGGTTGGATTCGAAGGAAGCCGGAGCGCCGTATCTTTTCAGGGGTCGGTCAGCTCTCGAACCAGGTTTAATAGGAGGGTGGGGGTGACGCACCGGTGTTGTTTATGTCGTCGACGACGTCGTAGCCCTATCGAGTTTACTGCCACGAGAAACTCTGGGGATTTGGCAGTCACAGATGGATTCTAATCGTCGAGATGGCCGTCGGGTCTGTTTGTTACGGTGAGAGCCTACTACTACAGCACCAGCACCAGCACCAGCACCATCGCCGGCCACCAGGTAGTTCTTTCGCTGTGCCACATGAAATTCATAACAAACATCAGCAACGGCCCAGCCAGCAGGTCATACCGCAGATGATGATCGGGAGCTTGTATTTGCAGGTGTGGATTCCTACCGGTTACATACAACAAGCCCTTTGGGAGATGCGAGGCTGCTGTTCTACGCGGATCGTCAACTGGAGACGAGGCACGCCCGACTCAAAAGACCCTCGACGGCCTTTCCGTTGGCTATCCCTAGTGGTTATACCTAAGCTCGACCAGATGCTTCTGTGAAATATCTTGCCAACGGTTTTGATGGACAAGCTGATGACAGGCTGTTGACAGGCTGTTGGTGTAGTACGAGTTGTGGCAGCTGTTGATTCCAACGTTGTTGTGTTCAATCCTTCATCTCAGTATCAAAACCCCAATTCGAAAATTCTCCGGAGACTGGTCCCGGGTAGTTGATTTCTAATCGATTAGTCATCGGCTACGTACTGTAGGTACGGCCCGTACGTATGTACCTCATAGCGAGAATGGATCCCGTCTTACGTAATCCTACTCGCTCGACCTTCGATCGAGGGCACGTGAAACAAAGCGCCGGCGCTAGGCTTTCCAAAGAACCTGCTTCGGTGCAGCCCGACGCCGCAGGCACACTAGGCCACTTGCAGCACTGTGCTTTAGCGTGTTGCAGGCGTACAAGCTAGCCAACCCAACGACGTGGTCACCGGAGGCCCAACCGCCTGGTTTTAGTTGGTGGAAGCCGTTGTCAATGGGATTACGGAAGCGGTACGTAAGTACGTAAGTACAAGAAGTCTCCGGACATACAGAGCAGTACCTTCGTACCTTACTATACTCGTACGTACTCGTACGGAGGTACGGAGTACGGGACGTAGGAGTCTTACAACTTCTGCATGATACACGAAAGACATTGACACGCTGTAGAGTTCTTGTGCGCCCTGTTCCCGGTACACTCGGACGTCCAGAGATCTCTGCTGATCGAGCTTGATATGTACTGTACGCATGAGTAGTTCTGATCGTATGGGAAGAGCAAATCTCATGATATTTGATAGGGAGTCTGGTCAGTGCATCACGTGAGACTGGTGTTCTATCTGACTAAGCCTATTACCCCCTCAACTTTTGTTTTTTTGGCGGACGGACTAGACGTGGTCAAACAGTCCTTCCAATGCATAAGTACTCGTAAGCGGCGCGGCTCCACCAGTATCGGACAGGCGGTCCGAGACGAAAGCCGCAGCCTGCATACGAGTATGCGCCTTCACCACACCGCTGGCGCTTGAGCCGGGCACGGCTGCCCGGTTCACGCACCAGCCAAGTTAGTGTGTGTATTACTGTGCGTACTCGTATGTACATATGATACAGTGTCACAACACAAGTCTGTTTACGCCTCTACATCCTGTTGATCACGATAGTCATAAGTTATGTGCCAATTTCAACGTTTCTTCACCATACTGATGTCCCATTACTAACAATCAGATGGATATACACAAAGTCGATTTTGTATAGGCCCGTACATAGACTTGTGTCATGTCTCTGTACCTCACGCACTGTGGCACTGTGATGTGTACGGCATCAGATGACTTCTGACAACACCTCGAGGTCTGCAGGATGAGCCCAAAGTCACATCTCGGGCTTATTGTACCCACCTCATTCGACGATGGAGTGCATGAAGCACCACGCTGCAGTAACGGAGCACTGTACTACGTACGTATCGCTCCGCACGTACTTCCGCACAGCCTCAGCATCGAGGCATGTTATTCCATGTCATATCGTCTCTCCAGCGATCCAACGCCGCCGCAAACAAGGCGCCTCTCATCCTTGATTCCTTTTCGATATGTACAGACGGTGAGATGCGGTTTCTTTCGCCGACTCTGGAAACGCCGACCATTGAGGCACCAAAAGAAAAATGGCAGATGAAAACAGCTCCAAAGAAAACGACGACGGCCCCTCGATCCCCGACCCGAGACAGCTTGCCGCCTTACGACTAGTGAGCCTCGAGCAAGCTTTTGCGGTCTGATTCACAAGTCTCGGGTCGAGTACGTGTTTGCATCCGTACAGAGCGCCCCTTCCGGCCGGCCGTGATTTCAAATGGGGCCCATCGTTAAATCATTCTCGTGTCTGCCGCTCTCCCAATCTCTCAACCTCACCTTGTTTTCAATTACCGTGCCGCCGCCGCAGTGAAAATATCAAATGATTTTTCAATCGAACACAAATCAAATTGAATTGAATTTCCTGAGACCCCCTGTTCCACCGCCTTTGGATACAGGACATTTTCTCCTCTTCAGGGGCCCAATTTCAACTTCGTTCTCTGGAGTGCCACGAGTGCCTCGCAATTTTAGGTCTCGCTTCCCACGAGTGCCCACTTCCTTTCACCTTCCCTGACCCCCTTCTTCCTTCCCCCCCCCCTCCTTTCCGAAGTTCGCCTATCACCGCCGTCATCGTCTGGCGTACATCGTGGCCGATACCCCTCACAATTTAATCATCAGCCCGGTACGTATGTACGTCGCTACGTACTGTACGTATGCGTGCAGTAACCCAGGTGCACACCCCCCCCCTCACTCCAGGATCAACGGTCCCGTGAAGATCCCGAACTTGACATCCTCACGTATTGCCGTTCGCTGCCTCTCGGAAGTCGGAACCACACTCATTTTCCTGTGATCGCGTCGGCTTCACGCTTCTGCTTCCCGACGACGGCGCGAGGTCTCGATCTCCGTTGTACCAACTGTGCCGTCGCGGCTGGGCCGCCCTTTCCTCGACGGTTTGAAAGCGAAAGAAAAATAAGTCGTCGCGGCCCACCCGTCGACGGTCGTGTGCATGCTGGACGGCCCCCCCCCCCCCCCCCCCCCCCCGGCAGGAGAGCTAAGATTGCCCTGGACTGGCTCCCATACGCTTGTTCCCTCAGACCCGAAGAGCCACTCGGCTTCGGCGGCATCGTCGCAGACGGACGAGCCTTCGCGCGGTCGAAGCCGAAGGAAGGTTGATATCCGGATTGACATCGGCCACGGGGTCATCGCCTCTCTGACGCTCTCTACCGGGCCGTTTCGCTTGGTCCATTAGCCTCTCGAGCATCTCTTGCGCCCTCTCCGGCAAGCAGGCATCTCGTGGAGACGAGGAGGAGCATTTTCGACCCACTCCTTCGATCGGTTCCCTCCAGCTTGCACGGTGATCCCGTCCCCGATCAAGCTTTGGCGAAGGCTCGAACACGCTCGGCGGTCCATTGGTACCGGAAGGAGGGACCCTTTGGTTCGCGGAGAGAAGAGCGTATCCCTCGTCGGATGATACTGGTCTCGAACGTCTGTCGTTGCTGTTCGGACCCATCCGTCTCGCGCTTCATCCTCACCCTCGTCGCTCTTTTTACGCCTCTCGGACCCGACTCTCCAAGACGTCCTCTTGACCGCCACGCGGCCACGATTGTCCGGCCTTGATCGCGTCGACGCGGCCTCGAGATCGCCTTCCCAGCATCTAGCTCGACAGGATCTCGGATCGTCGAGCTGAGCGGAATGGTCTGCAGATAGGAGTGCCTTTGACGCGATCGCACGACCTCGCGCCTCCGTCGACGAGGTGGTTCGCGCGCCAAGAGCAGAGCCGAGTAAGACACGCGAGGTGGCGTCGACGCTCGCTGCTCGCCGCGCCATGGCGATGCACCAGGAAGCCGGGTACGGCAGTACCGCCACGCGCCGTGCCCACCCGGCCTTGGCCCTCGAGGACAAGTTCGAGATCCTCAAGGACGACCTTGGCGATGGGAGTTTCGGGACCGTCGCGCTGGCCAGGGTTCGCACGGCCGGTGCTCATGTCGCCCGACGCGGCACCCTGGTATGAGCCCTCTGCGCCGCCTCCTGCGCCTGTCCAGGGCCGGGGCGAGCCAAGATTCGATCCTCGCGCTCCGTCTTCGACCGGGCTGGGTCCGCTTTGCTGACGTCGTGTTCCCCTCACTCCGAGCTAGGTTGCGATCAAGACGATGAAGAAGTCGTTCGAGTCCTTGGCGCCGTGTCTGGAGCTCCGAGAGGTCGTCTTCCTCCGGACCCTCCCCGCCCACGCCCACCTGGTCCCGGCCCTCGACATCTTCCTGGATCCGTACAGCAAGAGGCTCCACATCTGCATGGAGTACATGGAGGGGAACCTGTACCAGCTGATGAAGGCGCGAGACCACAGGTGCCTCGACGGCGCCAGCGTCAAGAGCATCCTCTTCCAGATCCTCGGCGGCCTCGAGCACATCCACTCTCACGCCTTCTTCCACCGCGACATCAAGCCCGAGAACATCCTCGTGACGCCGTCCGGACCGTCCGAGGTGCTCGGCGCCGCTCGTCGACCGTCCAGCAAGGCCGCCTCGGGCGCCGCCGCCTCGGGCGCCGCCGCCGCGGCCAGCCCGCCGCCGACGCCGTGCCCCGTCCACTCGGTCAAGATTGCCGATTTCGGCCTGGCCCGAGAGACGCATTCGAAGCTGCCGTACACGACGTACGTCTCGACGCGGTGGTACCGCGCCCCGGAGGTGCTGCTCCGCGCCGGCCGGTATTCGTCTCCGGTCGACATCTGGGCCCTGGGAGCCATGGCCGTCGAGGTCGCGACGCTGAAGCCGCTGTTCCCGGGGAGCAACGAGGTCGACCAGGTGTGGCGCGTGTGCGAGATCATGGGGAGCCCGGGCAACTGGTACAGCCGCGTCGGCGGCAAGGTCGGAGGCGGCGACTGGTCCGACGGCACCAAGCTCGCCCAGCAGCTTGGCTTTTCCTTCCCCAAGGTTCGTGTCTCCCCTCGCTCCGTGCGCGTCGGCTCGGCCCAGGCCGCTGACCCCGTTCGACCGGCCGACAGATGGCCCCCCACTCGATCGAGACGATCCTGCAACCGTCGCGGTGGCCGATCGCGCTCAGCGAGCTCGTGACGTGGTGTCTGATGTGGGACCCGAAGAACCGGCCCACGTCGACGCAGGCCATGAACCATCCGTACTTCGACGACGCCGTCGACCCGCTTCGGCCCAGGTCTACCGCCTCTCGCATGCTCTCCCGAAAACGGTCGGACGTCCACCGCCGGGCCAAGGGCTCTGCCGACGGGGTCCGCCCGCTGAACTCGAAGCCGTCCTGGTTCCGGCGATCGGTGATCGCTCGGGACGCGCCCGCTCAGGCTTCGCCGCTGGCGAACGAGAGCAAGTTCGAGCCGCCCCGTCAATCGGCGCCGCGCGCGCACGCGCCGGCGTCGCCGTCGCCGTCGCCGTCGCCGTCGCCGTCGCCGTCGCCGTCGAACCCGCCCAGGCCTCCGGCCCCGGCGAAGACGGAGACCCAGACCCGTCCGCCCGTGGACAAGGGCCCATCGTGGGCCACCGGCCCCAGCGCCGCGCCGATGCCCATCCTCCCCACGATCCGGCCCATCTCGCCGCTGTCGGACGCCGTCACGGCCCAGGCCAGCGCGCGGCAGTCCAAGGACGCGTCCCCGAAGGAAGCCGAGGACGATCGCAGACGAGCGCAGGCGCCCGAGGCGACGACGGTCAAGAAGATCGGGCGCCAGCTGTCGGTGGCGTCCCACGGGAACCACTACGCCGACATGCATCGGCAAGAGACCGAACGGGCGCTGAACGGCAACGGAGGCCTGGTGTCGCCGCCGAACGGCCAGAAGGAGTCCTTCTTCTCGCACCTGCGGAAACGGGCGCGTCGGCTGTCCGGCCGGAACCAGCTCTACGGCCCGCATCCGGACGACCTCGAGGCCGGCGCCGGATGTGCGCCGTGGTCGAGCAACCGGTCGTCCGTGGCCATGGACACCTCCCAGGCCACGGTCCTGTCCCTTGAGCCGACCGACGCGAAGGACCTCGACCGAGCGCTTCAGAGCATCCGACGCAGCGTCGAGCTGTCGTCGCCGCCACCGCCAGCTCAGGCCTACGGCGGCGGCGGCGGCGGCGGCGGCGGCGGCGGCGGCGGCGGCGGCAGCGGCGCGAGGGGAGTTCGGGGCTGGGTCGCGGGAGAGAGCGGGGTCGGGCGTACGCCGCAGCCGGCATCGCAGGAGACGGCCGGCGCCCGCGCGGGCGAGAACGATTCGGTCGCCGCCGCCGGGCCGGTGTCGAGCCGGACTCGACGGGCCCTGCAACGAGCGTCGCACCCGGTTCCGCGGTACGAGACGCCCGACGAGCAGGAAGAGCTGCTGGACGAGATGATGCATCGCGCCGACCGCACCGCCAGGCACCTCGACCATCGCACCCCGGTCGAAGCCGACCAAGCCAAGGACGCGCGTCTGCGGGCGGCGCGGGCGCCGCTGCGCGATCTCGACGGCCCGAATCCGTATCCGACGCCGTCCCCGTCGGGCAAGCGCGACGGCGATTACTTTGGACGCGACGAATCGGCGGCGCAGGTATCACCCATCCCCATCCACAGGTCGTCGCGCCAGCCCGGTCAACCCGAGACCAAGTGGCCGACACCGCCGTACGAGGAGAACGAGTGGGCCGCGGCGGCGGCGGCGAGCATATATGCAGCCGGGGCTGCGTACCGTTGATCTCGCGTCTCTCGTTTCAGTCCCTCTATCATTATTTCCATTCTTATCATCTTTTTGGAGCTGTTGACTTTTTTTTCGGGTTGCATGGCAAGCACAACACACACGCTCACATACCCCGGGATTCTTGACCCAATCCAGTCCTCATCAACAATACCTTCTCTCTTGCCTTGACCCCGGTTCACGTCTCGCTCACACACTCTCCCATCGTCCTCTTATTTTCGCCCTCCTCTAATGCCCCATCGGTCTCGCTTTTCTAATGCTTCCTTGGTCTTGCTTTTCCAAAACCCCCTTGAACTTAGTCACGCCCCTGAGTCGGGATGTGTGTCTGCGAAAGAGTCTGTTCCTGTGTGGGTCTGCATGTCCTGTCAACAGAGTGTGTCTGTGGACCAAATACCTAGATGTCAGTATTGACAGACGGACATGTCACTGTGCTCATGCAAGTTGGCTGAGCAGAGAAATGCAGAGCAGAAACACAGAAAAGCACGGTGGAGCAGAGCAGAGCAGAGGCAAGTAAGTAGGTGGTAGAAGGCTATTCCAAGAGAGCACTGGCCAGTGTTTTGACTCTTTCCATCTCTTCCCTGTTCCGGACACTCATAACCTACTTACTATACATATTACTTCTTCCAGATATCTGTATGTTGTGCACTTTGTGTCTGACAACCAATTTTTTATTGTTGATGTGGGTTTCTGTTATCATCACCATCATACTCACTATCATCATGATCATGATCAAGTACTGTTCACATGTTTCAACACATTGTCTTTGTTTTTGCTCACTTTTTTCAACTCAGGTGGCTACCACTCATGTCACTCCACTACTTTCACTACTTGTCCTTCTCTACTTATCATTAGACTTTCTTTTCTTCTGGTATGTAGTTTGTCCATCTTTCTTCATCTCTTTACTTGCTTCTCACTTGTTGCTGCTCAGCTACCTGTCCACTTGTGCAAATCTGTCAGTGCCCACTCCACCACCTATCCAACTTTCCAAATCTTCTATCACTCACTTGCTTAATGAACTAGGTCCTCACCAACTACCCAACTTCCCTACCACTCACCTACCAATCACTCTTCTATCTGCTCATCTATCTGTTCCACAAAAAAAACTTCTTGTACTTAATTCTTAATGTGTTCCTATATAGCACTTTAGTTGGTTGAGATTAACCACCAGAGTCTAAGATTATACTACTGTTCTACTCCGCCTGTGGTTACACTTGAGAGTGAGTTTTGCAGCTTGTGGGACAGAGTTCTGGAAGAGGGAGAGCACCTGAGAGTTGTGAGGGTGGTGGGTACGTACTTAGACAAGCCCCTCTCAGGTGCAGTGCAGTGCAGTGTAGCAGACACTATCAGCAACAACAAAATCTACAACAATAAGAGCAATAAGAACATGCAAGCACAACATCCATGAAAAAACATCCTTGAGCAAAGATGGATAGAGATCTCAGCCCAAAAAGAATGTTTTATCATTCCAGATCATTACTGCTGTGCCTGACTGGTATAATTCAGTGTATCTGGACTTGTGAATGTTGGAATTGGATGTTGTGGGTGTGGAGCTCTAAGCACTGACTGTCATGTTTGCTCTTGCCCCATGAGTGTATTTTGGGCAAGTTCTTTTCAACAACAAACAATAGCAAACATCATCATCTTCTTCTGCTGTCAGTGCCTCCAGAATCAATTAGTGAACAGGTGTACAGCCAATACATACATACACATATACAGACAGAACCTCTGTCTATACATACGTACATACTGACATGAGTGCCACAAAACAGAAGCTATTCGCGCTATCACAATAGAACATGTGCCTCGAAGGTACGTAGGAGGACCGAGGTTGGATGTTGAATGTACAGTACAGTACAGAACTAAGATATGACATTGTTTGGTACGGAACGTATGGGGTGTGGGGATGTTGATTCTTTGAAGAAGAAGAAGAGAGGAGGAGAATAGAGCTTCACCATATCCCCAACCACATCTTCAACTCACGTTTGTTGCCTTGCGAATCGACAAACATTCTCTTGCGCACTGTCTTGACAGGTTTCGCTTTGTCTTCGTCCTTGGCTTGTGTTTGTGCTTGTGCTTCGCTGGCCTCTGCCGCCGATGGAGCTGCGTGGGTCTGCTCTGCCGCGGACGGAGCCGCATCGGTCTGGTCCGGCGTGGCGCCACCAGCGCTCTCTCGATCCTTCGGAGCGTGGGACCCCTCCCTCTGTTTCTCCCTCAGGGCGTGGCTCTCCTCGACCTCCTTGGAGGTCCAGCCGCCAAAGCCCTGGTTCTGGTCGAGGCCGTGCGCCTTGCGGTATTCGGCGCGCTTGCGGACGTCGTCGGCCTTCTTGCGCCGCCGCTCGGCCGTGATCGCCGACGTGTGCTCGACGTCCAGCTTGAAGGCGGTCACGTACGTCTGCACGAACGTGATCGGTTGCCCGAAGAAGGACAGCATCGGCGGCAGCATGTTCGCGTAAGGAGACTTGCGCCGGAACTCGAGGTGGAAGGTCACGATGCCCAGCGTACAGAGCGTTCCCTTGGCGGCAGCGTCAGTCTCTCCCGACAAGCTTCCATCTCCCGGGGGCGGATCGCAGCGCGACCAGCACGTACGAGCGTGATGCACATGTGTATCCATTTGGTCGTCATGAACCAGTGCAGGAATGACCCGGACTGCGGAACCGGATTCGACGGTCGTTTCTGTATGATTGGTTGACTCGGTCCGAGAGGTGGTCGGCCGCCAGGATGGGTGCGCGATTGATATCCTCCGCCCCATGGGTTTGGAACCTGAGGTGCGTTGTACTTGGAAGCACTTCCCGGCAGCGGAGGTTTGTTTGGGATGCCTCCGACGGGTGTGTGGACGGTAGCGCCTGCGCCGGTACTGCTACCGCTGCCATTGGCGCCGCTGCCAGCTGCTGTTGTTGGCGCATACTCTCCGTGGTACGACTGTGCCGATCGCGACGTAGAACCGGTGCGGACGATCGTTGCGGTCGTCGCAGGGCGTGGCAAGGAGCTGTGGCTTCGTCGAGGTAGACTCCGCGGGAAGAAGAGAGTGTATGGGAAGGTGGGGGTTGAAGGTCGCATCGCGGAAGGTGCCTCGAGGTTGACACCGCTCCTTTGCCTTTTGGCCTGTGGTCCGTGGAGGGACGGCGTTGAGGAAGAGTGACGGCGAGATTTTAGATGTGGTCGACCTCGGAGGTGTGACCACTGCTACGAGGACTTGCTAACTCGAAGTTCATCGTTACTTCAATACGGTCCTCGCATCACAACCGCCGTACGTGCCCACGATGCCCGATGGCATACCTATCAGGCAGCTCTTTCTGCTGTATAACTCTTGACCAGTGGGCTGCAAGGCGCAGTCGATGAAGCAAAACTTCGACAGCTCAGTATCCAAAATCACACTCCAAACGCACACGAAGTATCTCCGATGATGAATGTCATGATATTTGCATCTGGTAAATATGCATGCAAGTTGCCATCTACTTTTTTTACTGCTCAATCACGTGAACACTACTCGAACGCCCGACCAGTGCCGACTTCCCCTTTGTTCCCTCCGGGTAATTCTCGTCTCACTCCCCCTGCTGTGGTAGCTGAGCATTCCGAGGCCTCTGATTGGTGCACCGCGCCAAGAGCATAAAGATTTTTTTCGTCCCCGTCATCATGTGGATTGGCACACTCGTATCTCACAGTCCTTGTTGCATTTCTTCTCCTTGCCCCGTTCACGACAAACCTGTTCTTCGAGACTTTACGCATCGTTAGACAGCCTCTGTGAGCCTTCTTTCTTGGAACGCAGATATCTATATCACCGCTGCTCGTCGGGTCTACATACGCAGACAACATGCCTTTCAAAGAGGGTGAGCCTTGGAATCTCCTTTTCGTGGAAGCGCAAGGAAGCTGCTCCTAGGCGCTTGCCTCTGGACAAGCTACACCATGTGATGAGATGCTAGAGGTCTATAATGGCTTTGGTCATGTAGTCCTGTCATCGGCGACGCCGAGACTGCTCAAACAGGCCCGCTCTTCTCTTCTCTCAAAGGATGGCTCGTGATCGTCTTGGGACGGCGTCTATTCCACCCCCTCGACGTCACAGTAGCTCCCCACTGACAGCAGCCCTTTTTTAGGTGACGAGAAAAAGGGCGCAAGCCTCTTCAAGGTACGACTGGTGGTCGACTGAATTGCCTCTCGCATCTACCCACTGCACTCCGCAATCCCAGCTCGCTGATTCGCCTCCAGACAAGATGCGCGCAATGCCATACCCTCGGCGCCGATGAAGGCAACAAGATCGGACCTAAGCTTCACGGTCTTTTTGGGCGGAAGACCGGTCAGGTCGACGGGTTCTCCTACACGGAAGCGAATAAGTCGAAGGGTGTCACATGGAAGGAGGATACCCTGGTGGGTTTGGCCCTTGACCTTGAGCTGGCCAGCATTCAACTGCATCGTGTATGGCTGACCGCACGCCTCGTGAATAGTTTTCCTACCTCGAGAACCCAAAGAAGTACATCCCAGGAACCAAGATGGCGTTTGGCGGATTGAAGAAGGAGAAGGATCGGAACGACCTGATCACGTACGTAGTCGGCTTAGCTCTGCAGTCACATTTCCCGCACTCGGCTGCAGCCTCAAGTCGAGGGTCTTGGCTGACGATGATACAGATATCTCAAAGATGCAACCAAATAGACAGCTCGACCCAGCGACTCTTTGACAAGATCCCTTTCTCAGTCCACCAAGCGCGGTAGCGGCTTTAGAGCGGGAGAAATGCATTGTCATGGGCGTCCTGGAATTTTTTGTCTTCTTTTAGCGCGTCTCCCGTCAATAACCTCGACCACCAGACAACCGCGATCAAATATCACCTGTACTTCAACTGACCTGTCACCACCTACCACGACTCGATAATCGCCTCGGTCTGGACCTCTCGAGCACCGCCTGCCAGCCTCCCCTCCTCTACCGCCACACACCCCGACCCCTTCTCGTTCCGCATTGCATTCGCGAACCCATACACTTGTGCAAGCACTGTACCCAGCTCCGCATTGATACCGGCAACGACAACAATCACGGTAAGAACCACGACCATACCGGGGGCTTGTTGAGGCGCATCTGTATACTCCGTCCTGGCACACTTTGTATACTTCATCATTCTGCCTACTGCAGCTAGACTTTATTTTCTCTTTTCTTTTCCCCCTCTTCTTCTTTCATGTTCTAGTTACTGGCACACCAATCACCAATCTCCACTCCATCCCTCTCTCTCTCCTTGCGTCTCTCTCTTCACATACTGTTCGAGTACAAGACTTTTCTCCGTATTTGACACAATACACCGACTCCGTCCCTTTGCATTCCTCCGACGGACCAGCCCTTTGACACAGACGAAGTAGTGGGGATGGTTTACTGTAGATGGCGATAGCGGTAGTGGTAGATAGGTAGAGATAGCCGTAGATAGATAGCCGCTGTGCGTACTGGTAGGCACATTGTTATTGTAGATGGGTAGATTGGTAGGGTAGGCACAGGAGGTGACGTAGGTGATCAGATATGGTGTTTATAGTAGATGGAGTAGATGGAGTAGATGGAGTAGGTATGGTAGGTATTGTAGCTTTGAGCAGTAGGTGAATCTGTTGGACCAGTCTGGCTTTTGTTTTATTTCTTTTCTTTATTCTTCTTGGGTCTCCTTCCCCCTTCAAGAGTCTGTCCGTCCCTCTCTCTCTCTCTCTCTCTCTTCTTTTTTTTTTTCTTCTCCCTTTTGATGAAGACTGATTGACAACGATGTACAATGAACAATGGAACACGATCCAGACGGACGATAGAACAACAGACACGTAGACGACCGAACACGATATGATGGACAGATGATGGAACGCGATATATACACAGACGGGCCAGAAGATAAAAAAGAGACGGGATGGCAGGACGGCAATGTACACGGATGACAGACCACGACGATGGACAGATGACCGAACACGGACCTGGACGGCTCGTGAAGGGTTAGGGGGGAAAATCACGAGAAAAAAAAAAAAGGGTCAATGGAATCTCGCGGTCACGTGCCCGTACCGGACCCCGTCGACCTTGAGTTCGAAGATGAGACTGGCCGAGTCGATGGTCATGTCGAGCGTGAAGTCGAGGTTGTCGAACTCGACCCCGCGCGTCGTCGTGAGGCGGGTGAAGAGCGTCCTGGGCACGGCCCCGAGGTCGGTCGTCAGGGTGCAGACGGTGATGAGGCCCTTGCGGAAGGAGTCGGGCGCGACGTCGGCGTCGCAGGCGATGAGATCGTCTTCGACGACGAGCGACTGGCCCGGCCGGAAGTTGCGCGTGTAGTGGAAGGACACGGGGGCGCATTCGGACACTTGGGAGCCCTATCCATTGGCGAGTGGGATGGTTAGGGCAGGGAGTGTGTGTGTGTGTGTGTGTGTGTGGGGGGGGGGGGGGGGGAGTACAAACCTTTGCAATGTGCCATTGCATGCGATCGCTCACCATCCATCGCTCCCACAACGGACTCCAGTACCGATCGCTCGCCGGGTGTCGTTCCCCGTCGTAGACGGTGGCGTAGCTGGTGCCGTAGTGCCAGCGGCTGCGCCGGCTGACGACCATGCTGCCCTCGAGCCCGCGCAGGACGGCGCCGCGGACGACGGCGGTCCAGGCGTGCACCGGCTGCATCACCTCGACGGCGGAGCCGTGCAGGGCCGAGGCGACGACCTGGGTCGGCCGCTCCGTGTAGGGCGGCGGCGGCGCCGTGTTGAAGTGCGCCTTGACGCGGCCGTACAGGTAGGACGACTGGCCGAAGCCGCCGACGAGCACGATGCCCGACACGACCCCGGCCTTGCGCCGGATGCCCTCGACCTGGCCCTCGACGAGCTCGCACACGTCGCGCACGACCGGCTCGAACATGGCCTTGACCTGCTCGGCCGTCACGACGAGGAAGCCGCCGTCGAGCCCGACCTCGTCGTCGTCCGGCAGGCCCGGGAACGGCACGTTCACGTCCTGGCGCTCCTCCTCGTTGAAGTTGCGCTTGACAAACTCCTCGAAGTACCTCAGTCCCATCTGCCACGTCCGCGGCTTCTTCTCCTTCATGTGCTCGAACCGCTCCGGCCCGAGCCGGGTCCGGACGTGGTCCTCGAAGCGGTAGTTCAGGAAGCCCGAGCCGCACAGGCCGCCCGTGCCGACGGCCGACTCCTCGACCCGCAGCGGCGACAGCTGCGTGATCCTGTACGAGATGAGGTCGACGGTGCCGCCGCCGGCGTCGCAGACGACGAAGTTGTCGCCGACCTTGAGCCGGTTCGGCTGGATGGCCTTGAGGGTGTAGACGGCCGCGGCCTCGGGCTCGCTGATGAGCCGCACGTCGTGCTGGCTGCCCATGCCGGCCCGCTCGGCCGCCTGTAGGGTCGCGTCCTTGGCCGCGTCGGACCAGACGGCCGGCACCGTCAGCACGAACTCGATCTTGGTCATGGCCATGAACGACTCTCCGTATCGCTTCGTCAGGGTGTTCATGGTGTGGTCGTAGATCTGGGTCAGGTAGTCGGACACGGCGTCCATGACGTTGCGGTCGTACTTGCGCAGCTGTCCGGCCGTCTCGAGCGGCGAGACGAAATGCGGCAGCTTCTGGTTGCGATCGAGGAACAGCTTGATGCACCGGAGACGCGGCTCTTCGGGCTTGAACTGGAACCCCCACCTGATGCTCGTGATTGGGGATCCGTTCGTCGTCGTCGTCGTCGTCGTCGTCGTCGTCGTCGTCGTCGTCGTCATTGTCGCCGCCGCCGCGGAAGCGGACGATGGTTGCGTCGCGCCGTCGGACGCCGTCGACGACGGCGACGGTGCGACTTCGTATGCGATCTCGGTCGGAACCTTGTCGGATGTGATCCCGTTCCCACCAGGCCAGCTACAGATCCAATCAGCAAGACGGTCGGGTCCGTTGGAGGCTCGCGACGTACGTCTTGATGACATCGACATCGTCTGGCGTCGCCGTGTAGACCGCTGCGACGCTGCGCACGGTCAGCTACCGGATTTCTCGCCACGACGATTACCCCTCCGGCGTACCCGGAATACGTTGTTCCAAAGTCCACTCCTACCACCAATCGGTCCGTCGCGACGCTGGGGTTCTGCGTCGGAGCGCCTCCTCCGGCAGCCTCGGTCGGCGAAGCGATTGCGCCATAGGCGTTGCCGTCGAAGATGGACCTAGGCAGCCCTCGAATCGGCATCGGACCGTCCATGATTGCCCGAACCGACGCAGAGACCGGGGTGTGTCTAGTCGGTCGTTAGTCGGTCGCAGCTTTTCGCGTGTCGCAGGGCAGAGGCCGACGCAACGCAGCCGCGGAAGCGGGGGCGCATGACCCACCAGGCAGCACCGATTCCCCCGCGACCGAGGACCGCGATCGACCAGCAGACTCGACGCACCGGCGGGCCGAGTCGTCAAAAGCGTCGTCGGGACGGTCGTGCGTCGCGTTCGGTCATGACTGAGCTACAGGGCAAGCTCATCGTAGTCGCAGCACCAGACGGGTAGACAGGCCCTGGCGCGTACGAAACCCGTCGTCGATCTCTCTTCTGGAGAGGACTTTTCAAGCGTCGGACGTCGGTCCTTATATCGTCGAAGGCCGTGCATATGGACCCTGACCCAGCCCCTTTCGACGATGAGTGCGCTTGCGGGGTGGCCACCGTCCAGCGGACCCGGTGTCGGCAATCAACCATCGACGGCGTGATCGATGCGGCGCTTCGGCGCGCAACCGCCGAAAGCGCTGCGTCGTGATTCGATCCAAAGGGACGCTCTATGCAGCGCGGACCGAATAGGCTTCAACCTGCCAGTGCGGATGTGTACAGGGCTGTACTCGGGCGGCATGGTACGTTACGTACGACGGCCTTATCTCGGTGGTATCGGTCGCGTACCGCTGGATGCCGGCAGCACTCTTCAGCCCTGCCGTCTGTGCCGTCCCAATTCGTGCGAGGCTGAGAGACGAGGCGCAGGCTTTGGGTATCCGTACGGACGCACAGAGGTACCACCGTAGTCAATCTTCCCCACGGACTGTTATCGCGACACCCCATCTTGCTAACACGACACCCCTTGACACCCTCCTATGACTGTTAGAGACACACCCGGCTGCACAGTACTGTACGTACAGTACGTACGAGGGTCAGTCTCCCCCCTCTTTGGAAGTACTGGGATTCATGTCACGTGCGAGTACAGTACTCGTGCCCTTCACTCAGGTCATGTGGGCGAGTCCGGGGCACATCCACCGTGCCGAAAGTGAGGTTGGTTTTCCCTGGCATATTGAAGTGGCGAAGACTTATCCGTGCTCAATGTAGGGCGTTTACGAGAACGGACAACTACTGCGGTACCCCCCACTATGCAGATTTCTTGCCCCGGTGCCACCCTACTGTATAACTTCGATTGCCCCTCGCATAAGTCGGTACATGTACTTTGGCGAGCCCTCCACATAAAGCTAGGTATCTCTTCAACTCACATAGCCCATGGCTGTCATAAGTCTTCAAGGTATCATGCACCGCATAATCTTCGGTCAAATGTTTTTCTCGGTCGCATCTAAGGCTTAGCTCTACGCTCATCAAGTCAGAACTCATCTTTGAAGCCATAAGTGGTATTTTTGGGGGTGTGGGGACTTGTCCGTGGTGTAAGGTTGCTCGGTCGGGTGGCTGATGCCTCAAAAGTTTAGGAGTACTTAACTTTACGATGGACTGCCACAAACTTATAGGTACCTTACTAAGCGAAGGGGGCATTGAAGTACTGGGGTACCGCAGTAATTGTCCGTTACGAGAATCCTTACACAGCGATAGGGTGCCGGTGACTTTCGTGATGCTGAATCCTCCGCAGAACTGTTAAGAAAGCATGCAAGAGCACGAAGCGGTGCTGGAGCAACTGACCGATACGAGATGTACGACGGATACGAACCAAGCCCTGCCAACCTGGGATAAATCTCCTAGAAACAGTTCGTAAATACGACAGTCGAGATTAGAGACTTTCGCCTGCTCATGGCCCAAGTTTCACGATCGAGCTCTTTTTTCCTGTGGGCGCCTCAGGAGATCTTGCCCGGTATATAGAAAGGTCGTGTCCGCCTCGCGGCCACGCCCTCCTTCTCACCTGTCCTACTCGAGTCGTCTAGACATTGCCACGTTGCGTTGCTCAGTGACCTCGTGGATTCGAATTTTCCGGACACTTGCTCCTTCGGATTTCCGTCGATCACGATGCGGTTCTTTCAGCTCTCCTTCATCCTTGGCCTGATCGCCATCGTCTGCGCTCTCCCTCTCGGGCAGCACGAAAACCAGCACGGGAAGAAGTTGCAACGCCGGTTCATTATACCACAGATCAAGTACTTGTTGGCGTGGTATGGCGCCATGGGAGTAGGGCGAGGATTAATGGCCAGCTCGGCGGATGTATGCAGGCTACGACGCTGGCGCGAAGGGACGCGACATGATATGCGGACCCTTCAACAGATTGAAGACGACGACGCGCAAGATGCTCTCCACGGTCATTGCAACCCCGACAACGTTGGTTTAACGTTCTAAGTGGTGTACATGTGCTTGTGAGCTCCCGGGACCCTGCTCACCCGGCACTGTGGATGCAGTGGCTAATGGAGTCGTCAGGGTACAATCGTCTTGCCTTCTTCACGTGCTGGTGAATCTGTCAGTCCGCCTGATTGCTCGCTTGAAGAGAGCAAAAGAGATGGGTACGGTATGGTTCACACACAACCGCAGCGGTCCGTGGCGTGTATTGGCCTTGGAGCTTGCTGGACCATCCTCTTCGTTGTTTTCCGCCACATCGTCGCCTTCGGCAGGCGTGGCGGCGAGACCCCGAGAGCTTCCGACCAGGTTCTGATTCCACAATGCTCTTTGACTTTCTTCCACCAAATGGTCAGATATCATGCATCCAAACCAGCATACCCTTACGACCATGTGTCAACACCTTTGTGTCATCTTGGGCATATCGTTTCGTTGGGTTGCCACTTGCTTTCTAATTTCAAACGATATGGAAACCTCCACCGGTGTCCCTATCAGGTGGCTCAGACAACTGTTTTGTGTACCGTAGTGGTATCTCTGCTGGGATCCGCCAAGAGAGCATCCGGTTCTACCGAGGCGCTGGCCAAAGGTAATGTTGGCGGGTCACCTCAGAGGTCTGTCGCAGTGCTGCTGGAACCATAGATCGGTCGCTGTGCCAAGTCGCGGCGGTTGCAGCTTGGGAAGCTCGGCTCTCACGACGGTGCTCTTGCCGTGCGGTGCGCCTTGGGGTGCCTGTCGTTCCAGATGCCCTATTTCCTTCGGCCGTCTTGCGATGTTCCACGGCCTGGAGCGCGCACGTCAGCGGAGTCGATGCACCCTGACAGAGTCAATGACGTCTGTTATCTCTTCAAGCCGTGCTTGCACAGCATCAGTCGAGTCGTTCGACGCATCGCCGCCCACGCATCGGCCTTTGAAAACGTAGAGGCTTGGCCGGTGAAAGGGCATACGCCGTGACCATGTACGATCCTCGTAGAGCCTTCTACGGTCCGGACCGTTCCCATCTGACACTGACATCGTCCGTCGTGTAATGATTCCGTGATGGTCTTCATCGCCATCGCATGCCTGACTTTCTCCGGGCTCAAACGGGGTCACGCTCATGCAAGCTTTTCGGGCCTGATTTTCTTGTCTTCTACCATAAGATTGTATTCGCCGAACACGATGCCATCTTGACCCATGGAACACCTCTCTTTGCACGACCCCCCTCCGGCAGGTCTGGCCCAGGGGCCCGGCTCCCATGTCCGCCAAGCCAGCCAGCCAGGGTCTGCGGCGCCCCCGCCTTTTCCAGGCCCACCACCGGTGGCCCCGCAGTTGCCGGCTCAGATGTTCACGACCGCCGCCCAATTGCTGGACCTGACAGACAGTGAGCTTCTCCGTGCCCGGCAGCGACGCCAGGGGCCCCGACTTCGGCGCAACCGAGCCTCCTGGCCGGCAAAATAGGCTTGGCTGACCGTGCGAGATCTGCTCTGGTCGGAGCAGAGAAACTGATGGTCTCACTAAGGGACGGCCGGAAGTTCATCGGAGTCTTGCGGAGCTGGGATCAATACGGTCCGTCGACGATCCTGCCATCCATGTTTCTCCATCAGGCGTCTGATGAAGCTGATCTGACCTCTGTGCGGCCTTGATCGAGCGTACGACAGCCAACCTGGTACTCCAAGATACCGTCGAGCGCATCTTTGTGCAACGAATCTACGCCGACATTCCGCGGGGCATCTTCATCGTGCGGGGAGAGAACGTGGTGCTACTCGGGGAGATAGTACGATCCATCCTCTCTACGTATCCTTGGTGGGGGGGGGGGGGGGGGGGGCGGTCTGCTCGCCATATCAACAGAGCTGACGTCTTCGAACGATAGGACCTCGACAAGGACGACTACATCCCGGAACCATATCGGGAAGCGCCTGTCGAGCTGGTCAAGTCCCTGTACAGGAAAGAGCAGGGAGAGCGAGCACGACAGGACAAAGGCAGACATGGCAAGCTGCAAGCGTTGGGCTTCGAGGGGGACAACGCCGGAGAAGCGCTGCTATGATTTCCTAGCGCTTGGCATCTGCTGGCTTTGATACACTTGACCATCGCACGATGAGAATTGTTGCTGCTCAATCACGACCCTCGTGTCGACACCTAGAGGGTCCTTGCGGTCTGATATTGCAGCCGCACCATTGCGTAGCAGCCATCCGGTTGGCACAGGCGTCAACCTGCGGCGAATGCCTACAGAATCCAGCTCATCCAAGAGAACTTGCTTGGTCCAGCTCAAATCGTTCGTGTCGTCTTTTAAAAAAGGCCGCGTGTGACGTGCCCTGTGAGATGCTACCGCGATGTCGACCGTCACTTGTGAAGATGACGCGACGGCCGGATGCGTACCCGCTGCTCGAGCGGACTGTGCACAAAGCCGGTGCTGCCCTCTTTTGTGTCGGCCAGGGCGGGGGCACCGCTGAGCATTCGCCAGGATTTCTCGTCAGCAGCAACGTCAGAACATCCTTCGGAGATTGTATCGGTAGTCACTTGGCGATGAGCGAGATTCCTCATCGAGATCACACTACGAGATCAAGAGGGGAAAGACACGGTGGAAGAAAGACGACCCTTGCGTCTTCGGGAGCGCAGGTGAGCGCTGCCTCGTCGTTCCTTCCCACAGCCGTGCTGTGTTGCAGGTCGCAAAAGCGCTGCATCTGGTCGACTCACGGGGAGATGCATACAGCGGGGTTCGTACAGGCCATCGGAGGCCCGACGGTGTCGTCGGAGCTTATAAGTACGTCGAGGGGTCGAACGGGAGGTTAACGATCCCATCTACTCCAGCGCTAGCCCTACCGTACCGCCGAGAGCTCAAAAGAGAAGCTTCAATAATTTCCGTTCCAAAGTCCAAGTGCGCCTGAGTCATTGCCCTCCGTTGGCCCTCGATCCGGACCGCAACTGTTGCTGGCGACCAAGTCGTCGTGAGGCGAACATATCCGCCGTCCGAAAGGAAAACAAGGCCAAGATGAAGCGCAAGGCGCGTGGAATTCCCAGGAAATCTCCTGCTTCTCCTGACGTCGAATTGCCGAATGCTGATCGCGAGGAGCAGTTGCAGGTCCAGCCGTCGCTCGAAACGGTCAAGCCGCTGTTGTCGAGGTTCGCCGAGACTCCCGATCCGCCGAATCTCGTTCCGTTGTGTACCTCGGTCCCGGCCGACATCCTGACCCCGTCGCTCGCCTACCTCAAAGTATCCGCTCGGTGAGTGCTGTTCGTCGACGGTCGTGAATGCTGTAGCTCGGTCCGGTGCTGATGCGCGGTCGAACAGGTCCGGCTCGGAGCTCGCGTTTCTCTTCGAGAGCTGTGCGACGACAGAGAGCTTGGGCCGGTACAGCTTCGTCGGCGCAAGTGCGTGGTGCTTTCGGCGCCGTCGTTTCCACAGGCGCACCGACGGAACTGATCGCGCTCGACAGATCCGAGAAAGGTGCTCAAGACCGGTCCCGGCCATGGCCCCGAGGCGGACCCCCTGTCCCTGCTCGAGGACGAGATCTCGCGGTACCGCGTGGCTTCGGTCCCGGGGCTGGATCTGCCACCGTTGATCGGCGGCGCCATCGGATACGTTGGCTATGACTGCGTCAAGTACTTCGAGCCCCGGACGGCTCGGCCGATGAAAGACGTCCTCAAAGTGCCCGAGTCGCTCTTCATGCTCTTCGACACCATCGTCGCCTTTGACCATTTCTTCCAGGTCGTCAAGGTCATCACGTACCTCAAGGTGCCGCAGCGTCTCGCGGCCGACGACGACGACGACGACGACGACGACGACGACGACGACGACGACGACGACGGCGGCGGCGATGCGGTCGCGGCCGCTTACGACGCCGCCGAGAAGAAGCTGTCCGAGATGGTCGACGTCATCTCGAGTCCGGACATCCCGTTGCCGCATCAGGGGCCGATCGTCCGGGATCAGGACTACACCTCGAACATCGGCCGTCCGGGCTACGAGAAGCATGTGGTCCGGTTGAAGGAGCACATCGTCAAGGGCGACATCATCCAGGCCGTGCCGTCGCAGCGGTTGGCGCGGCCGACCAGCCTGCATCCGTTCAACGTCTACCGGCAGCTGCGCATGGTCAACCCGTCGCCGTATCTGTTCTACATCGACTGCGACGAGTTCCAGCTGGTCGGCGCCAGCCCGGAGCTGCTCGTCAAGTCCGAGGCCGACGGCCGGACCGTCATCACGCACCCGATCGCGGGGACGGTGCGACGGGGCAAGGACGCGGCCGGGGACGAACGTCTCGCGGACGAGCTGCGCAGCTCGCTCAAGGACCGGGCCGAACACGTCATGCTGGTCGACCTGGCTCGGAACGACATCAACCGCGTCTGCGATCCGCGCACGACCAGCGTCGACCGGCTGATGGCGGTCGAGAAGTTCTCGCACGTGCAGCATCTCGTGTCGCAGGTGTCGGGCGTCCTTCGCGACGGCATGAGCCGGTTCGATGCGTTCCGGTCCATCTTCCCGGCCGGCACGGTCTCGGGCGCGCCCAAGGTGCGTGCGATGGAGCTCATCGCCGAGTTCGAGGGCGAGAAGCGGGGGATCTACGCCGGCGCCGTGGGCTACTTTGGGTTCGACAGCATCCGCATCGTCGAGGAGGACGATGTGGCTGGCGTCAAGGCCAGCGACGGTCGTGGTCGTGGTGGCCCGAACGAGACCGACGGGGTCCACACCGACGGCCAGCCTCGCACGCGTATCAAGCGTCAAGAAGGCGCCATGGACACGTGCATCGCTCTCCGGACGATGGTCGTCAAAGACGGGGTCGTCTATCTCCAGGCTGGTAGGTGTCGTATCTGCGCCTTGGTCCCTCTTTCGGTTCCCCACACTTTCCACCCGTGTTGTCTCCCTCTTCCTCCGATCCTTGTTCTCCTATTATATATTTTCTACCCAACGAACCAGTCCCGCCGGGCAAGACTAAATCCCCCGCACAAACAGGTGGAGGCATCGTCTTCGACTCCGATCCTTACGACGAATATCTCGAGACGATGAACAAGATGGGCGCCAACATCCAGTGCATCCGTGCCGCCGAGGAGAGGTATCTTCACGTCGACGGCGACGACGACCAAGATTAAAGCAACCAAAAAAACCCCAAGCCACACCGAGAAGCACGAAGAGTAGAACAGACCGAAGATCTGTACCGGCAGGCTTCTTTCCCATCTTAGCAAACCAACGAGCAGGACCGACAAGCTATACTTTTAAAAGCCACTTGGCTGTGTATCGGTCTGGGACGTACATACGTAACTCCCATCACCGACTCTACCTTCAAGACTACGAGTAGTTTTGCTCTACCCGTGCCTTGGAGGTACTTCGTACCTCCCCTCCCCTCGCTAGCTCGGTCGGGACACCCTTACTCTGTAAGGGTGTCCGCCACCTCAACGGTTTGGTCACCTCAACGGTGCCCGCACAAAAAACCCAATTGTCTTCAAATCTCCTTAACTTCTCAACGACATGGTGAAATCCTACAATGAAGTCGAGGCTCACATCCAGGAAGCCTTGGGTTCCCTTACCCCCGACGAGGAATTCTCAATTCCAGAATTGGCCAATAAATTTGGCGTTCCTGTACGGCGACTCCAGAACCGCCTAAAAAGGGTTCCCCCTCGAAGCGCTCGAATCCCGGTCAATCTGAAGCTTTCTCCAGCTGAAGAGCTGGCTGTCTGCCGGTACATTGATAGACTAGATCACCTAGGACTATGTGTGAGACCACAGACGTTACGTAACTGTGCCAATATCATTCTAGCTAGGAGCTACGAAGGAGATGACAATTCTCCACCCACGGTCAGCCCCAAATAGACAACAAGATTCCTCGCTCGCCATCCTGAGTATTCTGTACGCAAACAGAAAGCAACAGATCCGCGACAAAAGGTTGCCAATAACACCAAATCCATTCAGGCATGGTACAAGGATTTCCATTCCACCTACCTTGAAAAGGGAATCCAGGCTGGTGATTGCTGGAATATGGATAAGTCTGGATTCCAGATAGGCATGGGACAGAGCCAAAAGATCATCCTGTCGGGCAAAATTCACCAGAAGTGTTAGTATACTTGTACAAGTCTTGAGGAAGATGCTCTTGTCTCTGTTTCTGACAGTGGATTCTCAAACAACCAGCTAAATCTTGAATGGATCAAGTACTTTGAAGTACACAGTGCAAAATCCCAGACAGGTGCTTATTGACTGCTACCTCTTGACAGCTACAGGTCTTATTACACATATAAGTTTCTTGAACACTGTGAGAAAAACCTCATCACACTGTTCTGTCTCCCTCCACATGTGACACATCTCCTCCAGCCTCTGGATGTTGTTGTTTTCCAGCCATACAAGTATTGGCATGCTAAGGCTGTTGATGCGGTGGCTTGTACAGGATGTATGGACTTCAACAAGATTGAATTCCTTAAGGCACTTGGATCTATTTGACAGAAGGCATTGAAGCCTTCTACCATTCTGTCTGTGTTCAGAGAGACTGGTCTCATTCTGTACTGACCAAAAAAAGTGGTTGACAAGCTACGAGAGAAAGAGGAGGAAACAGAGAAAGAGACACAACTTCAACGACCAGCCACCCCTCCAGCACAGGGAGAATTGTCTGAGCTGGTATTCACAACACCCCTCGCAATCTGTACAATGAAAAGACAACTAAGCAACATCATGGACTCTGATACACCTACGTACACTGAAGATTTGCGAAAGATTGGGAAGGCATGTATTGTCCATGCAACAGAGAACATTGTTCTGAAAGAAGAACTTAGCTGCACAAAGGCAGCAGAAGCAGCTTGAAGTGTTCACCAGAAACCAAGTTGCCAGCAAATCCAGAACAGGGGATCTATCAACAGTGGTGCAGCCCGAGCTGTAGCAGAGAAGTGACAGATTGAGGAGGAACAGTGACAGGAATGTGCTCAGGCACAAGAAGTAAAGAAAGCAGAGAAGGCTGCAATAGCAGAAGCAAAGAAGGAAGTGAAGGCAGCAAAGGCAGCAGAAAGAGCTGCTACAGTCAAGGCAAAGGAAGATGCAAAAGTAGCCAAGCAAGCAGCAAGAACAGTTGGTAGATTGATTGGGCAGGGTGGGGGAGTAATGGTGGGGCAAGGTGGGGCAGCAACTCAGACAGTAGAGTTGGCGCAGCCAACAGCGACAACGCCAACCACAGCCACTGTCATTGGTTCTCCACAACTTGACGAAAATCTGGAGGAGCTGAACCTTTGGATTTCGATTGATGACCTGGTCTAGAATCAGATTAGCACAAAAAATCTACAAGTTTATCACTCCTTTGTGAAGTTATTAACATTGTAAATTGTGTCTAGTAAATGATCTATTGCTGGTGTACTAACTGCCACAGTTTCTCAGCAACACTATAAAAATCGTGAGGGCACTGTAACTGTTGAGGTGGCCGACACCCTTACAGAGTAAGGGTGTCCCGACTGAGCTAGCAAGGGGAGGGGAGGTACGAAGTACCTCCAAGGCACGGGTAGCATGATTGGACTGACTGGCTGGCTACGAGTAGAGAGAGGGCTTTGTGTGCAGCCGGAAGGGTTGTGTGCAGCTTGCTCCTCTCCCTTCTCCCCTTACTAATCACCGTACTAGTACGGACTAAAATGTACCGGTACTACTAGCTCGCTCACGAGCATCTGAGATGAGACATTTGTTCCTGGGGCTAGTTACCTTGTTCTCGGGGGGGGGGGGGGGGGGGCTACTTTGTTCCTGGGGCCTGATGACTTTGTTTCCCGGAGAATTTGGCCTACTCACCCCCAGGGCTGCCCCCGGTCCCGGGGGTTCCTGTGCCAGGGGCTCTTGCGCCGGCCAATTCCGACTGCCCTGGCTTAGACCGATGTTCTAGCCTCCTTCTGTTTTCCTTGAGGAAAGGCAAGGGGTTGCGTGTCAAATCGTCTTTGTTTGATTGGACTGATTGATTGGACAGAGTGTGTGTTGTTTGTTTGGATGGTTCTGATGGTAATGAGAGTGTCTTGGTAGACTGGATGACTGGCTGGCCGGGTCGGTATGGCTTGTGAAAAGTATGTTGATGGGCTGACCAGTACGCTCACTCACAAGAGTACCGGTATGTGGTATGTTTGGTTGGGTGGTAGAAGAACGTACTTGGTACAACTGCCTGCTTGGTTGATTGCTTGACAGGCTGTGTTTATAAGTCCGTGCGTGTTTGTAGAGTGGTAGATGGACAGATAAGTTGCTCTGCACAGCAAAATATACAACATAGAACATCAACGGCAGAAAATGAAACCAGAGCGAGAGAGAAGGAGGAAAAGGGGGGGAGGGGAGAGGAGAAGATGAGACCTGAATTATAGTCAACAGCTGCCTTACATATCTCTCTCTCGTGCGCTGTTGTCTGTACAGTACCACTCCACCCTCTCTTGAACTCTGCCCACACTGCACTCACACTTCCCCCAACCAAGCTCTACTCACGAGCGTACAACACCCACAGTCTCGAGAAATCTGGGGTGCCATCTGGCTTGGCGGGGGTGATGTGCTGGTATTGCGTGCCCAGACTGTTGGTCGGAGTTGGGCCGTGGAGAGACAAGCCCGTGAGGCCAAGCTCCATGCGGCCGCTGCCTCATCCCCCACCACCACCACCTCCGCTGCGGCCGCCGCGACCACCTACCCTCCTCCCACCCATGCCGCCGCCCCCGCCATGCAGGCTCGGCACCGGCACCGGCACCGGCCCGTCAAGACGCACGAGTCCATGCCAGGAACATCAACGATGTTGGCGCCCACGGCGGCCGCGCTCGCAAAGAGATCTTCTATGGTGGCGGCATGGCGCGTGCGCTGCACTTGGCCCGTGAGAACAGGGTTCGGGTTGTACCCGAGATTGGCGAAAGTCTGGCTACCACTGTGCTCGTGGTGGGTTCCGGCCAGAACCGACGTGCGCCGGTCTTGTCCTAGCTGGAACACGGCTGGTCCGATCTCGGGTCCCAGCACGATCCCCATTCCAAGCGACAAAGTATGGCCGTGAAGTCGGCCCGGCCAGGGGGGTCTCTGAGGCCGCGGCCGCCGCTGCGGTGCCCAGGGGAAGAGCCGTGGTGGCTGCTGTGGTGGCCACTACGCCGGTAATGGCCACTGTGTCCGTAACGCCCGTAATGTCCACTGTGTCCACGACGTCCGCTGCGTGGCCGATGTTCGCTATCCTCCTGGTGGCTACCGCCCCCGGTCGAGAACGGGTTCGACGAGGAGCGGCTGCTACGACCGTCGGCATGGCGTCGCCACTTCCACCACCTCGGCCTCGGCCACGACCGCCGCTGCCAGGATACAACCCGGAGAACATACGGCCCGAGACGACGACGACTTGATCTCGGCACCAACGACGCCATAACCCCAATCAAGGTGTTCTCTGGAGTGTTATACGTATCGGCAACCGATTGCTGGGTTCAGGGCAGAACGTGGCGGAAGTACGCATCTATGCTCGTGGAACCTGACTGGAGTGAGAGAGGGAGAAGCAGACTGGAGGCGGAAAGAAGCCTTTTCTACCTGAGACCGCTGCATGGAAGGTGTGACTGTCAAACAGGCAACCAGTCAGCGTGCGGTGGAAGAGACTCCCAGCGCGAAAGGTGTCTTGATTCTCTGTGTCGCCAGCTAGATATCTAATGCGCATGAAGATTCCCCAATTCCGCGTGACCTCAGCTCCAGCAGCAAGCAAGGACTGATTCTCCCTCACCCCCCCCCCCCCCCCCAGGTGGACATGTAGATACCAACTAGATTGGTGCAAGAGGCCTAGGGCGTAGACCAGGGCGTAGACCAGGGCGTAGACCAGGGCGTAGACCAGGGCGTAGACCAGGGCGTAGACCAGGGCTTCCACGACGCCCACCATCGTCAAGCATGTACGATGCCATGTGGCGGAAGACCCCACGAATGTTCGGTCTACGCTGTGGTCGAACAAGCGTCATGCGGTTCGTGTTAGGTCCTCTGTTCCTCGGTGTATGCGCCTGGCCAGGCGGGGATCCACCGGCAAGACCGCCGTTGCCCGATCTCAGCTTCCCTATCTGTTCGTCGATTTCCTCCCAGGCGATTCGCCATATATCCACCACGAATTCTGCAGTGGTGGCCTCGTAGCACCTCTTCTCATTCGCCTCTATATCTTCCATCTCTGGCGATTCTGGCCGCTGAAAAGCTTGGACGACAATCTAAGTCTTTGGTCAACGGCGGTACGGTAAGTACGGTACCGGTACCGGTACCGGTACCGCACCGGTACACGTCAGTCACTAGGGATGGAACACCCTACCCATCTGGCAATACACCGTCTATAATACTCTTCCGCTTCACGAGCCGTCTCCTCATCGTCTGACGAGGGATGGTCTGTCTGCCGGACAAAGATCCCAGCCTTATCGGATCGCGGGTGTATCGAGCCTTCCGACAGGGGTCGAGGGAGGGCGTTGGTCAGGAGGACCGTTGTCGTGACAAACCAAGCAAGAATAGAGAACATTGTGCCACACGGCCGTGTCATGGTAGCCACAGGTGTCTTGGAGGAAGTTACATTGCCAATCAAGACTTGGAATTGTCTTCATATAAGGCCGGTGAGAAACCACAAGCGCAGCTGCATCGACTGCGATTCGAGACGAGAGATGATGGCTGGTGGATTGGTCACTTCGATTCGTACCTCCGTACGAGTATAATACGAGGTTGCTTCAACGATGATCGAATACGGGTTGTACGTTACGTACAATACGACGTTATTTCAACAACAATCAGATGGGTGTTAATGTCTCACAATGGTTGCTGAAGTAGAGTGTCCTTGTACAAAGTACTTCGTATTTGGATCAATTCACAACTCTCCGAGAGGTATGAACAGACGTAGGAATATCTCTCAAGACGTGAGATACAGCTCTATAGGATAAAGAGTCGGCCTTGCTGTTCTCTAGAGAGACCAGTGATCAGTTCTATTCCATACCAGAACTGTACTATTCTACCCTGCCTAGCTATCATGACCACACTACTAGTACCAATCTCATATCGGTTGGGCTGCCTCTCCATATATATAAGTTATAAGATGTCAGGCAGAAGTCTGATGTAGTAGCCTTTTAAGATTCAGTACTCCGTAGCTGAACTTACAACCAACTTGAACAAAAACACAGCAGCTATCGTAAGCCCAGCAGGGTCTCGTGAGCAGGACAGCAAAGAAGTCCAGACAGGTGATCGAATAGAATCAACTCCATGCCGGGATTGAATAGTGACGGGAATGGTCGCAGTTCGACCGTCTGCCTGCTCGCACCAACACCGGTCAAACGCAGACAACCATGTTCAAGGCAACGTCGGGGCCGACGAGAGAAACCAGCTCGGCGATGAACGTCCCAAGGTAAGCCGAACCGCGAACGGCCGACTGTTTGAACACGTTGAACTGGCAGCGATCGGGGGCCAGCTTAGCTTCATCTGGGGCGAACAGCTCCCGGCAGACAGAAGTCGCAAGGAAGCACGCTCACCTCGGACGCGTTCCCTCGATCCGGAATTCCGACGAGGACGCTACTCAGGTCGACTCGTCGCGTAACCTCTTCCGGGGGCATGGCGCCTGGCATTCCAATCTCGAAGACGGTCCTGTGCCCGTTGCCATCCGCCTCTTCTTCCTCGTCGTAATCATCCGGCCCGAGCGGACGGTCTGGTGAGGCGGTGCGCGATGTTCCGTCAGGACGACGCTCTCTCGAAAGACAGAGGAATTTGCCGTCGTCGAGCTTCTTGAGATACTCGGCATCCAGCGGGTCCCAGTCGTAGGTCTCCGCATCTGGACAAGGTCAGGTCAGGGCAGATCTCGTCTCGAGCCACCAGAGACAGGCCGCCATCGGGACACCGAACCAAGCCTGCCGTGCCGGTGGCTGCTGCAGCCACTTGAACCGAGAAAGGCTGGCTCAGCCTCCCGGACGGGGAACCGCACGGCAAGACTGACCTAGGACCTGTTGCGTCTTGTAGTCACGCTTATATCGCATCTTCGGACACGAATGGATGTAGTAACCTGCCGAAAGGGTCGGTCGCGAGTCTGACGCGGAGTCGGCGCGACGAAGCTTACCCATGTAGTAATACCTGTACCGGCCTTCGATGGCAAAGGCGGCCTCGCGCAGAGCTCCGAGCTTGCCAAAGGCCCACGGTGTCACATCTTGGTGATAGCTTCGACGAGGTTCGCGTCAGCAGAAGCGCAGGCACCGGCCCGGCAGGGTCGGTGCGTACATGAAGTAGATGGCGCTGACGCATCGGGGGAGCAGATCCAAGACCCCGATCGCGACGAGCTCACCATCCAGCCGGTAGCACTGGTGATACGATCCCAGCCGCTGCGAGACGCCGTCGACCTGTCTCGTGCTACGGCGTAGAGGCGAGGAGCAGAGGAAGTGGCGAAAGCCGTCCTTGGTGATCTTCCGGCTGGGCTCGCCGTGGACGCTGCTCTGATAGTGCTGAAACAACGCAAACCTTCGATTCTCGGTCAGCGTCCTACCAAGAACGATCGCGATCTCGGACGAGCCGGTCGGCCTACTTTTCCTCCGTGTAGCCATCCGTCTCCAGCGTGACGGTGAAGCGGTGGTTCGGTTCCGGAGGCCTCCTCAAGGCCGGATCCTCGGCGGCGTGGACGGTCTCTACGAGGTCGAACCGACACCTCCGTCGTCTCTTCTCCCTGCGCCACGCGCGTCGACGCTCAGCAAGTCAAAGAACGATGGAGACGGCCGACATCGACGTCGAGACGATCCGAGGGCCTGGCGCGACGGTCTACGTACTCTCGCGTCCTCGGGTAGCGTATCCTGGCTTCCTGGACATATTCGGTGCCCAGAACGTACGTGTTCCACCGATGCAAGGCCTGTCTCTGATCCTTTGCAGCTTTGAACGATGTGGTGTCCAGACTGTCCGACACGGTTTCCGATCCATCAGCCGCGGACTCGGCCCGGCGACGGCATGCTGGCCGAGGACACTCGACATACCGGATTGTATGGTGCGGACAGCACGTGTGGGCATTATCGGGTTTGTAGATGAGCGTTCCTGACCTAGGACGGCTCCATGAGCAAGCTCACGGACACGATGACGCAACGACGGGAACAGCGTATGGAATCCATGCAGATCTCGCGGGGAGTCCAGCTCGCGCGCGTGCGCATCCCCCTCACCTTCTCCAGCCACGGTCGAGCAAGGCTTGATAGTCCTCGACGGTCAACCGTACGGCCTCGGCATAATAGCTGGCGGCTGTAGGGTAGGACCAGGCCGGCGTCGGCGGTCAGCAGAGCCCATCGTTCGACGCGGCCGTGTCGGGCCACGCGAAGCGGATCAGCCCGACAGCGCATGTCCGTTCGGCCCCGACTGCACGAACGGAAGCGCGCGCGGAGAAGGCGCGCGCGGACAAGCCACGACGGGCTGTCGTGGCGGATGACGTTTGCCGGACTCACCACCGTTGCCACTCTTGCAGTAGCCGCAGCTGTTGTCGGTCTGGTAGCCTTTCTCGTGGTGGCACCCGACCAACGGCCGCACCCAACGTTAGCCGACGTCTCGTCTCACTCTCCATCAAGACAAGGCCGAAGGGGGGGTCGTGGCGGCAGGGTGCATGGATGCAGGGAACGACGGCCATCCAGCCACTCTCACACGAGGCACGAAGGCTCTTCTTGAATGGACGGAACAGGGGTGGGGCGTGCAGACGCACCATATGGCCGGATGTACGATTTCCGATCTCCTGCTGCACGAGCAACCTGCACCGGCATGGTCGAACCTTGAAGGGCCGAGAAGACGAGGCCTGGAAGGCAGATGCGGATGGAATGGCTCTCCTAGCGTGGGACGGACGGCCGGCGGAGTCGTGGTGGGGTTGGCGGCCGTCGGACGTCGGTCGGTGTCGACGATGCTGGCCGCGATGGGGCCGCGGACGACCGGAAGCAGCAGCGACAGCGGTGCCGCGAGCTACGCCGGTCTCTCCGTCCCGTCGGTGGAGGATCGACGACGGCGTTGCCCGCTCAACGCGTCGTCCAGACCCCAACGTGGACGACGTCGTCCATATATGCCCGACCGGTAATACTTCGTGCGTGTACGTCCGTATGGTAGAGAAGTGCCGGAAGCTCCGGGAAAAGAAAGGTGGGTCGGACATGGATCCAGCGGCGCTGTACGACGTTGCTGGCACGACCACCGGTACTTCCGTACATTGCTTGCGCTGTAACCCGAAGATATCTAGAGTCGCATGCCGAGCAGCGTCACGTTCTATGCTCCGATGCTGCCCCGCGCCCGTTGACGTGCTACAGGCCCTGGTAGAGCTGGCCGTCGCGGGGAGATCCTGATCGACCCCTGCCACGACTCTGGGCTCTGACCGTGCAGCGATCCTTCAACAGAGGCCGTCACGACGCACGGTGTTCTATTTGTAGACGGAGAGGAGGTCATGGATGCGATTGGACATACGTACGTAGCGTACGGGCGTACATTACGTGCTGTGTCCCCGAGACCTTACGCAGCTGACGGCAGACGACGCTCAATACCAACAGCGAGCATCGATGGAGTCTCGGCCGGCCGGGGCGGCTCTTGGCGAGATCTTGCCTGTCTGGGCTGCTCTGGTACGGTAACTTTACGGTTGGCGTGGGGGAAAGGCTCGACAGTCGGCCTACTGTACTGTACTGCAGTGGGTTGGCCCTGGGGGCATCGCAGCCTCTACGTAGTGACAGCTGTCGGGACACCTGAGGTGAGCCCAGGGCTTGGTGTGGCTTGTCTAACGATGCTGAGCCGTCAGGGCTTCGTCGAGCCTAAGCCCCAGCGTACCGGTCCGAGGTGGAGATGGGCCTGTTCGAGCGTGGTCATTTATTTTGAATGCAGCAAAACTCTTGTTTCCGCCTGGGGCGCTTTTGATCGCCGTCTTGGAGCAGCTCTTCGGCACTGATACCTTACGATGAAACAAGTCCCACCTGACAAGCGCTTTAGGCAGTACCTCGTAGGACCAGCAGTATGAGGTACATACGTACGGAAGTACGTACTTCCGTACCCGTAACTTACTCCGTACTGCCGTTTGCGAGTAGGGCTCCGTGGGCTCCTGTACACACGTACTGCGCTGTTTGCTTCTTTCCCCTATTTCACACACAATCCCAAGCCGAGATTGACCGTGTCCCGGGCGTCCTCGACCGCTAACTCTAGGCCGTCCGCACCGCCAAAAGGCCTACGACTACCGGTACTGCGCGCCAAGCGGAGATTTGCTGAAAATTATGATCATTAGACACGATCTTCTCCCTTCGCCGATGCTCGATCCTGCTCCTCCTCCTCCTGCTCCTCCGCCTGCCGCTGACGTCTCTGCTCTACCACCGTAGGGTAACTGCGGACCGCGCGCACGGGAAATCAACCCACCCCCCGAGGAGCAACACGCCCTACGATAAAATGTCGGCCCTTCCCTCATCCTCCTCTGCCATGAACATCTCCCTTCCTCAGCCCCGTCCACCGCGGGACTGAGAAAGGGATATCCTCCCCCCCCCTCCCCTGATCCTACCTCCTTACCCCCCCCCCCCCCCCCCCCGGGCACCTGGCCTCACGTCGACCCGAGGCCTGTCTACAAAGCCTCCGCTTTCCTCCGTCTCCTCCTACCCGTCAGGCTTGCTCGTTCGGAGTGACGGCGTCCTGCTGCCTGTAGACCGGTGGCACGCGGTCCTGTCGTCAATGTCAGCTTGTCCCTCCGTGGGCTAGTGCATTCCGTTCGGGACTGCATCGAGCTCTGTCGTTTCACGTGACAAGCTGACGGTATCGAAGAATCGGCCTCTCCAGTCATCACGGCGTCCGGCGTGACCTAGGAGGAAGCCCCACCTCGTGTGGGCAGCTCCGCCGTTCCGCAGGGGGTTATATACACACGCTGGGAAGGGTTGGCGTCTCGCGTCGTCGCCGGCCTGTGCATCGAGGCTGCCGCCCACGATCAGCGTCGACCGGCCGAGTCGAAGAGCGGTGAACGGGGGACGGACCGACAGGATGAGCGGAAGCCGGCCTATGGAATCCCGCGTGGGCCGCACCAAGCAGCGTATGTTGTCACGATCCTTCCGTTCGACTTTCACCCTTGCCGCCGCGTTGCGCCGCAGGCCTGGCTGGACCGTCGATCGACGTGCTGACACGGTGCAGGATACGGCGAGAATGGCGAGCGGCTGGTGGCCGGAGTCGTGCCGCTGTCGGCGGACAAGAAGCGGGTGATGGTGGTGCAATCGACGCGGCGCGGGGGCTGGGTCCTCCCCAAGGGCGGATGGGAGACCGACGAGAAGACGGCGCAGGACGCGGCCGTCCGCGAGGCCTGGGAGGAGGCCGGCATCGTCTGCCGCGTGCTGCGTGACCTCGGATCCATCCAGGAGATGCGAAAGGCCGAGCAGGTGACCGAGCAGGCCCCGAAGGCGTTGTACCACTTCTTCGACGGCACGGTCGAGAAGGAAGAGCCGGAGTGGCCGGAGATGCGCAAGCGCGGGCGCAGATGGATGTCCTACGCCGAGGCCCTTGTCGCCTTCAAGGACCGACCCGAGCTGATCGAGGCGTTGAACCGCAGCGACATCTCGCGGTAGTCGGCCCCGGCCTTCTCGTGGCTGGTCATGGGGAGCCCGCCGGCTTTTCAGTCCTGGTGCATCTTCGTTTTTTGAGTTCGTCCTCGCTCTCCTCTCCCCCTACGCATGGTCCGGCCAGCGGAACGATCACCGTCGTCGCGATGGCGGACGACGACGACGACGACCGACGGGGATGGTGACCACGTCGCTCGTCTCAACGGCGTTGTTTGGGTTTGCATGACGTCCACGGCGCCAGGTCGACGACTGGATAGAGATTCAAGGCGAAGAAAAAGTTCTTGATAGAGTACGCCTGGCTGGCGACCGGTAGAGCAGCTCTTCACCAAGAGAAGATTTTTTTTTCCCCCGGCGCAATGTCACGTACCTTCAGTCTCCAAGAGCGTCTTGGCGTGCGGTTCCACCTTCTCATCTGGACCTAACCATTTGATTTCTACGCCCTTGTCTAGACCCGATCAATTGATTTCTACACTTGTCATCCGCAGTCGTGACCACGTTCGGTTCGACATCAGACATGCTCACCGATCGAGAGTACGGGGATGTGCTTCATTCCGTTTCGTCACCACGAAGGATATCTGGCCCAAGTTAATCACTTCGACCGGGCATGTCAATTCACTTGGCCAACATCCGTCATTTTTTAGCCAACATCCGGGGGGGGGGGGGGGGGGGGGGGTTTAAAATGGCCATCGACCGACGTCGCTTTAGCCAAACGAAAACATCCTCTTTGCGCCCCATATCCTCTTCTTTTTTTTTTTCTTCGTTTCTTTTCTTCAACCGTGATTCTGAATCGTCGGTCTGAATCGTCGGTCTGAATCGTTGGTCTGAGTCGTACCGGTCATGTTTAGCTGGCCGAGAGACTCGCCCCAAGGGACTCGATGATTAGGCGCCTGCCAAAGGACTTGATGTCTCATCACGTCTAGATTGCTGATCGGTCGCCAGTGCCGGGATTGCTGTTTGAGTGTGGAGTGTGGAGTGTGGAGTGTGGAGTGTGGAGTGTGGAGTGTGGAGTGTGGAGTGTGGAGTGTGGAGTGTGGAGTGTGGAGTGTGGAGTGTGGAGTGTGGAGTGTGGAGTGTGGAGTGTGGAGTGTGGAGTGTGGAGTGTGGAGTGTGGAGTGTGGAGTATCAAGTGTCGAGTATCGAGTATGGAGTGTCGAGTGTCGACTATCGTCAAGCATCAACCATGTACAGTACCTGCGGTGTATATTGACTGACCATCAACTGTTGGATATCAGATATGGACTACCACGACGTATTACCGTAGCCAGTGACTGACCGTCCACAGTCCACAGTCCACAGTCCACAGTCCACCAGCGAGTATCCACGGTCTACTATCATCCACCGTCAAATCCCAAGGATCAAGCACATGACCATCATCATCATCTTCTTCTTCTTCTTCTCCTTCATCTTCTTCTCCTTCATCGGCTGATTCTCCAGCATCAGACATCGATTGCGGTATTGACTACGAACAGTCAAACACCAAGAATCGAGCATTGAATGAACATTGGCCACCAAACTCCATTTGTTGAGCATTGAGCATTGAGCATTGCGCTTTGAGCTTTGAGTGTTGAGCATCAAAACGCCCAAACACCAAAACACCACAATATCAATCGCCAAGAAAATCAGTCACAAACCCCATTATGGAACACCGATCACCAACCACCAACCATCAACTACTCAACATCACCCATCCACAAAGGTTCAGACACATGAGATTAGGGAGTTCAGAAAGGTATATAGGTAGGTAGCCAGCCGGCCAGCCGGCCAGGCAGTCGAGTGCTCTTGCAGGAAATGCTCCGTAGAGATAGATCTGCGGCCCGAGTTACTCCGCGTCTAACGTCTTCGGAAGCCGTCGTCACGGTCATCACCGACATCCCCCCCATCACCGTTGCCACCGTCATGTCCATCACGGCCATCACGACCCCCGGCGCACTTGTCGCGACCAACATCGCCAAGACCGTCACGACCACCACCGTCGCCGTCGTCGACGACCGTCGTCATGAGCCCAATCTCGCGCTCGACCTCGGCGAACAAGGCGCAGACGTGGGCGTCAGCGTAGACGCGAATGGACTCGACGTCGTGACGGTCGAAGCGATGGGCGTCGGCCTTGGAGACGGACTGCATGTCGTCGTGGGCCAGGTGACGGCCGATGGGTTCCGTGTTGGCACGATCGACTCGATGATGACGATGCTGATGCTGATGCGTCGTCGCCGCCGTCGCCGTCGCCGTCGTTGTTGTGCTTGTCAAAGCTGTAGTGCGTGGCGTGTGGGCGTCGGCATCGGCATCGGCATCGGCATCGGCATCGGCAGCGACAGAGGATGGAATAGCGGCGTCTGATCTAGAGGTGGCGCTGGCTGAAGCTAGGGAGGTCTCTTCCGCCTCTTCTTCCCCTCCTGTCCGGTCGACCGAGACGGGTGGCGCTGCACTCGTTGTCGACGATAGCTTGGGCGTGCACGGTGGAGTGGCGTCCACGTCCACCGTCGTGACGCCGAGACCGACACCGACACCGACATCGACACCGACGCCGCCGTCCACCATGCCGCCCCTGGCGCTGATGTGATCGTCGATCATCTCGTCCAGCATGTGAGCTCCGACCGGCGTCTCGACGTCGATGGCCGAATCCGGGTCGCTATGATCTCGAGAGGAGTTTTGGACGGCGGCAGGCGGGATCGTAGCCGGGGCGGGAGGAGAGGTCACGGAGTCGGATCTGCCGGCGGCCACCCGACCACGATCGTAGTAGTGGCTCGAAGGAGCCCCGTGGAAGGCAGGATACTCCGTCCAAGGGGAGAAGCGAGCGGGCTCTAGCCGAGTCGGAAAAGGGGTCTTGGCCGGCGGCGACGCGGTCGACGGGTACGGCAGGGGTGCCGTCAGCGGCGGCGTCGGCAGCGAGTCGACCACCCTCAACGTCGAGGCGGCGGCGACGTGCTCGAGCAGCTTCTGACGCACCCTCGTGCGTCGGTTCTCGGCCCGGTCGAGCTTCCTGACCCAGCCGTCGATGGCGAGGTCGAGGTCGGCCAGCGCCCGCGCTTGACCGATCAGCGTCTCGCGCGACGCGGCGGCCACGTCGGTCGAGTGCAGCCGGGCCAGCGTGCGCGAGTGCAGCGCCTGTCGGCCCGACCGCAGCGACGTCTGCGTGCGCCGCAGATACTCGCACTTCTGGTCGAGCAGACGCAGCTCCTGACGACTTGGGTTAGCCAGCGCGCCCCGCCCCCACCCCACGGCCTCTGATCGCCGTTCCAAGGGCACGACCCCACCTTCGACAGCCCGTCGACGTCCTTGACGCTGAGCACCTCGAACCGCGCCGCTTGGCCCAAGGCCTGCTCGCGCAGCTTGACAATGTCCCTGCGCTCGAACAGTAGAGGGACGTCCACGAGCTTGAACCCGGCCGGAAGCGAGTCTGGGACGGCACCGTCGGGCGGAGCGTCCTTCTGCGACGACCGGCGGCGCTGGACCCGCTCGCCGTCCTTTCGCCTGCGACGCCGGCCGCCGTCCCCGTCGGACGGCTCCGACGCCATCCTATGATGGCTCGGTCGCTCGGCTTCTCCGGTGCTCTTCTCCAACCGCGCCGAGTCGGGGCTGTCTTCCGTCGTCGTGCCCGATGTCCAGAGGCTGACCAAGCTGGCCGAAGACACGTTGCTCAGATCGCCGAGCAAGTTGACCGGCCGCGGTCTCTTGCTCGCTTGACGCTTGGGAAACGGTGGGGGTGAGGAGGCGACCGGGTCCGTGGTCTCGACGTCCCGGGACAACGGGCTCCTGCATCTCCAGGGCTCGTCCTCGGGCACCGGTATGATCAGCTTGTGAAGGTGGTGCGGGGCGACGGGCTTCCGCTTGACGAACAGCGAGGCCTGGTCGACGTCGGACGGATCTCTAGCGTGCGACGGCCTTCTCGCCGGTGGGGATCTCAAGCCTGGCGGCATGTTCTCCGCTGGCGCAGGCTGCCGCCACCACCCCGGCGCGCTGCTCGACCGTTCGAGCGTGGGTCGGCCCGAGACTGGAGCTGTGGAGGTCTTCAGTCGGGCACGATCGGTGACGACGATGGGTCCTTGGAAAGTCTGCCGGGGGCTTACGCAAGTCTCGGCTGCCTTTTCGCACCGTCCTCGCCCGCACGGCGCCGTCGCTCGGAGGCGGCTGGCGCAGAGACGCTTGACTTGGCTTGCGCCTGAACAAGGCCGGCGTGCTGAGCAGATTCCTGACGCTCATGCTACGCTTGACGCTCGGCGCGACGGGAGCAGTGCCCGCATGGTCGTACGCTGGGCTCGGCGGGGAGCCCGCCCTCTTGGGCCCCTCGGCGCTGCGGGCGGGAAAGAGAACATATCGAGGCTCTCGAGGAGCCCGGCACGCGTTCTCGTCGGCGGCGTCTCCGCAACCGTCGAGGCGGCGCTCGTTGGGCGATTGGACCTGTACGATCGTGTCCCCGTCAGCAGCTTTTCCCTCGAGCCTGCGACGCTCAGGCAAGGGAGCCATGCTCACCATCGTGCCGGCAATGCGGATGGCGGCACGGGACCGTCGAGGTTCTGAAATGGATGTGAAGTGCAGCTTGCTGGAGATCGACGGCCGCGATTTATCAGACGCGATCGCAGGAGCGCATTCCAAAACCGATGCTCATCGAGAGCCACGAGACGGGGGGTGGGGAAGGCAGATAATATCGATAGCAGTGCCGGATAGCGCAGCCCCTCTCCTGCGGCGACATGAGCCGTACCAGGTAGCTCGGCTCAGGAACCGTTCGGCCCAGCTCTGTCCATCTCGACCGGCAACATTGGCAAGCGTCGGCGGGGAGAGGCCAGATGCGCTCGCTGCTCCGGTAGCGTATCGGGTCCGTCAGAGATTGCAACAAGCTTCCATCCCTGGCCCTGCCGGAACGGGCCCGATGAGACTGCCAAAGGCTCTGTGGAGAAACCGTGCCTTCAGTCGAGAACGCCACCCTTGTGATCCGCGGCCGTTATCTCGTCAGCACGCCGCAGCGTCGGCCCGGATTCTAGTCAGGAACGAAGTCCGAGAGGACCTTCCAGCCATTGGTGCGAGTGGCCGAGCGGGACGTTCGTCCACCAGCCTCTGCGGCTGCACATCTGGCGCATGTTAAGCCGGGCTCACGAGCAAGGCCACACGTCGCGGGTTGCGGGTTGCCGTTCAGTACTTCGTAGATGTACGGGAGCCAGGGGGGGGGGGGGGGGGGGGCCCGGCGTAACTTACTCTGCGGGAGGCGTCGACGAGGTATCGACTGAACGACGATCCAAGCTCTAGAGAGCCGCTTTCATTCAGACCTCGTATTCATTGCCGTCCGGTGCTAGGAAGGACAGCATGCGATCGAGGTTCACGGTCCGTACTGGGGCCGCTGCGCATGGCCCCTGGGCCGCACAGCCTGGCCACGACGTCCGCCCAAGTTACGTATGGCGCCCCCATATCGACCATTGACGAGCCCGGCTCCGGCTGAGGTTGCCGTCGTTACCAACAGAGGCATGTGAACGTACGATACGTACGTAAGTACCGAGACAAGACACCATTGGCTGCGACATCACTCCCGGTAACTTATCGATGCAGAACCGCCTCCCCTGGCCGTCATCGCGCAAATGATGATTCGACGTCTCCGCTCTGGCTCCGGCTCAAGCACCAGGAGAGGTGGGCCGAAACAGCCCGTTCATCGTCTCCTTGCTTTTGCCTTCTCTTCCGTCTGATGTTCCTTGTTCCCGTGCGCCGTGAAGCAGACAGTTGCCGATCTGGTCAGGCTGGTGCAGTGAACAATCATCCAGGCCTCGGGGTGTTCTCCACGAACAGACACTTGCGATGTCGGTTCTAACAATTAGACCTCCGGCTGGCCAGCTTGTGTCGTTCTTGGCGATCATCTGGTGCGGGGGGGGCGGTTCGATTGGTGGGATGTGTAGCTCGGGGGCGCGGCCGTCTGTGCTGCGGCCGGAGTCATTAAAGACCGTCGCGACTGCGAGAGGTTGAAGGTTGACCAGCGATGAAACCAGCTGCCGAGCTCGGATTGATCTCCGGTTTCATGGGGATCCACCCTACATGCCGTACGTACCGCGCGCCGCCGTCCTGGTAGGGTCGCGACCGGGAAGTGATCGCAGCCTGAGCGTCATAGTGCAGTACGTTACGTACTGAGCCGGCCTGTGCTCCGTAGCACAAACGTGCCCGTTGATGTGACCCATCCCTGACGACTTCTGTGTCAACTCTAGCCATCTGAGCGCCCTCCCCTCGACGATGCCGAGAGGACAACGTCTCTCGCCAAAAAGAAGGTTGTTCGACCGAGCTGGAGGCGAAGAGTCCCTTGCATATAAGACCTTGGGTCCGGCGAAGATGAAAAAGGCTGGTGTGGGCAATGAGACATGACTCTCCCTTTGGCTCTCTTGACGTCCGAGCACGGGAATGGTGCCGCTCCACTGTACTTCTGAACCCTCCGCCAAGGTTTCCGTCTGTCTTGGTCTCTCTCTGAACGCATCATGATCCATCCTTCCGGTGAGCGGCTGTACCTCTGCACGCTCCGCATACTGTACTGTACGTGCAACAGCAAGCGATTGGCACTGCTCGAGACGGGCTGTCATGCCTGCTGCGCGCCTTGCTTTTAGCCTGTCCGTCTCCAGATATCTCAAGGGAGGGGGGGGGGGCAAAAGTATCGGCCGATTTTGCGAGCTCGTGGCAGAGTCCAATACCATCCCTGTCAGAGCCGGGCAATTTCGGCCGCAACAGCCGCGACGCCCGTTCATGTCCCCTTGAGTATCTGTGGCATCCACCGTTCGTACGACGACGACGACGACGACGACGACCGTGCTTCCGTGTGCAACCTATGGGTTTGCCGACAAGAGCCACGGCTTTCGCTTTGTCTGATTCGTCCAGGTGTTCTCGAAATCATTCTCGCAAGCCCCTGAATGGTGCATTTGCGCTTTTGGATAGCAGCCCGACGTGCCTGGCTCTGATAGGAGGGTGTGACCGAAGAGCTTGATAGCACCAGTGTCGAGTTGACAGCCCAATCTGATGTACAGTATCTACCGTACTTGCGTACATCTCAACACCTGAATCAAATCAAGAGATTTCCTGGATTGATCCAAACAGTGGCATACTTCACAAGTTGCTCCGATAACACAGACGAGCAACTCTACGTTCGATGAGGACGACGATTATCCGGCAACATGTACTCCTCAACAGGAGTCAATCTAACTGATCTTGGTGTGCGACAGACTTCATCGAGCCTAGATTAATCAACTGTTCAAGAGAACAGTATGGATTTGAGATCCACCACCAATCGCAAGAATTGAAAGCACAGCTCTTCACCTGGATTTTTGATCATGTGATGATCTGCGAGTTCCGAGTAAAGAATAGCGCACCTCCGTGTATGCGATGAATGGCTTCATCGCTCAACAGTACTCTCAAGACTGTCCCTAGCCTCCAACGATCAGACTACCAGGATCAATGCCTATTTAGTCAAGCACAGAAACCACGGTTCTAGAGCTAGCCCTCAGCTACCCCTGTGTGGTCCCACCCCCCCTCCTTGTTCTTGTATAACATTCAAGCCAGCAAGACACCACCGGTGTCATGTCTCATCGGTAGTTGGGGCATAGCATCACCTGTTTTCTTGGCCTTCCATCTTGACCTCTCAACAGCAAATGGCCCCCTTCCCCACGTCTTCCAGGCCGAGGGAAGGGAGGGGGATTCTTGGACGCAGGCAGTCGTGGTACGGTAACCTCACGTAGACAAACGACAGCGGAGTGCATGCCTTCAAGCATATGGAGAGAAAGGGGTCGTCGACCATCGCACGGTATCACGCTGCGTTGGTAGCGATGAGCAGGCTTTTGATTCGCCTTGGCGAGTTCGAAGCCTATCTTTCAGCTTCGCATGATCCCCCCCGGTCCAAGTCCGCATCACATCGCACCGAGAATCCAAAGAAGCAGCACGCCATTCCCGCCGACGACGCCGTTCGCCTCGCTCCCGTCCGCCGTAGATGGGCCCAGGGTAAGAGACTTGGTCTTCGATGCACGTGCGGCTGCCAGATCGGGCCCTCTTCTGACGGTCGAAACAAGCCAAAGGGTGGGAGGCCGTCCCTCAGTAGCCGTTCTGGCCGTACGGCGTCGCTCCGTAGGGGGTGGCCCCGCCGACTCCGCCCCAGGCTGACGCGCCACCTCCGTTGAGGTACGGCGTCGTGTAGCCCTGGTCCATCTCGTAGTCCCGTCCGCCGACGCCGTTGATCTCCGGACTTCGCGGGCCGCCGTAGCCGTTCACGTCCATGGCGTCGCCGTCGCCGCCGGCGGCGGTGGCGGTGGCGCCGGTGAGCTCCTGGATGACGGCCGCCAGCTTCTGCTGCATCACCTTGATGCCCTGCTGCAGGATGGCGGGGGGCTCGAGCGAGCCGACCGACTCGATCTCGAAGTAGAACCTGTTGGCCTCGGCGTCGTAGTCGAAAGCTTCGTTCTCGCCGGCCGGTTCCTCCCAGTCGGCGTTCTTGCTCCTCGGCCTGCGCGACGTCTCGGTCAGGAACGAGGAATCTGCCACGGACCGGGCGGCCACCGTCACGGCTCAGAGAGGAGGGGAGGGAGCGAAGGGACGCGGGGGGGGGGGGGGTCGGCTCCCTCGATCCAACGTACCACTCCGTCGCCGGATCCTCCTCGTACCAGTAGTTCACGTGGCGCAGTCTGTTGTGCGGGTCGTACTCGAAGCCGACGGAGGCCGTCGGCGCCCACTTCGAGTGCTCCTTCGCGATGCCCTTCTTGGCGATGCATCTCATCCGGAGCTCCTGATTCTTTCGCAGCCGGCAGATGACCGAGCCCAGACCGTCGTCGTCGGTGATGACGGGGTCGCCCACGGTCCGGTTCGCCCGGGGCTCGTTGACGATGAGGTCCCGGGCGTAGACGCTGATGGGGACGTCGGTGGTGCACTTGACCTGCAGGGTCAGGACGACGCTGCAGTCCTCGCAGTACTGGTCGCATCGACCGCAGTCGCGGGAGTAGATCACGTCGTCGACGCCCTTTGCGCTGATGGGGATCAGGCCGAGCCGATGCGCGATGAATTCGTCGGCCAGCACCGACGTGTTCTCCTCGACCTCGACCAGGTCGATGGCCATGGTCGGGATCTCAGCCAGGACGACGCGGCGTAACGAGTTGGCGAATGCGAGGTCGACATTCTTGAGGACGAAGTTCACCCGAACGCTGTTCGACTGCGAAGTGGCGACGTTCGTCAGTCCGACTACTCCCCAGGAGACGTCGAAGACGGAGGCGGACCGCCCTCCGCGACGGTAGGCACGCCACTCACCTCTCGGACGGTGACGCGAGGACCGGCGTCCTCGACCTCCAACTCCATCGGATCGTAACTCATCGGGGCGGATCTCTCGCCTGTCCGGGCGATGGGCCCCTGTCTGCTCCTCTGGATCGCCCGCCTCCCTTTCTATCGCACCTCTCTCTCTCTCTCTCTCTCTCTCTCTCTCTCTCTCTCTCTCTCTCTCTCTCTCTCTCTCTCTCTCTCTCTCAGCCTCTTGCGCGTCAGGTCGATTGCCACGACGGGGTCTGGTTGGGGAATGATCTTCCCCCGCCACCGAGACGTGGACCAGAGCAAAGTCGGGCTGTGGCTTGAGCACACGATAGTGGCTGAAGCAGAGACTCGGAAGATCACTCGGCCCGAGCATCACGTGCTGTGGCTGGGGTACCCGACGACGGACTCGCTAGGGCGCCGTGTGTTGGGGTCAGTCACATGACCGATGAGCTATCGTGGAGCTCCTCCGTCCAGCTTACTGTGTTCCAATTGTGAGCGCGCACGTACGCACGTACGAGTACTCGGTACTTCGTACGGTACGTATCTTACGTACTGTATCTGCCGAATCTTGGCGCCCGATGGCCTTTCTGGCTTGGCGATGGAGGGAGACCCGGGTGCGTGGCGACGTGTTTCTGCTGCGCCTCGATGAGTAAGCACGGCCGTCTTACAATTAAAGAGCTGTGAGTGCCCGCTGCGCTGCACTCCTCGCGTTGGCGGTCTCATGACTGAGAAAAACATGAGACAAGCTGCCCCTGCTTCCCGCATCGGTCCGGCACACGTCATTCCTTGAGATGAGGCTCTGTTGTTGGCCTTTTGGCGGCAACGACGATGCCGGACGTTTCGACTCGAAAAGGGGCGAGCTTCGCCTTTGATGTACGCACAGAAGTCCATCCGTGTGTATGTACGTACAGTCGGTATGTTCGCCATCGAATCGACGTCTACGTTACACGGCTCGGATCGATCGTGCGATCCGGCGTCTCTGCCAAACGAATTCGGCCGTGAGACAACAAAGCTCAGACGCCTCCATTGAGGCTGTGCTTGCGAAGAGAAGATTCCCGTCTAGGCCCACCGTAGATCCTTGGGGTTCGCCTCCTCGATGAACGACCCAGCCAAATGAAGGCTTTAAAGTGATCCGTCGCCGCCGCGGCTGCCTTGCTTGTGTCGGTCGAGAACCGGATAGACGCCACCTGTTCCAAAGCCGCCGTTGCGTGAACCAGCCGATCCCAACCTTCTCCCGTTCCCCGACCTCCTTCTCCCTCCGAAGAAGGACACGAGAGCCGCGGCGGCCAGAGCGATGCCTTCGTTCGATCGACGACGGGAAGAGCTGCAAGAGTCCGCGATGGAGCACGGCCTGGTCCCCTACGAGGAACAGCCTCGGTCTCCGCCCTTGTCGGCCGTCCCGACGTCGCCTTCGCTGTCTCTGAGGCGGAAGAGCTCACCGCTGTCTCTGGACCTGTCGTGTGTGCCGCCCCTGATCACGCCCAAGCCTCCATCGAACACGCTGCTCCTCACGGTAGGTCCGATGTCCGGGCGCGGCACCGTCGTTCTCGAGCGCCGACGCGCTGACGTCGAGGCCAGAACCTCAACAACCTAGACATCTTCCGGCCCGACCACCTACTCACCGTGCGTGACCTCGTCCACCGGGTCGCGCCCATCTACAGCTGGTCGCCCCTCAAGTCCTTCCGCCGTGTGGTCGTGTCCTTCTACGATGTCGACTCGGCCATTCGGATCCGCAACGTGCTCGACGGCGAGGACGTGATGGGCGAGCGCGTGCGCATCTTCTTCGGCGCCCAGATCGCGGTCGGACCGGTCGACCAGCATCTGCACGCGCCCGAGAGCCAGAAGCTCCACTTCATCTCGCCGCCCCCGAGTCCTCCGCACGGATGGGAGGTGCGGAACGAGGGACCACCCAACAGGCAGGTGCACGCCGAGGACCTCGCGTCGGCGCTCTCGAGTCTGCACGCGCCGGCGCGAGCCGACGCCTGGAAGTCCTCGCCCACCGCCGGTTACGGCGACGGCCTCGAGCGAGAGTCCCGGGCCCGTTCGGGGAGCACCACGATGATCTACGTGCCGGCCGACCACGGCAACAGCCCGGATCTCCCGGCCATCGCCGTCGAGGATCTGACGTGCCCGTCCGACGCCGTGAGCCCGGTCGAGGAGTCGTTCTCGTCGAAGCCGGCGCCGCACACCTCGAGGCCGCCGGTCGAGCTCATGCACGACACATGACCTCTCTTGTCGCCATTCCCTCTACTCTCTCTCCTTCTCTCTCTTACACACACACACACACCTTATGTCTTTTCCCGTCGAGCATTGCTACCGGTTGCATCGGAATGGCGTTCGCTTCGGGTTACTAGCGGTGGATATCCAGTACGCCATTGATCGTTGACTCTTCCATACGAAAGGCCTCGTCTGTAAATCAATCTACGTATATTTAATTAGTACACCTCTGCTTCCTCAGGCCGACTGTTGTGGGGACCAAAGCGTCGTTTGACCTGGCTGTTGTTCTTGGGGCCGTTATGCCTTTCACGCATCACATACTCCCGTACATATGCTGGCTCATGAGAATACCTTGAAACTTCTCTTTGTGCATCTCTTCGGTCCGTTTACGAATCAGATGGATATCTGAGCCTGGACGGTGAAATTGACGATAGCTACTCACAAGAGCGTCCCGGTAGTTGTCGGACAAGCTGACCGTGAACTTGTGGGACCAAGGCTCTTTCGGTCAATACGTAGATATGTGCACTTGGGTCCGACGGGACTACCGTACCAGTACCGGTACGGTACGGTAGACGAAGGCTTGCACTTGCGTACTTTACAGCTTCGTCCAGAAAATTTGTATTCCTGTCGTTAGCAGCTATCGACAAACCTCCACCACACAGCAACGATGCGCCGAGCCGTATTAAGACAGGTGTGCTCAGCACCCATCGGTCGGGCGGCCTCTTCGCGTAGCACATCGGCCTTTCTGCAGGCACCAGCCAGATGGACGGGTCAGATGCCCCGACGGCGAATAGCCTCGGCCTGGTTCTCGTCGGCGCCCGAGACGGAGGATGGCGGTCCATCAGCAACAGCGTCCCAGCAGCCAGCCGGACCGCGAGCGACGGAACCGCAGAAGGAGAGCGCGCTGGAGAACCCGCTCAGGAGCGAACTCGAAGCGAAGACCCGAGAGGTGATAGACCTCAAGGTAAGAGCTCGCTGGACGTGAGAGAGCCGTCTCCTTCGGTGGCGACCATGCGACGGACCGCCGTGTCCGAAGGCACGCTGCTGACTGCATCCCACAGGACAAGTACCTCCGCTCCGTGGCCGACTTCCGCAACCTGCAAGAGCGGACCCGGCGCGAGGTCGAATCGACACGGCAATTCGCGATCCAGCGCTTTGCCAAGGATCTGATCGAGTCGGTCGACAACCTGGATCGAGCCCTGACTACCGTCTCGCCAGAGAAGCTTGTCCCCAGCGACGGCGAGCCGCACGACACCACCAAGGATCTCGTCAATCTCCACGACGGCCTCAAGATGACCGAGGCGATCCTAATGCAGACCCTCAAGAAGCATGGCCTCGAGCGATTCGACCCGAGCGAGACCCAAGACCACTTCGATCCGAACTTGCACGAGGCAACCTTCCAGGCCCCGGTCCCCGACAAGGAGGACGGCGCAGTGTTCCTCACGCAGCAGAAGGGCTTCATCTTGAACGGGCGGGTGTTGCGGGTACGTGTGCGAGCATCGCGACGGCTTTTTTCATCGTCATCGTCGAGCTACCGGCTTGGTTTGCCTCGTCGGGCCAGAACTGACGTGATCCGTAGGCCGCAAAGGTTGGCATCGTCAAGAACCCTCCTGCTTCGACAACATCGACCGTGCCTCCGCCAGCTGCAGACGGGCCTTCTGATGCGCCCTTCCCGCCATCACCGAGCTGATCCTCTCTTCCTGCGCTCTTCTCCCATCCATTCCGGGCAGACATGCACAGTTTCAGCGTATCATCCAATCTCGGCGACTTTTCTCCTCTCCTCTCCTCTCCTCTCCTCTCCACTCTTCGTCTTCACTTATCTGTCATCTACTTCTCTTACCTGGTTGCCGAAGCAGCAAACTCATTTCCACCCGCTCAATCACCATCCTGCTCTTGATTACTCCATCTTACTGTCCCTGCCTTTGAAATGCGGGTTCGGAGGGCCGGGGCGGAAGGAAGTGCAACATCTTCCTCCAGATCTTCTCCTTTCTAAACGGAAGCCCCTCCAACACCGTCACCAAGAATAAGTAGGACTCTTGCATAGCGTCGCGACAAGATGACCGACCCTCCTCATCGCACTCTCCATCCTCTCCATCCTCTCCGTTCGTAGACCGACAACCGGCAAGTCACTGCAACACCCGTGTGAACTTGAGCCGTGTGGACCTGAACTACACACACCTCAACCAAAAATACACTTGAACCGCTCTCTCTCCTCTCATCCAACTCTTATCCAGATGGCAATTCTAGCAAGTAGGGAGGATAAAAGAAGAATGTAAATCTGAGCATGTTGTCCATTCTTAGATGTGTGTCTAGTCGGCACGTCAGGACATGGTTGGTGAGTGCATTTTCCATCTCCACGAGAAAGAGAGAAGGAAGGAAAGAAAGAAGGAAAGAAAGAAAGAAAAGAAGAGGAGGGAGGGCTGGATGGACTTGAAGAATCCTTTTTCTCTTTCCCCTTCCCCTTGCCCCCCCCCCTCCCGGAGTCACGCAAAGCCTGACTCGCTTTCGACTTGAGACGGGAGGAAATCTGGCACGACTACAGTGGCATCGGCCTATCGAGAAGGGGAGAAGTCTGCTCTATTGAGGCCCTCAAGGGCTCGGGGCGATACGTATGGCCCCGGCTGGCCAAGCCACCTCGACTGACTAGGCTAGCTGGCCTGCGGGACTAACGGCCGCAACAAAATCTGACACGCTTTGAATTTGAGATACGAACGAGATGGCACCAATTAGCTGTAGTATGTGATGTATCGCTCATCGAAGCTCGACAACCTTGAAGCAAGACAACGTGGCGCCAGTAAGCTGCAGTATGTTGTGCATCGCTCATCGAAGCTCGACAACCTGGAAACAAGATAACGTGACGCCAGTGAGCTGCAGTATGTTGTGCATCGCTCATCGAAGCTCGACGCCAAAGTCCAGGACAAGCCGTCGGCGGACCCGCTCGTGTAGGCTGTTCGCCTCGTCGTTAGTCAAGGTGCGATCGAGACGGCGGTAGTTGACGCGGTAGCACAGCGACGTGCGCCCCGAGCGTGGGTGCACGAACCGGTCGACCAGCGTCACGTCCTCGACGTTCTCCGACTCTGCTGTCGAGCGCACTAGTTCCATCATGTCGTTGACGTGGAAGGCTGGTGCAGCCGGTGGAGCCCGATGCGGGGTTTGAGGACCCGGATTGGGCTGGGGTGCAGGGTGGGCCTCGGCCTGGTATGCAGGGTCAAGGTGAGAGGTAGCTGTATTTGGGGAGGGTCGGGATGGAGGTGGGGTTGGGGATGGCGGAGGAGCATGCGTTGGTGCTGAGGACGGAGATGACGAAGAAGACGGAAGCCAAAAGGCAACGTCCTTGTAGCAGGCCGGATGTTTCGAAAAGGACACGTAGCGGGGGAGTTTGACAGGAACCCCCGCGGTCTGCTTGCCCTGCGAAGAGGAGGATGTCGATGCAGACGACACCGCCGGACCAGACGAGAGGGAGACCCCTTCTGACAAGCCAGTGAACTGCCCCAGGAATCTCGGATCGCTCGACCAGAACAGTCGTATGTCAGGAATGGAGAACAGCAGCATCGCGATGCGCTCGAGCCCCAGTCCAAAGGCCCAGCCGAGCTTCGACGGGGCGTCCGCCTGCAGAAGCAGCTCTTGCTTGACCACGCCGCACCCGAGAAGCTCGAGCCAGTCGCCATCCCAGAACACCTCCAGCTCCCACGACGGAGACGTGAACGGGAAATATGCAGGCACCCAGCGGACCTGTAGCGGCTGCTGCTCGTCTTGTTCGTGCTTCGAGAAGGGATTGGCGGCTGCTGCCAAGAAGGATGCGTCTCTCGCACGAGCGAAAATCTCGAGAACGACGCCCTCGAGCGTCCTCTTTAGATGGGCCGAGATGGCCTCGACCTCTTCGGCGCTGTGGTGCGCTGTCTGCAGAGGATTGGTCGCTGCGTCGATGGTTGGAGTGGAATCCTCGACGTGAATCAGGCGCTCGTCGTGTTTTGGGAAAGCCAAAACACCGCGAGACACTGCTTCGGCGAGACCACCTTCACTGGAGGGGATCTTCAGACGGTCCCATAGTCTTGCACCCTCCGTCTGATGAAAGACTGGGTAATGGCTCCGATCGATGGCATCCCGGCGATAGACGTCCGCCGAGACCAAGAAGCCATTGCAGCCGCGATTCTCCCGGAACACGTCGACCTGGTGCGCGCTGGTGTGCGTTCGCAGCACCGTCTCTCGATTGACATAGTACGTGTCGGTCCGGCTTCGACCAGGATGGTCGAGCTGAAAGCCTAGAGAATCGAAGTTTTGCTGCGTCGATACCACCGGGAAGAGGGAGTTGTACGACGTCGTATCGTATTCCGGCGACGGGAAGCGCGACTCGATGATGCGCCGCGTGATGTCGAGAGGATGGTCGCGTTGGAGATGCAGCTTTTTGGGTACGGCCGAGACGATGTTGGGAGGCACATTGAACCATTCGTCCGTCGGGTAGACATGGTCTGCGATTCTGACTCTCTGTCTGTCGGGCTTGGATGCTGGGGGGAGGATGTGTTAGCATTATGCAGCTAGCTAGCAGGCATGGAGGTCTACTCACCTATCGATCGTCGGGGATTGCAGCCTGATAAGATCCTCTGGCATAATAGACATCCAGAGCTAGTTGGTTGCTCCAGGCCAAGCACGGTCTTTCTCAGCCAACGGAGTGTGAGCGATGTAGGCTTTTCCATATTTCCATGTCATCGACGAGCTGTTCCTTTCAACACCGTGCCTGCAGCTCGACTGGAGCTATCGTCGGAACATCAACGTCCCGCTGCCGATCGGGAAATCTCTATTCCGAGCCAAAGTACGGAAGTACTCCGTACGTACCCCGCCGTACGGGAGTGCTGTATTATACGTATGTAGTCCCGTACCCGGTACGGAAGTGCATACGAGTAGTTCTTCTACTTCTTCGTCCCAACCCGAGTTCCTCCCAACCGCCGACATCATGCGTCGGCGATAGCAAGACGATCGAACATGCCCACGACGAAGGATGGAGGAGCAGATAGAGCCGAGCATGGCGTTCCTCGGTCCACTGTATCATACTGGTCTCCGCAAAAAGTTATTCATTATCCCTTCTGGTTCGGCGGGGCGGCTTCAAGTCTTGCGGCTTGCGTGACGCATCCTCTAGATCTTGGTGGGTTGGAGCGTTGAGTTCCTCAGTGGTCGCGATGGTGGCTGATTGGGACGCTGCAGTAAAGGTACCGTCTCCCTGGAAGGATAGAGCTGTTGGGGGCCACTACGACTGCAGGCGCGAGCGCCAATTGCAGAAAGAAGAAGCTGAGATGGCATCCTATCCGCCAGGTTAGACTCCAGACTGCGGCCTCGACCGCCCCGAGAACCATCGGCGATGTGGCCAAGAAGTCCATGAGCGGCACGTTTGTGCATATCCTGCATAGCGATGGCCTCCTGGGTCTCTACAGTGGGGTACTCTTGTTGAATTGTTTCTGCTACACTGTCTGATTGGAGACGCCTTGGCTGACTACTTCTCTGATTCCGTCTTTGTAGCTCTCGGCCAGTCTTCTCCGGCAACGTATGCGCCTCCTGTTCGAGATGCAACATAGTAGAAAGGACTCCTTGCCTGACCCTATCTGCCACCAGTCACTTATAGCACCACGCGGTTCGGCGTTTACGAAGAGCTGAAGGAGATATTCTCGACGGCCCGCCACGAGCCTTCGTTCCCGGCGTTGATCGCCATCGCATCGGCATCGGGCTTGATGGGCGGTGTGGCCGGCAACCCGGCCGACGTGTTGAACGTGCGGATGCAACACGACGCCGCCTTGCCTCCGTCGCAGCAACGCCGGTATCGACACGCCGTCGACGGCCTTGTGCGGATGCTCCGCGAAGAAGGCTGGCGCTCGCTCTTTCGTGGGGTGTGGCCGAACAGCGTGCGCGCGGTGCTGATGACGGCGTCGCAGCTGGCCTCGTACGACGGCTTCAAGCGCACGCTCGTGGCACGCACGCCGCTGAAGCAGGGCGACCTGACGACCCATTTCAGCGCCTCGGTCCTGGCCGGCTTCGTCGCCACCACCATCTGCTCGCCCGTCGACGTGATCAAGACGCGGCTCATGTCGGCCCGATCGTCGCCCGAGCCGCTGCCGCGTCTGCTCCTGAGCATCTACCGCGCCGAAGGTCTCTCGTGGGTCTTCAAAGGCTGGGTGCCGTCCTTCGTCCGTCTCGGTCCACATACCATCGCCACCTTCCTCTTCCTCGAGCAACACAAGAAGATCTTTCGACGGTGGAAGAACATTGATTAGACGGAGGACTGGCTTCTGTCAGATGTAAACGGATACCCGACACATGCCCATACCCATACCCATATCCCTATCACCACCACCGCTTTCTTCTCTCATCCCCAGTCTCATTTTCCGGAGGAGCAGCAGCAGCGCCTGAAGAACCTCAAGACTCATTCTTAATGCTTGAAAAAAAAAAAAGATATATATAGACATTGACCTCCTACCCTCTCCCCTCTCAAAACATCATCTCCAATCCAAAATTCCAGAAAATATATCGAGTCCACCCAAGTGACCCAAGCAGTCGTCTCTTTACCAGACATGCAAATGTGATCCTGTTCCTGTATGTGCCTGTCTTGTCTGTCTACGCGTCCGAGGTCTCTTTGCAGTAATGCCTCTTGGGAGTAAGGCTCCTCCTGCCCAGTCAGGCCTCTTCGTAGTTAGGCCTCTTTGTAGTAAAGCTCCTCCGTGGCATTATCGTTCATGCTTTCTTTGCTCTGATGCTTTTGCTCCGATGCTTCTGCTCTGCCAAGTCATCATACGAGTAGCTCTCTGTCTAGCATTCCGCGCTGCGTGGCACACGGGCGGTAGGTACTGTACCGTACGTTCAGTCCAGGGCATCGTCGCGTCGGATCCTTCCTTTTCCTCTTCCTCTCCTTCCTCTACACGGTCCTAATAATCATCCCCATCATTGTCATCTACTCCTTCTTCTTCTTCATCATTTCCATCTTGTCTCTCCTTCTTTCCTTCTTCTTGCGTCTCCGTCATCCTGATCCACATCCGCCCTACCTTGATACAGACTATCCTTTAATACTATGCGATAGAGCGACGGTTGGTATCGTATGGATATACAACCGTCGTAAGCTTGCTGCGCAATAGTGGAATGATGATAGCTGCTTCACTGTGGATACTGTACCTACTACGCCCACAGTATACCAAGCACGGCTAATCGTACGGTACATGTATTCGTTGTCTTGCAAGCACATGTGACTGTTGGATATGGAGGTGCTACCTTGGCAGTACTCCTGCGTACAATATGAAAAGGGGGGACTATTACCGTACCATATCGTACTGTACTTGAATGAGCGCTGGCTCACAAGCCGCAAAGACGACTGCCCTATCGTGCGATTATGGCCGACCGCTCTTTGCTCCGGCGTGTCGGACGTAGATAGTAAACTACAGCAACGGGGATTACTGGTCACTAGTGGTCAGGGGTAGTGCTGTATGCAGGTGGCAGTACTACTTCATCGTGCATCGAGCTGTGGACGGTGGAGATGGGATTGGAAGACGGAGTAACAAGATCTGGATTGCAAACAGACGCTGGGTATCATAATTCGCACGCCGTACTCCAGTGTCGGCCCCCCTAGGTTCCCTCGATCTTCGACAAGAAGGCTTTCGTCCTTCGGGCTATGGCCGCCTTCATCCGCCTCAGACCCCGCGGCTTGTTTGGGGTGTCGACCGGCACTTCTTGCTCCGTCGGGTCGTCCTGTCGGCTAGCCACGTGCTGCTCTTCGCGTTGCAGACGACGCCGGTTGATCGGGTTGGTGGTGGCGGTGACGGTGGCGGCGCGAGTAGGTTGACTGGGAGCCTCCTGCGGCTGACGGGCGAGGAGGTCCCCGGAGCTGTGGCGCCGGTTGGTGCGACTCAGGTCCTCGGTGATGCCGGGGCCGACGTCGGTGTTTCCTCGAGTTCGGCTCTCCCGATTGCTGATTCCCGCCGCTGGTCGGGCGAAGAAAGACCTTGTGCGTCTGTGGAGACGCTGGCTCACGCCTCTTAGGATCCTTGCTGGACCCGAGGCGGTGCTGGCTTCTGCCAGGAGTAGGCTGGACGTGTTCCGTGACCAGCAACTTGTTTCCTCCCGGAACTCTTCCGTCGAGCCCCTGAAAAAGGGGTCGCGATCCGAGTTCCGGTCGGCAGCGGGATTCGTCGGCAGGTCAGCCGAGGTATGGTCGTCGCCATCACGAAGATGCGACGGATAATGCAACGGCGCCTCGTCTAAGGGGGGTAAATATATGTTAGCAATCTGATTGAACATGTAAAAAAAGAAGACAAAAGAGAGAAAAGAGGAGAGAACAGCGAAGAGATGTAACAAAAAACTAGCGAAAACAATAGTGCTGATGACTTTACTTACTAGTCACCGTCAGTCTCGCGCCAACTCCACGGTCGTTGACGGGCTCCATCGGTAGTATGGCGACGGTGACCAGCCGCCAAACTGGAGAGGGAAGATAAGAGAGAGAAAGAGGGAGAGAGAGAGAGAGAGAGAGAGAGAGAGAGAGAAAGAGATGAGAGTCGACGACTCACGGCAAGAACAGAGACGGACAGTGTCGGAGGCAACGAGATAGTGTTGCTGGCGGAGTTCCAGTCTCTTCTCGTCTCTCACGATGGTCTGAGAGGAAGATATAAAAGAAGGAAAGAAAGGAAAGAAGGAAGAAGCTAAGACGAGATCGAATTTATAGGTCGATATCGTGAGGCAGTGAATAGGGTGTTCGTCGCTGAGTCGTCGTCGTCGACGACTCAGCGACGACATCATCGTGAGGTGGCACATGAGCAGGCCACGCCGAGAGGCGTGGCCTGCTCATGTGCGTTATCGTATCGTTTTTGCTGAGTCGTTTCGCTGAGTCGGCGGTTTTGAGAGAGAAAGAGAGAGAGAGAGAAAGAGAGAGAGACGGAGGGAGAAAAACACGTCGACATATGGCCCTGCGTGCGTCGTGCTAGTTAGCCCCTATTCACAATCTCGCCGGCTGTGCTTTTGTCAAAAGAAATGACACGCAGCTCGAACGGCACGTGACGTAACATCGGTACATGAGAAGAGGCGGGCACTTTGGTGGAGATGGACGTTGCGTGGCATAGAAACACCAGACGCTGCAAAGACTTCTCTATCATCTGGACATAGTACAGCCTTGGACCAATGCACAAGTACGATAAAGGGAGGTAGCTAGGAACAGCTACATCATACGAGACATTCTTTAGACAGACGATAGGCTAAAGGACGGCAGGAGGCAAAGTGGAAGTCTTGGTGTAAAAGGACCCTGGACGATCGATTGTCGAACGCCATTATGCATAATCAATTATCGAGCAAGAACGGAGTTGCTTGTGGTGCAAGCAACCCATGAAACGACCAAAGACGACACCCAAACCTCTGAAGCTGACCCATGCGCTAACCCTTCTTCGGCCGTCCCCTTCCCCTTCCGGCTGGAGCTTTGCCCTTGCTAGCAGCTGCCGAGTTACCCTTTCCCTTCGCTCCTCGTCCGCGCGCAGGTTTGAAATCCTCTTCCTCGTCGTCTTCGTCATCCTTCTCGTCGTCATCGTCGGCCTTGACCTTCCTGGCTGGAGCCTTCTTCTTGCTGCTGGACCCCGTGGCCTTGGACTCGGCTGCAGCGGTCTTCTTGGCCGCCGTCGCGCCTCCCTTCTTCTTCTTCGGCTGCTTGACGTATTTGTCCTTGGAGAGATCAACGTCTTCGTCGTCGTCGGCCAGTTCATCCTTGACATCTTTATCGCCCGACACGTCTTCAGCGTCGTCAGACTCATCGATGGCCTCCTCCAGATCAGGCTTCTCCTTTGGACCTCGCTTGGCAGCAACGACGTTGCTGGCTTTCATGAACGGCAGCGGATGTGACTGGGAGTTGTATCTGCGTTGAAGAGTTTGTTAGGCTGTGCTCACTTTAGGTTGTGCTCACTAAGCGTTCAATTGCGAGGAACCAAAAGCACTCACAGTCTAGTAAAGGTGGCCTTGGTTGACGACTCAATCTTAACACTCTCCATGTCCATAGGCCCAACACCAAGCTCGACGATGGCGTCGTAGTCTTCCTTGGTCAAGAAGTAACTATCCATGAGGTTGATGACGTCCTCCACCGCCTCTTTCCCTTCGCTCTGTAGTGTTCTGGCGGTCTTTGCCCATAGCGTCGGAATATACTGTTGTCGGACCTCATGCCGGTCACCAGAAGCTCGAAGTCTCATGTGAGCCTGAATTTCTTTGACGAAGCGCGAGAGTTTGCCTAGAGAGTGTGAGTGAAGTGCTTGCAGGTGTGAGGTGGATGGTGTAACGAACCTAGCTTGCTGTTCTGACCAAGCCAGCTCGTAAAGGAGGCTTGGCCGCCAAGGTTGCCGTACACGTAACTGGCCGGCCGCACCGTGCTGAAGACGGCGTGGGTCGGCATCAAGCTCCAATGCTGTTGCGGCCCATGGATCATTCGGTCCACCAGATCTCCGTCGCTGATGCTCTCTGCAGCCTGATCGGCCAACTCGAGGGTCTTGAGGACTCGCTCGCGGCCATTGTACCTGTTGGCGATGGTGGGAGTCGTCTTGAGGTAGTTCTCCTGGACCATCAGATAGCTGAACTCGTGGTCGTTGAAGTAGAGCTCGATCTTGTCGTTGAGGCTCTTGTTGCTGGCCTGGCCGAACATGACGGGGCTGAGGATCTTATGCGCGATATCCCAAGGCTTCAGGATCACGTGCTTCTCCCAAGACTTGGACATGGCCTTTCCCTGATCAAAGTTCATCGCCTCCTGGTCCAGCTTGGCGGTGGAGATCATGTTGATAATCTGTCGGATGTCGGCATGGGTACCCTCGATCAGGGCGTCGATGACGGGACTCGGCAGTTTGAGGCCCTCGCGGAAGCATATCGTCGCGATGCGGCCGCGAATGTCGTTGACAGTCGGCCGCCGGAAAGGCACGTCGTAAGTCACGAAATCGAAAGGCTTCATCTTCGGGAGTCGTCGCTCGTTGCAGATGAGGATCATCGGTATGCTTGTCTTCTTGCACACCTGGGCCAGAGCGCCCACGCCTCCCCTGTCGCCGGCCGACATGCCATCGACCTCGTCCATGATCAGGACGAGCTTCTTCTTCTGGACGTCGACCGTCTTCTTGTCGGCGGCGAAGTAGCCGAGCAGCGAGGTATTGTCGAGCACCCCTTTCAACCCCGTCTCGACAAGCTTCTTGCTGCGGGTATCGCTGGCGTTGCTCTCGAGGATATCGTAGCCTTCAAGATTTGCCACGAGATGCGCCGCCGTGGTCTTGCCAATACCAGGTGGCCCATGCATGATGGCAGCCCGAAATATGCCGCTCCCATCCTGGCCTGCCTTCTTGAAGCTGGTCTGTTGGTTCTTGTGCCAGTTGCGGAGCCATCTCTGGAGCTTCTCGACTTGGCCCTTGTTGCCGCAGATCTGGGTCAGCGCCGAAGGTGCGTACTTGACCGTCCATAGCCGCGTCTCGTCACCAGCACCCTGAGAGCCTGCCACCGAGGACTTTCCAGTCGTTCCGGCGCCACCGGCACGGCGTTCCTGACGCTCCATTTCCGCTGCCATCTCCTTGACCTTCTGCTCCTCCTTGTGTTTCTGCTCCTCGTACTTGACGGCTGCCTTGCTGTCACCGCCATTGGCCGGCAGCTTCCTGATCAGCTCAAACAAGCCGTCCTCGTTGATCGTCTTGAGATTGGTCTTGCGAATCGTCTCAAGCTTCTTCGGACCCGCATCGCTGCCTAGGACGACGTAGCTCGTCTTCGAGCTCGGTGCACCTGTGACCTTCCCGCCATGCCGTTTCACCAGCTCGATGCCTTCCTCACGTCCAAGCGTCTCCAACACACCGGTGAAGACAAAGGTCAGGCCAGCCAGGCAGTTCTCGGCACCCGTTGGAAGATCCTTCGTGCCGGCTGCTGGGGGTGGTGCCGTATGTGCAGCATGACTCTGGTAGTTGAACTTCCGCGATTCTGTCGGCTGCGACTCTGGCGTTGGAAGCGGTACAGTGGGAATGCTGTCGAAGATCTCTTGAGCTTCCTGAGTTTCGGGGGCGTTCTGCTTTTTCGTAGACGTTCGAGCCTTCTTCTTGGGCGGCGATGGCGGTGTCGGGGCACGTACGTCGAGAACGTCCGAATCGTCCGTATCTACAACGGTAGGCCGAGCCTTCTTCTTGGGCAACGGTTTCGGGGGCGATGGTTTCGGGGGCGCTTTCGCCTCGACTGCTGTCGTTCCAGCCTTCTTGCTAGGGGGACGACCCCTCTTCTTGGGTGGCTCTTGAATCTCAATATCGCTATCCACGTCAATGGTCTCTTTCTTTTCGGCCTCCTTCGCTGGAGTCGCTCTCTTTCCCCTGGGTGACTGCCTCGCCGGAGCTTTGACGACCTTGGAGGGCTTGGAGGATGATCCATTGGTAGCCGGTGTACGCGGCCTTTTGTTCGGAGTATCGTTGGGTGTATGGACGTCTGGTTTCGATTTTCTCTTCCTC